>JAAGVU020000113.1:24445188-24460593 GCA_011763525.2 Mormyrus iriodes
GAGCCATAGTATCTCCTCTCTGTATGCTGCCTCATCATTCCTGCTGATCAAACCCACCACAGTTGTATTATCAGCGAACTTGATGATGTGGTTCGAGTTGTGCATTGTTGCACAGTCGTGGGTCAGCAGCGTGAACAGCAGTGGACTGAGCACACATCCCTGGGGGGCCCCTGTGCACAGTATGATAGAACTGGAGCTGGTGTTCCCGATCCTAACTGACTGAGGTCTCCCAGTCAAGAAGTCCAGGATCCAGTTACAGAGGGAGGTGTTCATGCCCAGCAGGCTCAGCTTCCCTATCAGGTGCTGAGGGATGATGGTGTCGAATGCTGAACTGAAGTCTATGAACAGCATTCTCACATAAGTGTCTTTTTTATCCAGGTGGGTGAGGGCCAGGTGAAGGGTGGTTGTGATAGCATCGTCTGTTGAGCGGTTGGGACGATATGCAAACTTCCGGGGAGTCCAGTGTGGGTGGCAGCAGGGTCTTGATATGCCTCATGATGAGCTTCTCGAAGCACTTCATTATGATGGGTGTGAGTGCGACGGGACGGCAGTCATTGAGGCAGGACACCGAAGACTTCTTGGGCACAGGGATGATGGTGGTGAATTTGAAGTACCTTGGAACGACAGTGGTGCTCAGAGAGATGTTGAAGATGTCTGTGAAGACATCTGCCTGCTGGTCTATATATCTAATAATGGATGCAGCTCTTAGGTTAGAAGGTGGTGGGCATTGGTCATGTCAGATATAAGCACTGGAGGAACAAACAACATACGAAATATAAAACTGATACTTCTGCAAACTGATTGCCTTATTCCCTAAAAAAAGTAACATGCGTGACACAGCTGCCTGATCAAATATCGCTTCGCAAACCATGGCCTCTTTTCAGCTAGTAAAATTGTGATGACAGATTTTTTCCCTGGTAGGAACAGTAACGTCACTATATTTCAAAGATTAATGATGTATGGAAAGAGCTCTCAAGGCAAGTCGGGGATTTTACATTAGCTCAGCTGCTAAGGGGAATGGTTATATAAATTGTCCATTAAGCATTAGTTAGGCATTCATCTACATTATGTGACCTTAGAACCTCAAGCATCTATGCAAGAAAAAAAAAGTTGTGTATTATAGATGATCACAGGTTGGAATGTGGAATTATGTAGCTTGGGTGATTTTTTTTAAGCCTTTGCGCAAAAATAGCAGCACAGTTGCTTTTTAAAGTTCTAAATTAGTTTTTTGTATGTTTATACACCATCAGAATATTATGAAGATTTGTGACCATGATCAGGAATGCTGTATGGGACGTGATTCAACCGAAAAACAATGATCAGTGTTATGTAAAAAAAATGCTAAAACAATTTTAGCTCAAATGTGCACAAAACGTATATATTTTAATTATACTCTTGGGCTTAATAACTCTGTATTTGATATTCAGTATGGAAGACAGAAATATATGTTAATGTCTACATTTTAAGCTACATAGTTGAAGCTTATTTACATCCACATTACTTAAAAAGCATTACATGCTTTTAACATCCACATTACTTAAAAAGTATGCGTAAAATAATAATAAAATACAATTTAAATGACACAATATCGTGTTAAGCTTAAGCTTATTTTAACTGTTAGCTGTCATTTATAGTGGTGGTGAAAACACCAACAAAGTACAGTCCTCTCTACCCTCACGGCACATAGACTCCCTCCGCAGACCGATTTAGAAAACGTCGCTCTTTCAGGAAATATATGACTATACGGGGTGCACTGCCCCCTAGTGTTAGCGTCATAGTTGATTTTACGGCAAAGCTACTACGCAGGGGCGTTGTAGTGTTGTTTTACGTCTTCTGTACATTCTTGTAAGTATAATTATAAATGTTAATCCATCCATATCTATCTATCTATCTATCTATCTATCTTCCAATCGATTATCCTGGTCAGAGCCACGTGGTAACTGTAAATGTCTGAACATACCTACTCCCTCAGAAACGATCTCTGGTTTTAATTCCACCAATTATGACATCTTGTTACTGTGCTTTTTTCGAATCGCTCGTATAGCTTGTCCATTATGAGGACCCTTACCGTTGGCAATGTCGTTGCAGCGAAAATTTTGCCTCTCATTGGCTGAAGCTGTTACTGGATCTTTTACGTCATTGATTCTGTGCGCCGCAACTTCCTGAACCACAGGGCATACTAGGTGAATAAACATGGTAAGACGAAAACATTAATGTAAGATTAACTTGAATAAATATAATGCACCTTTGCATGCTTGTAGTGTTGGCGTGAGCGGGTGCAGAACGTTTAATAACGCATCGCCGTAGTTATATTTTAAACCCTCGTTGTTAACCAGATCGTAGCTTGACGGGATGCCTTGAGATGGGGGAATGGTCACATGACAGCTGAAAATGGGAGAAAAAGAAGTTCGTTGCTGGAATCACGCCTTCTCTGTTTTCTTTTTGAGCTCTTCATTTTAATAATTACTGTCTGTTACGCGGTGCCTAGCTGGACTTCCGGTGACAGAGCCGATCTCCCTGGACTCGGCGATCCAAGGGACATCGTTAGCCCGCTTACACTAACCCTCGCCGGGCATGCATCTGACTGAAAAGCTACAATTACTTTACTCTGAATGTTCTCAACCCGTGCCAGTCCTCTTTATATTCGTTCGTTAATGTGTAGTTCACAAGCACAGATAAAGATGGTCATTCTAGTTGTCTGTCATTTATCATTCAGTATCCAAATGTAATTTCTGTTGTTAAATAATCATTTATCACATATTGGAAATCAAATCACTGAAGAATGATTAACAGGGTTTGTAATAAGCATAAGGGATTTTTCCTGATGCTTATTACAAAATATTGGATGGATTTATATATAGTATGATTACAGCAGAAAAGTATTACCAAAGCCTTCTTACTCACATTCATAAAACTAACCCTGCTGAACATCACAATACCTAACATGTCTTATTTGTGTTTGATTGATTCATTTATTAATTTGCTCATTTTTTGATTTGCTAATTTGATGTTTCTCACTTTTTTTCTTTATCTTCTTAAAACTTTAATTATGCCTTATGTCATTCCACCCCCTCCCTGCTTCACCAAACATACCCTCCCTCTGTCTCCAATCAACCTCTCCGTTGCATTCAGGCTGGTCACAGAGTAAGTGTTCCCCTCTCTCGTGAATCTCTGTCCTGGTTATTTGCTTGTGGAGGCTTGTCTTGCAGACTAATGGGGATGGCTGTCATAGTAACAGGGCACTGATATCACTGCTGGACTGATGCGAGCATCTTATTGTGTAAAACTGGCATGTAGCAATAGTTTTTTTTTTGTTTGTTTAACCGTTTCTGTGCTCTTGCATTCTGTAACAAATGCACAGAGAATCAGGTGAGGTGTGTACATTATACAGTTAATGTTTTATCGTTCTTAATTCAGTGGCACACCAGTGACAAGTCCCTCATGCCGTTTTAGGTTTCTTTTCTGATGGATCTTGGGAAGTCGTCCTTTAGTGCCTGGGCTTTTGCCGGAAGACTTGGGTTGGGAGCTGCTGGTTTAATTAGAAGCCTGTGGCAACAGGAGACACATTTCATTCAGCTTTAGCCTATGCATTAACATTCAGTGTCGCTCATCACGTTTTGCTGTGATTTGGGAAAAAGCATAAGAATGCAAACGACGGCCCTGAAAGGAACATGGATTCGGCCTCCTGGAGCATAAAAATGAAAGGGTCGTGTTCCTGCAAGAGGGACTGTGGGTGTCAATGTTTTAAACTCACTCTAATTATGGCCAATAAGTAATATTCATAGTGTTTTAACATGGACTCAATTCTTTCAGAGTATACCTAATCAATATCATTTAAGCACTGAACTATAGGTCTAAATATATTATTGCTGTGCATATACTTGTGTATATATAGATGGGAATTTAATGTCTGTATATTGGAGATATTTTGGGTCCTCAAATCTGCGTTTGAAAGTCTGTGTTTGATTAAACACAGGATGCTAACCCAGTGGGTGAGTCTCACATAGCTCGAAAATGATGGTTATAGATGATGTGATGCCCTCTTGTCGATTGTGTGCGTGCGTGCGTGCGTGCGTGTGTGCGTGCATGCGTAGCTGTGTGTGTGGGGGGGGAGTACAGCCCCGTGTTCCTGGAAGTGAGAGTTTCTGGTTTGTAAATGGGGACCCCCATCTGACTGATTAAAGTGAACCCTTCACTTCACCCCCCCACCCCGTAACAAGCTGGTCCTGGTGCTTGGAGATCTGCACATTCCCCACCGTTGCAACACGCTGCCGGCCAAGTTCAAGAAGCTGCTGGTTCCAGGCAAGATCCAGCACATCCTCTGCACCGGGAACCTGTGCACCAAAGAGAGCTATGACTATCTGAAGACCCTGGCGGGCGACGTGCACATTGTCCGTGGTGACTTTGATGAGGTGGGGCCCCCCCCAAAAGCTTTCCAGCCAAGGGCTTATTTAAAATTCAATAGCATGGGTACTTTGCTGAAAGTTCTGTTATTTTAACAAAGTAACAAGTATTGACCAGTCAGATGTTTCTACCAAAAATAATACCACAAGTTTTTCTTTGCCCCTGCATGCAGCTTACACCCTTAGAAAAGTTACCTCTTACGCTTTTTATTTTGTATATTTTCACGCCTATAGATCAGGAAGGAAATGTAATTTATTGGACATATTTTGCTCAATACATTGTTGTCCTGCCAGAAACCTTTCTAAAGAAAGATAGTTTCATAGACATTCAGTGCACCTTGGTAACATAAACTACAAACCACAGAGATACTCTTGAGTCATGTCTAGTGTTGTTATGGTAACATTCCAGACTTTGGATGCCAACTCTGTTTGAATGTGTGTGCATGCAGCCTGAGCCATTGGAAATAATGGTTAGAATGATCAGTGCATTCAGTCACATGACTGGAGTTTAACTGAGTTCTTTTGAGTGCATTTTAGCCAGGGAGGTCAAGTGGTTTTCACTGTCTCCGCCCACAGAACCTGAACTACCCCGAACAGAAGGTAGTGACGGTAGGCCAGTTCAAGATTGGCCTGATCCACGGGCATCAGGTGATTCCCTGGGGTGACATGGCCAGCCTAGCCTTGCTCCAGCGGCAGTTGGACGTGGACATCCTCATCTCGGGTCACACGCATAAGTTCGAAGCCTTTGAGAATGAGAACAAATTCTACATTAACCCTGGCTCAGCCACTGGGGCCTACAGTGCACTGGAGAGGTATTCTCTACAACAACCACGATTTATTCATCAACTCTGAGTGTCTCTTGGGGCAGGAGGTCCATCTTCTGTGTTTAATTAACATTCATGGGCCGTTTTTCTTTTCCCCCAGCAACATAATACCATCCTTCGTTTTAATGGACATCCAGGCCTCCACGGTGGTCACATACGTCTACCAGCTCATCGGAGATGACGTCAAGGTGGAGAGGATCGAATACAAGAAGTCCTAAAAGCTGCAGTGGGGAGTGGGTGGGGGGGGGTATGAACCGTAACAGTCTGCTGAATTAATGAAAAAAATGTAAAATACTTTCTGTATGTCATCAGCATTGTCTGCACTGTCTACCACAGTCTGGAGGAGCACGATAATGTTTCCCGTGCATTACTTTAGCAAAGTAAGACGTGTGTGCCACATTTTTCATTTCCATGTGAATATCCACCAGTTTAGGGATTAGATCTGTGCTCTTATTTTGTTACTGAAAATAAAAGTCACATTAACCATTTATGAGATTTGAAACTTGTTGATGGCGTTTTGTGTTTTTACAGGACGTCACATGGACATATTTTAAACAAAATACTTCTTATATTTCACCAGTATTATCGATATGAATAACAACGAACATACTGACTTGGTCCAAATTTCCAGAAAAACTGTGACCAGCCCTGAGAAGCTTTGAGGGCCTTGTACTGTTTGTTCTTCATTTCTTTTTGAATGGTGAGCCAGGTGACAGCTCCATTAAAGGAAGACCTCTTTGGTCCTCTGTCTCATTCCAGTGTGTTACTCATGAAAACAAAAGTTCAGGTTTAGGCAGTAATATCTGTCTTGGATTTCAGTAAAGCTGCAGGAACAGTACAGATTTGGTGGGGGGTGGGGCATTACAATACTATATTACAATATCACACATGAATAATATTTCAAATGACTGAAAGCATTTTGTAAGATTACAAGTTTGCTTCAGCTTTTTGGTGTAGCACCTGAGTTCCTGGATTCTTACAGCCCTGAATCCTGTAATGAAGCGTTTGTGTTTATATCCAATTGTACGTTGAACTCCTAATACCTTGATGACAAATTATATTGATTTGATGCTTATTACCTTAATACCCAATGAATTATATTTTTAAAAATGAAGACCTGTACATTAAAAACTGAGTATCTTAGACGTACACATGAAAATATATAGTGAATTAAAAATGACATGAAAGCAAAAAAAACATAAAAAAGGTGAGATGGTTTCGAGACTATACCAGGCAGTCTATATATCGACGTTCAGTAATGAATGACAGAGTAACAATATATCATACGTTACTGACAGAAAAAGTGTGAGGTGTAATTGTCCCTGATACAGTTTACAGAGTGACTTGTCCTTTGAAATGGAAATGAAACGATGATCCTGCTGTCACGACAGATATAACAAATGATTATCTTAGTTGTTTTCCTTACTAATCCCTCTGGGGTCAAATTCATAGGCCTACTAAAGCTGTGTAATTACAACATATCAGAGTTTTCAAATGAAACATGGTAACGTGCAATAAGATCTGGTGGTCGACTCCAAACTTTTCTGTAACGAGATATTAAAATTATATAACCTATACTTTCTTAGTGTATGAAGCTGACAGAATATGAACTCTGTTGGAATGTTTAATGTATTTGAATACGACTACCATTATTTCATTTTAACAAAATAATTAAAATGAATGAAGTATGGCCTGCGTCCACGTCTGAGATTTGTTTTTCCCTTGTGAAATGCAGTTAACCTAAATAAACGAAATACGCCGATGTCAGTTCTACGGGATGACAGTCGTTATGCATGTTTCATTACGAAGCGCGACTTTCAAGTTTGGCTCAAATTGCATCCCGTACATTACAGCGACGCTGTAGCGGAAAACAAGCATGGTGGGAATACCAAAGCAACATCAGATAGGAAAATATAACAAATAGCCAATGTCAAAAATAGAGGCAGCAGAACTCGTTTTATCAGAGGGAATTTTGCTTACAAAAAGAAGAAAGATTTTATTCTGAAAAAATGCCACGTTACGCCCAGCTGGTGATGGGCCCGGCTGGCAGCGGGAAAGTAAGTAGCCGGCTCGCCATAATAAACGTCTGTTAGACTGGACTGCGCTAGCTGATTAACTTTAGGGTCAAGTCATCGTATGGATTCTGTACGTTCCGAAACAAAACCTTAAGTATATCTTTGAAAATATGTAGGTAAACATTTATTCGCTGTACTTATCCATACACGTCTCGGCTCCTATCATGCACGGTGGGCTGTTCATATTACTCTTACGGATGCCTAAGATGTTTTGATGCCATTTACTGTAATTGTAGAGTACCTATTGCTCCACCATGGTGCAGCACGCCGAGACCATCAACCGCTCCATACAGGTGGTGAATCTAGACCCTGCAGCTGAACACTTCAGCTACCCGGTCATGGCAGGTACAAATTTAATCCTCTGATAGAAATACAGATTTATTATTAGCTATTGTAAGCTGATGCGCGCTTACCTTAATACTAAATCCCTCCTCTTTCTCAGATATCCGGGAGCTGATCGAGGTGGACGACGTGATGGAAGATGACTCTCTCAGGTTTGGCCCGAACGGGGGGCTCGTCTTCTGTATGGAATACTTCGCCAACAATTTTGACTGGCTGGAGGAGTGTCTGGGTCACGTAGAAGACGACTACATCCTGTTTGATTGCCCCGGTACGCCGCAATAAAATAATAGTAATCGTTCCCCTTTATTATTACCGGTAGTGGTCGTATCATTAGTATAATTTCTTTGACATTCACATGGAATGTTACAAGGAGTAACTTGAAAAAACTGCCTTCACAGTCCTCAGAGATTGGGATTATTACAACAGTGAATAACACTGGAGTTGGGGTACATCTCTCAGCAGAAATGTGATCATCTTACTTGTGGGCAGGAATGCAGCTCATAACTTTAGGCCCGCATGTCATTTGCAGACATTGTGAATTAATTACTGAAAGATTAAAACATACATTGTTAGTATAAGGGTTGCATAGTGGACGAAAATATCTGGTAAATTTCTGGAAACTTTCCATAAACTTTCCATGGGAAGTAGGGTTGCAAAGGGGTGGAAAATTTCTGGACAATTTCTAGAAACTTTCTATGAGAAGTTAAGCTGGGGAAGTTTGGAAATGTTGAACTCCATGGAACTCTGTGTGCACTGTCAGATACAGCAAAGAAAGCAAACTGTATGAATAATATAACACATAATATGACTTATAAGTTGTGCGTTTTTATGCAGATGCTTATTTTGGGGTGTTTTTACACAAACATAATTGCTCACAAGCACTTGGTTACACAATGATTTCACTACTAGTGCCATCAAGATATTTAAGATGTCTCTGTTATAGGCTAACTGACAATATTTGCAAATTTCCAGATTATTCCCATTAATTCCCATGGAAAATTTCCAGAATATTGCAACCCTAGTTAATATTTTAAAAATGTGTTCAATTTTATCATTTCAGTCCATTTAAAAATAAACATAAGGCTGTCCTCCATAACAGCCTGAAAACACATCATACTTATATAATATTCCCACATACTATCTCTTGTATTATGCCTGTTGCATGCATTCCATCATGTTAAACCAGAACTGGCTAAGACACCATGCTTTTTGTCGCCGTGGGGCTGTGCTCTGCTCCTGTCCCCTGTGGCTGTGTGACCCCAGGTCAGATCGAGCTGTACACCCACCTGCCCGTCATGAAGCAGCTGGTGGAGCAGCTACAGCAGTGGGAGTTCCGAGTCTGTGGCGTCTTCCTCGTCGACTCACAGTTTATGGTGGAGTCCTTTAAAGTAGGAGCCTCACATTGGCAGCCTTCTTCACTCGCTTATCCCAGTTCCATCCTTGCATACCAATTCAACAAGTTTTTAAATAATTTGGGTCCTTAGACTAAGCAAATAACCAAAAATGTTAATGTAAAAGACATGGCTGCGTGAGCATTAGATGCCTTGAAGGGATCTGGAACTTAACACAGCCCCCATTTATTTTTTCCAGTTTATATCTGGGGTGATGGCTGCCTTGAGTGCGATGGTGTCTCTTGAAATCCCCCAGGTCAACATCATGACAAAGATGGACTTGCTCAATCATAAAGCCAAGAGGGAAATTGAGAAGTGAGTTGTTGGTTTGCTGTAATTGTGTATGATTTCAGCAGCAAATCAGGGCTGTGGACCCTACCTCCTGTACAACTGAACTGCATTTAAAACATAAACTGATGATACCTGTCCCGCTTTGCTATAGATATCTAGACCCGGATATGTATTCAATGATGGAGGACAAAGCACTCACTCTGAGAAGTAAGAAGTTCAAGAAGCTCACTAAAGCCATCTGTGGTCTGGTAGGTTCTCATATACAAATGTGTTAAATACAGGGGCGGGATATGTCTCCAAGGTCATGTGAGCATTTTGTTTCTCATTTGCTGAAATTTGCATTTTAAACAATGCATAAGGGATTCAGAGATGATTTATAGAACTGGTGAACTTGTGACTTCCAGGATATTTTATTCTAAATGGACAACAACTTCTCAGCTTAATGAATTGTCAGGGTGCTTGACCTCTTGTTGGATCTCCTGATAACTCTTTATCGACATCCAGTGGTCAGAATGCAGTATTGCTGCATTGACATAATGTGTGTGCCCACAGATCGATGACTATAGCATGGTACGTTTCCTGCCTTTCGACCGCACAGACGAGGAAGGGATCAACATTGTTCTTCAACACATTGACTTTTCCATCCAGTATGGAGAGGACCTGGAGTTCAAGGAGCCTAAGGTAACCAGATTGACTGCTGCATGTAATGAATTGGGGTGTGATTCTGTCCCAGTACGATGTCCTTTCCAGGGGCTTGTGGGGGTGACTGCTCAGTGACAAATCTGTGAAGCAATATCCCTAAATAAGGAGCAAATCTGTACATGGTTTGCTTAAATGTCTACATATGCACACAGACTGACACCAACTCCCCACGCTGCTTTTTACAGGAGCCTGAAGAGGACCCCCTCGCCAACACGAACTATGACGAGTTCTTCCAAGACAAAGTGGAGGGCTGAGAAGAATATGTCAGGGAAAGCCAGTCGAAAGAGGCATTTGAATATGCTTTCAAATCAGTGTCAGGATGGTGTAAAAGCAAGTGTTCAAATTACTCTTGAAACTGGAAGAAAGGAGCAAAGAACAGGCAGCGAGTTTTAATTTATTGAGGAAATTCACATTTACCCCAGAATGTCGCACTTCTCATTGGGTTTTAAGTTGGTCATTGTATGTACGTAGATATTTCTTTTGTCTTTAAGTCTTGACCTTGGTGTTGCTTTTAGCAATGGAATGGAGTTGGAACAGAAATGTGCCACATTTCTCCTGGGAAAACTGTAAATGTTTGGAGGATATTTTTCAATTAAAATTTACCCTTTGAAATTTTAGAGGAGAAACAGGTCTATCATCTGTAACATTTTAATGGACTGCTCATCCACCTGGAGTCATGGCTACCCTGTCATGGGAAGTACGGAGGTTAAAACAGAGTGAGCACAGGATAGGATGCCAACCCACTGGATGGTGCCATCTTAAATACATACAAATATACAGTATCTATACCAGCAAATTAATAATATTTGTTCACCCTTATTATTGATAGTGGTCGTATCATTAGTGTAGTTTCTTTGGCATTCGCATGGAATTTTACAAGGAATAACTTGAGAAACAAGCCTTCACAGTCCTCAGAGAGTGGGATTATTACAACAGTGAATAACACTGGAGTAGGGGTGCATCTCACAAACAGAAATGTGATGATCTTACTTGTACCAAAACCATGTCTTTCATAAGACAAAACACCAAGTTCATGTAAAGAGTCTTTTGCTTCCGTGCACAGAGATTCAGGCCCGAGAGCATAATAGCTAACGCTTTAACCGCGGTATTGACGTCCATTAAGAAAGGAGTGCCCACGCCACCCTGTGGACATTTTGGGGTACTGTGACGTATTTATATGAATCTCCTCGATAACAAAGGAATGCCCGCGACACCCTGTGGACATTTGGGGTACTACGGCGTTTTTATATGAATCGCCCCGTCAGCTTCCTGCATAACCCACATTGGGTGGGACAGCGGAAGCGGCAGCTGAGGACGCCGACAGTCAATTATTCCGAGTTAATTACTCAAACTAAGATTTAAAATGCCGGTAAGTGTACCTATTCACGCGACATCGTGTTTTTAATAAGCAAAGCTTAAACTGTGCGCTTCGGAGGAGATTTTGGAGTGTTTTCTGCATTCTGTACGGGACTAATATATAAACATACCGGCAAAAAATTTCAAAAATTTATGTAAAAATCGTCTTAAGATCCAAGGAAGGCTATTTATGCATTATGTGTATTTGCAATAAAGCTAGCTGGTACAAGTTTGTTGGCTTTGTTTTAATCGGTGACTTCCCCTTTTGTGAAGGCTTATCATTCGAGTTTGATGGAGTCCGACACCAAACTGGTGGGGAATATGGCTTTGCTGCCGCTGAAAACCCAGTTTAAAGGGCCAGCCCCGAAAGAAAGTACGTTTATCTGTCTGAATTTGTTAACTGTGCACAACACTGAGTAATGGATGTTAGCTATAGGCGAACATTGTTAACGACATGTAGCAGCCTTTTTGAATCCGGTCTTTGTAATGCATTCAGTTGATTGCAATCAGGTTAAAGCTGTTGATTGTCCTTCGTTTTATTTATTCTTTGCACTCACTTTTATTGTAGCTTCACACGTGTGCAGTGTGAATAATGTAACATAGTAGCGAATGAAAACTTCAGGGACCATCATCTGCTTCCTAATTTGGAAATAGTGCGCTGTTATTGCCCCGCCTTGACTGGCTGCTAGGAAGAGAATTTTAACTTAAAAACTTAATGGTTTTAGCCAGAGAGACCGACATCGTTGATGAGGCCATCTACCACTTCAAAGCCAACGTCTTCTTCAAGAACTATGAAATCAAGGTAAGAAGTCGTCCAGCTTATTTCACTCGGGTGTACAGTAAGAGCATGGTGTACTACAGCACTGGTCTGTACTCGTGCCTGCTCACACTCTGCAGATTTGGTCTTTAATTTGCTGAGCGGGTGGGTTGCAGTTCACGCAAGAGGCGGTCTGAATCGATAGACCTTCCGCTGTTATGTGCCCGGACACGCCCTGCTGAAAGCCATGAGCTCTTGTCATAGTTTTACCTGTTAACTCCACGGCTGCCAGCCCTCACGCATGTGCCGTGACGCTCACGCTTTCAGACTCACGCAAGAAATCTTACGGAAAATCTGTAGTATTCCATTATAAACCAAAAATTTGATAATCAAAGCGTTCAGATAGTTTGCAAACCCTACACACTATATACAATATAATAAAAATGTTACATGCATGCATGTATGTGTAGACTTGTCTCAAATTGATAACCTCACTCCAGCCAGATGACCAAAGTTGGCAACCCTGTAACTCAAGTAACCAGCTGTACCTGAGTCTTGCAGGGCTCTCCCACCTGCCCTTCTCAGCCCACCTGCTGTAGGCCAGTGTTTCTCAACCGAGGACCTGATGGGCTAAAGGGGGTTCAACTGGACGCACAACAAAACATATTGTCATGCTATAAATTAGCGTTCTCTCTCTCATTCCTTATCTTGTTAAGCAGTTTAAATGTGGCTGGAGAACACGTACAACTTATGACTTACCAGAACTAGGGTGGACAGTTGTGAGCTAGTTTAAGTAGCAGAGGACAAATTTCTTAGGTAATACCGTGGATGTGAATTATGGGGGATGGAGGGGTTATAAACCCAAGCCCTTGGGTACTGCTAGCCCAGGGTGTCTACTTATGGAAGTATGAAGCTTCATGAATCAGGTGGTGAATGATGCCACTTTTGTCTTTCCAGTGAACAAGCACTTCTAAGAATTTTAAAGTATCATTGCTGTGTTGTAGTTTGTCTTAAGCCAAATTCCTTATTTTCTCAATAGCTGGTGGCTTTGTACCAGTGCTTCATTTTACAAGGATAATTTAGCATGTATTTTTGTGATGTGGGGGGCATGGTGGTACAGTAATTAAGATGGTCGCCTCACATCTCCGCAGACTGGGGTTTGAATTCCTGTTCTGGCTCTGGGTGGAGTGTGCGGTGCTTCCGGGTTCTCCGGTTGTGTAAATGGTGATGGGTTGGTGCCCTGTCCTGGGTTATTCCTGGCCTTGTGCCCATTGTTTCTGGGATTGGCTCCAATTCCCCACAACCTTGTATAGTGGTGAAAGACAGTGAAGCAATCTCCATATAATGGATGGGTCTAAAGTAGACGTGTTTCCTTTGCAGAACGAGGCGGACAGAACGCTGATCTATGTCACGCTGTATATTTCTGAGTGCCTGAAGAAATTTCAGAAGGTAAAGAGGGGCAAACCCACAGCTCTCATGTTTAATTTGATTATTCAAATTCTCTTTCCTTCTGATATAGAGGACATTCTAGGCTGAAATGTAATATGACTAAGGCCTTTCTGTGGAATTGCTGGCCGTCAGCCTTATGTCTCGTTTACAGTGCACTTCCAGGAGTCAGGGTGAGAAGGAGATGTACACGCTGGGTATCACCAACTTCCCCATCCCAGGGGAGCCTGGCTTCCCCCTGAATGCCATGTATGTCAAACCATCAGGGAAAGCAGAAGAAGGTAAGGCGATGATGGCTGGGGGTGCAGAAGGTGCTACATCAACACAGCTTTGGGCTACTTCATCAGTTCCCAGGTAGAACATGTTCGACATTTGGCCAGCTTGTACGTCGCTGATCATTGTCCTCATCCTGACCCACAGAAACCATGAGGGCCTACCTGCAGCAGCTCCGGCAAGAGACAGGCCTGAGGCTGTGCGACCGCGTCTTCGATCCCCAGACAGACAAGCCCAGCAAAGTGAGTTCCTGTCATTTCATGGCTCCTTTCAGAAACGAATGCAAGCAGGGAAGTGGCAGGTTGAAGAGCCGGTTAATTTGTGTGATAACTAATGAGAAATAAAAATGGATAACTTCAGTTACCTCAAACTATTTGTCACACTGAAGAATATAGGACGATGACACGGTAAGTTCAAGTGGCTTCACACCACCAGGGTAATGAGTTTGTCAGTGTATGGAGCTTTTATGTTCTGTGTTTATGCTGGTTTCCTTACGTAATCCAAGGACATGGCATAGGTGCCCTGTGACAGACTAGCATCCTGTCCAGGGTGTCCATGTCATGGTCCCTGTGCATTCTGGGATAGGCTATAGGTTTACCATCACCCTGTACAGATCGTCGTTGACTTATGACCTATGCAACTTGTGACTGATTGACTTCACAAACATTCTGAAACCGCAAATATATGTAGCTATGACTGTGCCGCATCTGGCAGAGTGAATGTATGAGTTTCTGCACCAACTGCTGGCAGTGTGAGCATCCCAGTGAGATGCTCATTCATTCATCTCACGCTCAGGCTGCTGTTCACAGTGCTCACAGTACAGTGTACATGCGAATCAGTTTGTGTCTTAGCAGCTTAAATTGTGATAAAAAGGTTAAAAACATCAAACAATATGAAAAAGATGATTATACAGTATACTGCACATATGAATTTTTCCATATAAAATAATGGGCTGACTTACAACCAAATAGACCTGCAACCAATCAGTCGGAACTGATCACGGTCTTAAGTCAATGATGACCTGTACTTGATTAGCAGTGGATAAGCATAGGGATGGAGAAAAATTCCTTGACATTTAAACTTGGTGTAAAGTACTCTTCAAATAATAATAAAATGTATAATGCATTTACTATCTTTTGTTTTTTATCCCTCCAGTGGTGGCTTTGCTTTGTGAAGAAACAGTTCATGAACAAAAGTCTTTCTGCTCCAGGACAATAATAAAAACTGGATACATCTTTAATCAGCAAAATGGGTACACCTGTCCCGTCCAGATGATTTTTACACAGAGCCAGGAGTCCAATGCCTTTCCTATAGGCTGCGGAAGTATTGATGCCAAGCTGGGTTCATTTGGCTGATCTTCAACATTCCCTCAACCTGGAATAAAGTATTCTTTTAAAAATGTATGCTACCCTTTTTGATAACCCTTAAATGTCTGTGGCGTTGCTTAAATTGTCATTGTGACTTTCTTGGTTCTAATTTTTAAATAAATATCAGCACTGTAAATCTGTGCCTGCGTGAGGCTATTTCAAATACACAGTAATGCCC
>JAAGVU020000113.1:24468887-24484197 GCA_011763525.2 Mormyrus iriodes
AAAGGGTTTATAAGGGCTTAAAATATACAAAAATAACCATATAAACATGGTTTTTACTTCGCGGATTTTCACCTTTCACAGGGGGTTCTGGAACGCAACCCCTGCGACAGACGAGGGATTACTGTACTATAGATTCCTCTGAGGTCACGAGTCAGAATTTCAACTTCAGGGGGCGTTTCCCAGTTGAAATTTTAGACCAGGAGTAACTTGGAATTTCCCAGGTACAAGTTCAAATGGAACGCAGCATAACCATCATGCCTCTGTGCACAGGGTGTGGTGGCATTTCAGAAAGCCTCTTCAGCCCCCAACTGCCACAGTCACACAGCCATCAGCATGGACCCTCTGGCAAGATCATCTCACCGGCAACGGCTCCACGTAGAGGATGAGGAAGTGCAGGGACATGGACAAGCAGATGGCACCCAGCAGCCACACGTTCTCCCATGGGGGCATGCGCAGCAGGGACTGGTTCTCCGACAGGCTGGTAAACACACACGGACACACACAAGCTAGAACTGACTCTGAAGGTCATTTTAGGGTCAGCATCACTCGGATCCCAAGCAGTAACACAAGTAATAAGTGAATTTGCCGTTTAATGTACTTGATAGGGCGTCCTGAACTTTGACAGCCTGACCTCTGACCTGGAAGCACTTCAGCCATCCCAAGCCCCCCGTAAACACACCTGTTGAGAGCATTGCACATCTCGATGGTCACCAGCACAGACAGCGCCATGGTCATGGGATAGGGAGACTCAAACAACTTGCAGTCCAGGCCCTTGAACTCAGAATTGTCTGGGTTACACTGCAGGAAGTGGCTCTGAAACGGGGGGGGGGGGCAACCATATGTCATCAACAACAATGATGCTTGAATACACTGGCACAGCACAGAGATCCTGTCTTCATGGGTAGAGTGCGCAACGTACCAGCTGATAGAAGGTGATCCTAGGCCCATCCTCAGCAGCGATGAACCACCAAGCAGCAGCGCCCACTGTGGCAGCACCCACATACCCTGGGAGTGAATTTAAAAATAAGCATACAAGCACAAACATGGATTACCACTACCCACCAGAAGGGGGTGGCCTAACATCTCATGGTATGTTGCCACAAGTAAAGGAAGGGAGAAAGGGAATGCAGACACTGGAGGAGAATAAGAAAGGGGAAAGAAAAGGATGCAGGAGTGAAAACAACTTCAACACAAACGTCTCTCCCCAAGCACCAAGACAGGGAGATTACCTCCAATGGCCAGGTATCTGAAGAAGAGCCAGCCCGAGATGAGGGGCTCACGGGCGTTGCGGGGGGGTCTGTTCATGATGTCTAGGTCAGGAGGGTTGAAGCCCAGGGCAGTGGCGGGCAGGCCATCTGTCACCAGGTTCACCCAAAGCAGCTGCACAGGGATGAGGGCTTCGGGAAAGCCCAGGGCTGCCGTCAGGAAGATGCTGTCAACATAGAGACATTCCTCTCAAAATGGGGCTCTCCTCAGCCACGTCCACACTCATTGCAGTTTCACGATCCATACAGCAGCAAACATACATCCTACAAATTCCTACCCATTACCAATATTAAATTGGACTGATCTACTTCCTGTAGATCAGAGCCTATATTCATACTTACTGTATGAATATAGACACACAGCATTTATGGCTCTTAAGAGTTATTTAATGATTAATACCACACTGCCCACAACAGGACAAACATTGGCGGCCAACATTCAGGAGCCAGGCATAATTGCCCTAAGCACTAGAGCCCATCAACACAGAACCTAAACCCAAAAACACTGTAGGTGGAAGAGGCATTTGCTGGGGGATCTCACCAGACGACCTCGCCGACATTGGAGGAGATGAGGTAGCGGATGAACTGCTTCATGTTGTTGTAGATGGCTCGGCCCTCCTCCACGGCTGCCACAATGGTGGCAAAGTTGTCGTCAGCCAGCACCATCTCGGAGGCGGTCTTGGCCACCGCGGTGCCTGAGCCCATGGCGATGCCGATCTCCGCCTTCTTCAGGGCGGGGGCGTCATTTACGCCGTCGCCCGTCTACCGGGGAAACATGGAGCACAAAGTGAGATCATCAATGACACAGACGGCTGTAAAACTCCATCACTGCCACGACAGCAACCTTCATGAGCCAACTGGCTTTCTGGAACTTTCAGAACAACCCTCGTTCATAGCATGGTTAAACGACTCCTAAAGTGGCTCATTCATCAAAACCATCACTACTATCCTTTGGTCTCAACATGCTGCATGCATTTCACAGTAGAGAGAAATTCAGTCTATTGTTCCAACTAAACAAAGATGTGAAGGTTTGAGGTGGCCAGGAACCTAAACTAGGGAGAAGCAAGTGAGGCAGGGGCACTGCAGACAGGACAGTGCTCCCACGCATGCACAATCCTCATACACAAACCCAGTTATCCATCTGCCGTGTATGGCCAGGAAGCTCACCATGGCAGTGATCTCGTCATAGGACTGCAGGAATTCCACGATCTTGGATTTATGGGAGGGCTCCACGCGGGCAAAGCAGCGTGCCTTGAGCACGGCC
Source organism: Mormyrus iriodes (assembly GCA_011763525.2). NCBI lineage: Eukaryota > Metazoa > Chordata > Actinopteri > Osteoglossiformes > Mormyridae > Mormyrus > Mormyrus iriodes. Next base: position 24,471,417 of record JAAGVU020000113.1, read on the forward strand.
TCTCGCTGTGCCTGTGGCGACAGGTCATCAAACTCGCGGCCCGTGAACGCCATGTCGCCTACGTGCTCGTCTTCGCCGAAGATGCCAATGCGTCGGCAGATGGCCACCGCAGTGCCCTTGTTGTCCCCAGTGATCATGATGACCCGGATTCCGGCCAGTCGGCACAGTTTGATGGAGGCGGCCACCTCTGACCGTGGTGGGTCCAACATGCCCACGCAGCCAACGAAGGTCAGGTCCGTCTGCAGGGAGCCAGGTTAAATGGTATCTATGGAAACCTTCCAGTTTACCAGCAACACCCACAAACCCAAGCATCAAGTCACATGTGGCTGAACGATAAAAACTGATGCAATGTTTAGACTCATAGGCGTGCTCTCAATTCATAATTTCAATACAGAAATCAAAATGTTACCCAGGATGCATCTGTACACTACCCTGAACTCACAAAGCTGCTCAACAGTAACCACATAACTTGAGGCATATAGGTTCAATGTTTCATGAAGCCTTAACTTCGTACTTGTCCCACCAGTCCCCATGAGTGTGGTAAGGTTGGAACTGTCACTGAGAAAATAAATTAGTAAATTAGGGATTTGCTGGCCTACCCATTTTATGGGTAGAAGGGTACAAAACAACCTTAGACGCCCCCTCCTCCTGTGTTATCAGGCAGAGATTGGTCCTGCGCTCAGACCCCCACCTCATACTCCACAAAGCGAGCGGAATCCTCCAGCACCATGTCCTCCTTGCGCAGAGGGTTGTCGCGGGTTGCCAGCGCCAGGCAACGCAGTGTGTCCCGGCCTGTTCCGTACTCCCGGATCACTGACAGGATCTTGTCCTTGATACCCTGCGTCAGGAGCACCTTGTCGCTACCCACCCTGATGTGGGTGCACCTGTCGATCACTCCCTCTGGTGCGCCCTATGAGGAGTCAATGCTCAGAGTGAGAATTTACTCAAAGACCCACACAGTTCCACAAAAACTACCATAACAGGATATGATTATTTCACACCTGTCCACATTGTCAACCACATAAGAACACCCAATGAGAAAGACAAGATGCTTTCAGGAGATGGGTTCTACTTGGTATGGGGACTGTTACAGCATGGTGTAACTCTGCTTGACAGTGCTATTCTCCTGGGTTAAAGGAGATTATCAGCCACTTCAGATTTGAGGCTGAAGCCTTTGAAATTGCCATGGTCTAAGCAAGGGACTCACTGTACCTTAACAAACATCTTGCCCATAGAGGAGCGTGCTTTGTTGGGGGTGCAGTAGACGGACATGGACTTCCTGTCCCTGGAGAACTCCAAGGTGAACTCCTTCTTCATCAGTTGTTTAACCACCTGACAACCACCCATTTATAAAAAACTATAAATTTTCCCACCAAGAATCTGGAGCAAAATTAAGCTGGCAGAAAGTCATTAAAGAAAAAGGGGCAGATTTAAAGTTTCTTCAGCATTGCAGTTTTCATGAAAAGTTCCTAACTGAACCATTGCATATCAGACACTGCAGAAAGCTCTGCCCACATATACTTATACAGGCTGAGAGTACCATCTCCAAGGACCACAGGCGGAGCCCTCACCGAGTTGCATGCGTTGGCTCTCTCAATCTTGGTCATGCCTTTGAGGTCAGTGTCAAACACGTTCATCTTCTCCACTAGGCAGGTGAGGGCAGTCTCTGTCGCCTCACCCACCTTCTCATATACGCCCTTGGCCTGAGGAACAAATACACACCCTATCTTTAGTTGTGTTTGACAACTAACCTGAGTGCTTGCTGTGGAACTCATCTAAACTGGGTGCTTTGAACCAATCACTAATGAGCAGATTCTTTTTGTGAGACGTGCTGAGAGTTGCTCTGACTTCCTAGTGGCACTCAGACCTGACATGACTCGCACCTCGTTGTAGTCCAGGGAGGAGTCGTTGCACAGGGCACAGATCGTGGCCATCTCCACCAAGGCATCATACTTGGAGCACTTCACAGGAATGCCATTCTGATATCTGCCAAAGAGATTGTACACGTTTGTATATTTTGATGTTGGTTTTAATACCAGGTTATTATGAAACAGTTTGTGATCATGTCCCAGTGTCTTGTCAGTTTTTGCTGCCTTGTCAGATTTTCCTACTACTGACAATATATCACCATGACATTAGGCACTCTCTTTTAAAATACTGAATACAAGAAGTATCAATATTGATGTTACATTTGAAAATAGACCTCTCAGTATATTTTTGCCATCTGAATGAACAGCTGCAAAGCCATTTTAAGTGCAGAATATGTTTAATTACGGTGCAACAACTACTTGGTTGCATTATATATAGTGATCCCTCGCTATATCGTGCTTTGACATTCACGGCCTCACTGTATTGCGGATTTTATATGCAAGCATATCTAAATATATATTGAGGATTTTTTGCTGGTTCGCAGATTTCTGCGGACGATACGTCTTTTTATTTCTGGTACATGCTTCCTCAGTTGGTTTGCCCTGTTGATTTCACCGACTGAAATCAGCTGAGAATGTAAACATTACCAGAATGCAAATGGTGCATGACTGCATTGTTCGCATTTTAGAAATATGATACTAATATTAAAGGAAATCACATCTAATATAACTGGGCAAGTAAGTAAAACGAGTGCATTACTGTATATTATAGTAAATATAAAATTATTTGTTAAAATATGTATTACAATGCGTTTACAATTACGTTTTACGTATTAAAACTCTTCAATGATATATGATCCGTATATTTGTGCGTAGTATATAAAGTGCGTTTACATACATAATTACATACAAAATGAATCTTACCTAATATCTAAAAGAATATAAAGGGTTTATAAGGGCTTATAAGGGCTTAAAATATACAAAAATAACCATATAAATATATGGTGTTTACTTTGCGGATTTTCACCTTTAGTGGGTGGTTCTGGAACGCAAACCCCGCGATAGACGAGGGATCACTGTAGCATGAAAATATTAGAAGCTGCCAGAGGCTAGCTAGCTAGAAAATATGGTCCAGGTATCTTGGATCTCTGATGCTAAACACCACCTTCTATAAAATCAACACCCACAGTAGCTGTCAGTGATCACATCAGATCTAGGCCTTATCAGATTCTGCTACCATACACAGAATATGCTGACATAGTTCTGCACAGTATCCCATCATGATGTACTCACGATTATATGGTGCATGCACAATAAATCATCAGGGGTTTAGATCAGTGTTTCTTAAACCATTACTTGGGAACCCCCATACGGTCCACATTTTTGTATTCTCCCAATTCCCAGAGGGAGTTGGGCGGGAGCAAAAATGTGGACCATCTAGGGGTCCCTGAGGACTGGTTTGAGAAACACTGCTTTAGATGATGGGCAAAACATTTGCCCGGATGCCAGCTTTTCGGTACTAAATGAACATTTACTTATGCCCACAATTTGCTATGAAGATTAGTAGTATGCCTAAAATATTAATGAGATGCATACTGTATCACCCATAAGTTATGTTTATTAAATTTGGTTGGCAGAGCACACCATATACGACTGTTTTGGTAAATCAGGGAAGCGATAAGGATTGAAGTTTCAGTGATGAAACTGACAGCTTAGCACCCACAACATTTTTTAAAAGAGAAGATATTGTGGATAACAAGGTAAGGACATTAGTGTTGTGGTAGAACTTTTTGCAGTCCCACACGTTTATTAAACATAAGGATATGACAAAAATCATACAGATGACTAATTTTAGGTGCACTACTAATCTGCTTACCAAATTGCGGCCGTTAGTAAACATCCCTATAGTACTGAAAAGCTGGTGTCCAGATAAATGTTTACGCCCGTCATCTAAAGTCCCGATTATTGTACATGCTCTGTATAATCGTGAGTACATTGTGATGTGATATCGTGCTGCCCTACTGTGACATGAAGCACTCTTCTCATGATCGTGGTTAGTGCTGTTAATGCTGAAAACAAAAACTCTCAATATCAGTATTTGATGCAAGTACAGAAGACTTACTGTTGTGCACCTAACAAGCCTAATAGTTACTAGTCATGGAAGACGACAATTCCATCATAAATATGAAAGTCAATGAATGTAAACCAACTAGCATTATTATAGCTCACAATAACATTCTATATAATATATATGTGTGTAGTCTGCATTACTGAAATAATTCATAAGATTTTAAAAATTTACTACATGGACAATAACGGCAATCCCTCAGCTGTAATCCAACAATACAGTCTGGCACAAAATTAAGGGCGGGCGTTTCAGATTTGGATCCTCTGCATAGGGTACTGGTTCTGCAGACACAGTCCCTCCAGACAGGACGTTCTGATGGGTAGCAGAAAAATAATAAGAATGCTGGTATCTATAAGAACAGATTCCAAAGCTGAAGGATAGCATCTGTATACCAGCTGGCCCAGTATCAGCTCAGTATTAAACCAAGACAAACAAAAGCAGAGGAGGTACAGGTGTAGCCAGCTGCGATGATACTCACACTTCCCCCTCAGGCGCATAGGTGGAGCCGGTCACTGTGAACTGACTCAGAGAGCAGCTCTGGCCCTCCAACTTGTCTATGATGAACATCTGCAAAAAACATACAAGTAAGAACGTTTTAACCATGAAGGGGGGAGGGAGCAGGGGTACCTAAATCTGATCCCAGGTGTTCATTAGGTTCACGAGACAGACTCCAACTTGTGCCAACTCAGGAAGCATCTCACACTACATTCTCTGCAGCCTTTCAGTTTTGGATTTTTAGGACTTGAAGACCCCAGAAAGGAGAATTTAAATGGAAATAAAAAAAAAAAATTAAAAAAAAAAAAAAAAAAAAAAAATCAGCAAACAGACTGAGAACCACACAATGCTATGAGGTACACAACCCACTAGGTGGCAGCAGACACCACCACGGTTTGCCCAGATGCACTCAAGCGTGGTTGCCACTCTATTACGCCAGAGGAAGAGGGGGAAGGGGCAGTCTCAGAATGGGTCTGACAAAAGCAAACATTCCAAGTCAGGAAAATCTGATTGGAACAATAATGCAGTGAACACACTCAACCTCAGCAGGTCTTTCTGATGGACAATATTTCACAAGCCTAAAAAATGCCCAATATAGCAAAAGAACCACATCACCGAAAAAAGGCCCTCCCTACAGCTTCTGGAGGGACTTCAAAGCATGACCACACCAGCCAAGGTGGATAAATGCATTCCGCAGCAAGGGGTGTTGCTAATTCAGGAGGTCAGTCGGGGTGTACTGCTGTGTTAGCAACTGAGCGCTGGGATGGCTAATCACACATTAAGTCAGACAAAATACGGAGCAGCTCTTAGGATGTTCAGAAGGTGGCAGCACAACAGATCCTGCCAATGTCTAATAAACCCCCTCCACCCCCATCTAAAGAGGGGGCAGCCAGCCTTTCAGCATGAGGGCCCAACCAACACAAGGTCGGTTATGTAACAACTGCAAGTAACCTGACTGCTGAATACTGATGAGAGGGGAAAAAAAAAAAAAAAAGAGGGAGAGATGAATGGAGGGGGAGCCAGGCTGCCGCAAGTGGCTGGGGGATAGAGGTGAACGATGAGGACAGCGGGATGGAGAAACGACAAGTGTGAGGCATACAGAGAAATTAATGATTCATCTGCACCCATTTACCAAACACCTTGGCGTTCCAGATGGCAGCAGCCGAACAATTCCTTATCCACAAGCGAAGAGACTGCAGACTATGCTAAGCGATAGCCAATTACAAATTACAGACTCAACTAATCAGCTGTCAATTTGTGCTTTTATGGTCAAGTCTTGCTGGACTAACAGTGCATCATTCAGTGAACTAGGCAGCATGTCTCTGGTCCAGGATAATTGAACCCTAACATACGAGCGGCACACACAGCTAGCAGAAGGGGGCTTAACTTCTAAGATGCGTCATGTCTCCTTAAGAGGGGTGTGGCCACATACATTAGCCCCTCCCCACTGAACACAGGTGGAGGCTCACCCTACAGACTGACATCTGGTTGGTAGTGAGAGTGCCCGTCTTGTCAGAGCAGATGACAGATGTGCAGCCCAGCGTCTCTACTGAGGGCAGGCTGCGCACAATGGCATTCTTCTTGGCCATGCGGCGAGTGCCCAGCGCCAGGCAGGTGGTGATGACGGCGGGCAGGCCCTCAGGGATGGCTGCCACCGCCAGCGCCACAGCAATCTTGAAGTAGTAAACTGCGCCGCGGATCCAGGAGCCACCATGGACCGGGTCGTTGAAGTGGCCAATATTGATGATCCACACGGCAATGCAGATGAGCGAGATGACCTTGGAGAGCTGCTCGCCGAATTCATCTAGTTTCTGCTGCAGCGGCGTCTTCTCCTGCTCCGTGGAGGCCATTTCGTCACGGATCTTACCGATCTCCGTGTTCACGCCTGTGGCCACCACAACACCCACTGCCTTGCCTGCAGCGATGTTTGTGCCCTAGGGAGGGGGAAATCAGAAACAGGTGTGATAACCTCTCACTTGTGTTTTGCAGCCCCTGCCCACAGTAGGCGTATTAAGAACAGAGACGCCAGTTTGAACAGAGATCTGGGTTAACGTGAGAATAACGCAAACAGGAAGTCTCACCCCACTGAGGCAGACCACTGGGCGTGAGAAAAGCAACCCAGCCTCTATAACCCCCCGCCAAAATCAATATCCTCTATCTTGTCTACATACAGGCTGACCTTCGAAGATTCTGCATTCAGCTGCAGAAATAACCTGCCTATTAGACAACAGACCGTACCGCATCACCCGACATGCAAGCACCTCAGATCCCTCATCCTCTGGATACTACAGGTGATGTGTGGCAAGACTCTTGACCTGTAATGGTCTCACACACCAGTTTAAGGACAGTTTCAATGGCTGACTTTCTGTCATAGTCTTTTTCTGACAACTGATAACGACACTGCAGAAGTTTAAAGGCACTGATCAGTGTTATTTCATAACAGCTGCAGGCTGGAGGGGGGGAAAAAAAGAACTTGGGGCGGGTCAGAGCTGGGGAGGGCGGAGCTTTTGGGCTCTTTTCTCAAACTTGGGGCGGATCATGTTTTTGCGGACCAATCACAGATCATATGGAGTTATTTCCTGCCAATAATGACTGAAACAGCAGAAACAAGTGGGGGGGGGGGCACAGATACTCACTGAGAACAGCATGTTCTTCTTGTCCTGGTTGACGGCACGGGGGTCTGGGACAGGGTCCGTATGTTTGATGACTGACACAGACTCTCCTGAAAAAATCATGATGAAAGGAGATCGTGAGGGGTGGGCACAATCCAGCCTGAAGCCCCTTTTGAACCAGCACGCTGTGAAATGCTGAGGACATCAAGCTTAAATTCACATCGGCAGCTTACATCCATGCCTCACAGATCATGAACGTTAGCACATTTGAACAGCAGTGTATATACACACAGCCTGTAGTGAAAGGTGAATGGATAGTGGTGAGGCAAAAGCTTCCAGGTTCATACTGGGACACCCAGAGGATCCGGCCTTGTCCTGTCCCATCTCCAGTGTAGAAGCATATTTCCCAAATGTGGGGGACAGTTAGCACATGCATCATACAAGCCTGCTGCCGACTAAGGCAGCTCGGCATCCCACTGGTGGGATGACCGTGGCCCTTGTAATGGGGCCCTGGGAGCCTGGCTCTCATCACCCAGCAGGGTTGGTGGGGGTGGGGGTTAGTGCTTGAAATATCAGTTATTCAGCTGATGCATCTGTGCAGACACATTTGAGCTGGACAATGCAGGTATTTTTATACATTATGCTACGATACAAAGTTATACATCTGACAGCCAAATTAAATGAAAGGATGAATCCAGCACCAATATGATTCTGTACTTCTAAGGAGCCTTCCTGACTTTGCAGTGACTCAGCGTGAGAGTCTGGGCCCGAGCCACAGCTCCTGCTGACGGCACAGCGGGATAGAGGACGGCTGCTCCCCTCGCGTCAGCATGCTAATCCCAGCGTCATGAGTCGAGGGAGCGATTGCGCCGATTACGAATTCGTTAAGACGTCAGAAACGCGTCAAAGGGGCAACTCTGGAGCCGGAGGAGTCAGGTGCACCAGGTGTCACTGGCAGCCCTGATCAACGGGGGTGGGCTGGAGGCATATCAATGAGGCTGCATTGAGGAGACTGGGGGCCACTGGGCTGAATTTTGCATGACCAAAAAAACAAGCTAAAATGAGGAGATTAGCATGCTGCACCCACACAGCGATCTGCCTGTCACATCTCTCTAAAAATAAGCTGTGATCTATTTTCAGCTACGTATTTTAACACTCAGTCAGCATCATATTAGGACTGATACATGCACTTACATGGCATCCGCACATCATATTAACTCCTTAAGCAAGCTGCCCTTATCAGTCCACTGCCAGTGAACCCAGAGAACACTGGTGCTTGTCATTCTGTTTTATGAAGAAGAGCTTTCACCTTGTTTTTCTGACCCTTGAAAAGCTTGCGTGATATTGCGTGGGGTTACAAGAGAAAAACAGGCAGCCTCTAAGACAATTAGGGGAAGAAGAGACAAAGACAGCAATGAAGCACTAAAGAGTGAGAGGAAGCAGCCAACCAATCACCTGTCAAGATGGACTGGTCCACTCTCAACGTTGTGGACTTGATTGAAGTGAGACGAATGTCTGCAGGAACCTTGTCTCCAACTGGGATGAATAGATAGAGATAGAGAGAAGGCATTAAAGCTGATGTTCTTCCTGTGAAACATGATGAGGAATAATTAGCCATTAAACAAACAGTATGGGACACTAACAGACCACAATTATGCTATACAAATGCACAGTGAGCTCCTAGCCCTCTGCCATCCTGCCCCATCCTTCACCATCTCCCCTCTTTGTCACACCCCCCTACCATCCTTCCCTACCACCCTGTTCCATACAAAATAATCACCTGAAAGGTTTCCCTCTAAACCTACTTGCAGAAACAACCTCCTCTAATGAAAACATGGAGGTCTGGGTTTCGGAGGGTACAAAATCCAAAGTGAGGAGAGGAATGCCCGAGATCCTAGAACACTGAAGGCATGCGGTGCACAGGGGGTCAGGAGCCCGCCAGCAGGTCAGACCAACAGCTCAATGTGCTGTACGAGTCTGACTGCAGGTTCGATATGAGCTGTGAGCAGCACTGTCACAGCTTCAGTTACAAAGTACCCTATGGCATGTGATAAGGGACACGGAGGGAACGTCTTTCTGTACTCAGTGTTTTACTAATACAAGACGCCTACCGTCAGACAGGACGGGCAATGAGCAGCCACTGTTCAGCCATCCCTTACACGATCACATGATCATTTTGGTTTCTGAGCCCCAGTAAGTGCAAAATGAGCCACATTCTGCCTTAATGAAGAATCACTGTTCCACACGCAAAAACTGGCACGACAAAAAAGAAGAAAAAAAAACCTACACACAGCCGTAAACTTGTTGGGAGCCTGTTTCACTGAGGAACACTCAAAACAGCCAACATTTTTGCAAGTGCAATTACACCACAGCAGGGGACAAAAATAGAATCCCTCATTCTTTTCAATAACAGAAGGGGAAACTGGTAATTAAAGCACGAATAAACACATCAGTTTGGGGCTGCGAGAGACAGAAATGACATGTAAAAACATGGAGTCAAGGGCAAGAGAAAGGTTTTGTTCTGGCAGGGGGAGGGAATGCTCAGGGGCCCCGTTATATTAATATCTGCATCCTCTGAAGTGCTAACATTAACATCACCATTCGCAGAAACGACTCCGGCGACTTGCTAGGGCAGCCAGTTTGTCAGATGGGCAACTAGACGTAATTGAGGTCCTTCCTCTGTTCCTCCAGCTTCTCTCTCCATTTACATGCATCAGATTCACATTATCTATTCAAATATGCTCATTTCTTCTATGCGGATATATAACTAGCTGATGTCACACCTCTTACTGCTTTACCAGGCAAAGACAACCGCAAGCAAATTGCCAGACAAATTCTGATGGAAATTTCTTTTACTGTATTTTAACCAAATTTTTTACATAAATGGCTCCGAGTGAGCATTTGATCTGCGTTTTGTTACTAACAACAAAAAAAAAAAAAGCAGGGGGCACAGGGGTGGAGTGTCACCAAGTTGTCATACTGCTGCTACACTACAGAGCACAGGAAGTGTGGGACATCTGCAAGTTAGATTGTGAGGTGACTGATTGGTGGATTTCACAGCGGGGTCAACTATTGGCAAATCAATGCTGACCAACAAATATAGGCCCTGAGGGAGGCTAAGCTGCAAAGCATTTTGGGGTACATAGCAAGCAATACACAGGGCTGCAAGAAAGGGGCGTGTGTGTGGGCACCCTTCTCCAGACTTTCAGAAATGCACCTAGGGAAAAAAAAAAAAAAAAAATCCTTCTTAGGATTTTGAATTCTCGCCTCACTACTTGTTGTCCCCTGAACAGTTTTCCAAAAACCTTTTCAAAATGTCCCCTAGAAGCAGGATAAATGGGCTTCCTGAAGGTCACAGATCGATCTGGGTGCAGCAGCCTGGCAGGAGAACAGTGACATCGGCTCTGGCGTTTCAGGGGGCAAGTGCCGTGGCTGCCAGGCAGAGTGTCAGTTGCTGCGGCTGTACCTCATCCTCGGATTTAAAAATACTCTGTCTGAAAGCCAGCTGTGGCTGCGAAGCGAGAGTGCAGGGGAAAGCGGGGCGGGCTTATCGCGGTGGCCGAGCACAAGTTTCCCCTCGAGTTACACAACACTTCCTGTGGCAATCAATGGGGCTCGATAATTCATGCAGTGCCGCATCCAACAGACCCGACAAGAGCCACCGAAAGTCCACACTGGCCTCTTGGACCCAGGTGAGGTGCTCATGATATTAAAAACGCTCGGCCTTCTAGGGACAAAATGTTTCTTGGAAGTTTAAGTTCGGCAACCCCAGCAAGCCTCCCTTATGAAGTGGCATTCTGCCTCCCCAGCAAGGTCAAACTGCATCACTACATCCTGACACCAGGAAGCAGTACCCACTTCTCAGTAAAGGCAGGTGGCTCCCAGCACTGGCCCACAGCTTTACAGTTCAGCACAGCTTTAAACCACCACATGAAGACCCAGGACTCTGAGACGAGGCCGTGGGGCTGGTGTCCGTTGTAACTTTTCACATGAGAATAGAGGAAGATGACGACAACAGTGATCTGCCCGTGTGGCCGGGCTGGGACGCCAAATCCCAGAAGGCTGCAGCCGTGATAAAGCGTGGCGTTCCCATGGATCTCACAATGAAACATGTATTCTTCAGGCTGACATTTTAAAGTCAGGTCATTCCTTTGACCTTTTCCCAATACCCTTTTTTTAAAATGCATTTTTGGTTTAAATTTCCCCATTCCTTCACGCTGTGGTGCGTGTCCCTCGTGTCTACATGCCTGTGCCGTTTTACTGTCAGTCTCCCAGCCGAGCCCCGGGAGGCCCTGCTAAAGGCTCCTGAGACGCATGTAAACCGTATATATCATGCAAGGTACATTATATTACACAGACGACAGATTCTGCTCCATTCACATTCCTGTGGGAGGACCCAGTCAGGCCCATCTGTGCCGCTGTTGTGTGAAGGAACAAAAGGCAGACTCTCTTTAAGGGTGCAAGAGATGACAGTGGCCATTTGGCTCACAAAATAGTTTGCCTTATCAATCTACCCAAGTTTAACTGCTGTATCCTGTTTCCACAGAGCTCAGCCTTTTGTCGTGCAGCTCACGAGCTGTCTGGGTCCCATTTTCCCGCAAGAGGGACAGCTCTGTGCCATTAGACCAAACAGAACCCGACTGAGTGACCCATGGGAACAGCGGGAGAGAGATCAGAGTTCTGCAGTGGGCTGGGTGCGCCGGGGGGAGAAGTTGATGACCCAATAAGTACACTGCACCTCCAGCCAATAGGAGGACAGCAGGAAGTACAGAAGCAACTTCAGGGGATTACAGCAACCATCACACTCTCAATTCAGACACCAAAGGGCCGGTGATTGGGGGACACAATGTGGTGACTCAGAGCTGCCACACTCACCGTTCACGGCTGCAGGGTGACTGTCCCTGGTTACGCATTTGCTCATATGAAACCACAAGGGATTTATAGCCCAATGACTGCATTACTGGCTTCTTCATCAATGTTCATGCCCCCTAAAATCAGACAAGTCATGGGGTGACCAGCAGATCTGTCCGCAGCCTCTGGCAAGTCCACCGTCCTGTGCCGAGACCCTGCCCCATCTCTGGAATGACCCCGATGCCTTTGCTGAAGGCGGGCAGCACAGCAGTCACCCCAAAGGCTACGAGTCGTGCCAGCAGAACGACGCGAAGAGCGAAGCCCTCTCAGTCGGAGCAGTGTCGTGGATTTATGCTGCGCCAGTAAGCGTGCCCTGCTCACGCAGAGTGTTTCTCAGCTCTGCGTTTGCATAAACTCAACCTGAACCACAAAGCAAGGGTACAACTCTGGTGCCACCCACCCGCCTACAATCACGGGTGCTTGGGGAACCCAGAGCACCGGCCCGCACATTTCTGAACATCCCCACTTGTGGAGGCGGCTTAAAACAGCATCCTACACGAGTCTGGACACATGCCATCTTCAGATTCCATGCACATTATGTTTAAAAACCTTTGGAAGCACAACGGCACCTCTCACCTGCCACCTCCACGATGTCACCAGGCACAATGTCCCTGGCCTTGATGCGCTGTACGCTCTTCCTGTCTTGCCGGTAGACCTTGCCCATCTCAGGCTCATACTCCTTTAGGGCTTCAATGGCATTTTCTGCGTTTCGTTCCTGAAGGGTGAGAGCGGGTGGGGGGGGGGGGGGGGGGGGGGGGGGGGGCACA
>JAAGVU020000113.1:24485286-24501069 GCA_011763525.2 Mormyrus iriodes
GGGGGGGGCGGGGGATTGGGGTCGGAGGGTCAGGCATGTCAGCTGCACCTCCCAGACAATGCAACAGAACAGGCTGGGGTAACAACAAAACAGTCACCCATCACACTGGTTTAAATGTCCCCCCAGTATTTACTGTGTGTGACAGCTACTGCTGGATACTGAGGGAGGACAGTCTGCTGTCTATTTATGCACTGGCTGATGGTTGCCATCATGCTAGTGGAAAGAGCATTTTAAATAGACCAGACTGTTTATCATTGTGCTTTATCTTTTTGCCCCCCTTTCTTTATGAGGGCAGTTTAGGAATTACCACCTTTGAGGGATAGACAGCAACTATTAGAAAACACCCGAAAAACAAAAATCATGATTTTTTCAGTTTTCTGCCTTCCTAGTCCAATTAAGGATTTCTTACTCTGGGTCTTACCAAAGTCAGTTTTATACATCTAAAAATGCCTGGACACAAAATCTCAGCCTGAAAAACAGCCGCCGTTATGGCTCTATAGTCAATCAGCTGGCCAGACAAAAACACAGAACCCCTGCAAAAAATCTTGAGTATCTAACCGCATGAGGAATTACCCAGGCAGAAAAATAATTAGCTGCCATGTTTTGTCAAGTGAAGCAGGAACCTTCAAATTGGGAAATGCACTTGAGGGACCTTAACCCTTCCCACAACTTCAGCTGAGCAGACACACATTGAAATGAAAGGGTCCAGTTTGAAGCAGGTCCCCTCAGCATTACAAATCCATCAAGTACAAGTCCTCCTCTGCTGCCAAACCAGCTCAACTTGGCAAAGAGAAACCTTACAAATCGGAAGACTGTCCTGGACAATCTACCATAGGAGCACAACAGCCTGAAGACAAGAAAGAGACGAGTCAGGCACCAATGAAAATGAACAACGCTACATTCTTTCGACATGGAAACTCAAGAAAGAAGATAAATATCAAGTAGACAATCGCCACCCAAAATCAATAGCTTAGGGCCAACCATGGTTAAGTTCCCAAAATGACAGGAAGCCCATTTTCACATATCCTGCCAACATAACCCATAAAAGTTCATCGGAGTTCAATTGGGTAGATCCAATTACAAGTCTTATCTTCAGCTGAAGAATGGGTTTCTGAAGGGGCGCTCAGTCAGAACACACTGGAAAGCCTCAGGACCAAGCAATAAAGTGCCTTTTCCCTAAAGATAACACGTCGAAGATGACAGCAAAATGTGCATCCCACATAACTGAGCATTCATATGAATGGTTCCAAATTCCATTTTAGTGAATTCCCTATGAAACCGAACCTAAACCGAGCCTCACAGAATCACAGGCTTCCAACGGTCAGCCACAATCCATCTGTAGGGTAGGACAAAAGCCACAAATTTAAGCAGTGTTTAGATATGGTCAGTTTCCTGGGAAATTTCCAGAAACAAACGGCAGGAAAAAGCTCGACTGAGCACCGAAGGGTCAGGTGAAAGGTTGATGTATAACTTTATACCCGCAAAAAAAAAAGAGAAAATTAGGGCTCGTCTCACAGCAAGAGACTACAGCATGTGAAGAGTTATCTTCAATACTATTGGCTTACAGTAAGGTTTCTGGGTGTATTTGTATGTTCTGAGGTAGGCATTACCCACACTGAAACAGTGGATTGCTAAACTCTAGTACTCAAAAGGCACTGATTGAAGAACTCAGCAGGGTATTTTGGACATTGATTCCATGAAGGGCCAGGATGCACCCATTCAAATTAATATTCCAAGAAGTTCATTTTAAAACGTCTTTATATGGGAAAAAATTATGTTGGAATGCCGTGGAGAGGGAATTAAGGGTTAATTAAGAACATCTTACAACATTAGTTCATAAGAGTCTACATTTCCCACATGTTCAGATTTTTTTATACAATACAGCCTAGCGTTTTGGAGAAAAAGATAAAAACAACAACAACCAAGGAATCAATGACAGTCTCATTGCACAATTTCCTGCCTTCCTCAGTATCCATAGTACACTTGGTTTACATCTGTCGGTTAAACCTCCCGTTTTGCATATCTGCGTCCACAAGAATTTGGAGGTCCCTGTATTTATGCAGTCTTACCCGAGGCTGGTCTCATAGCAACACGTTTAAAAAACACCTCCAAGATGCACCCAGCGACCCAGTTCCAAGGCCTATTTTCAGCGGCTTTTGACATCTTACATTTTCCATTGAGGCTTTACAGTTTCAGGCAAGTGTTAAAGCAGCTTACAGTGGACCCTGCCGCGTCCCTTAGGAGGCTGGTCTCTCTACCAGCCATGGGTCGAATGGGCAACAGGGACACAAACCAGCATTTGAGTACATCCACCTGCCCCTCCTACCAAAGATGCACACATTCCCATAGGCTCATTGGGTCCTCTAGGCCAATTAGCCAATATTGGCACAGCAGTGAGAGGCTCCGTTGACTGCCTGCCAAGTTACTGAGCTGCATTTTATCTATGGTTTTGCTTTAGCCAAAATGAAGGACATTCAGACCACGAGGGCCATTCAGATGTAATAGAGGCTCAGAGTGAAGCTGATGATCTAATTAAGCACTTTCCCAGTTTCCCTTTCACAGTGGGGTCTCCAAAACTCTCAAAATGCTGCCATCAAAACCTGGGAAGGTAATTTCACCCTGGTCAACCTTATGACTGTTCTACCAGTTTGTTAAAGACATGGACTGTGATCCATAGGCTGTATGGGATGTGAAATTAATTACTCTTAATGGGGGAAAAACAAACTTGCCATTGTTTCCAACAGTTACGAAGGCAAATCAGCAAAAACAGACTGAACATACGATGAGAACCAGCCCTGGCAACAAGGAGGACGCATTGGTACGGGCGTGATGCGAGGACGAAAGCTTCCTCACCTGCCACACCCCGACAATGGCATTGGCTATTAAGATAAGCAGGATCACAAATGGCTCCACAAACGCTGTGATCGTCTTCTCGCCATCTTCGAAGCAGGCGAGCACCTAGGAGGATGGGAAAGCAAGCCTGTGGTTAGTACTGCCACACAGACACACACACAGACACACACACACAGAATTAAATAATATTTCTATTTCAGAAGTGTCTAGAAGTACTAAGAGTCAACCAAGACCTGCAACAGCTAAACTCTTCATACAGAGTCGACCGAGTAACAGTGAGTTTCTGGCTACTGCTGTGGAAAGACAGAGGGACACAAAGCTACCAGGCGTCATTTCGTTACATTTGTATGAGTGAGTGAAAGTGAGTGTCTGAACCCTGCACCCAAACTAAATTCAGCAATGTCAAAAGTGTGGGGGGAGGGGGTGGATCTCACAATAGTCCCTATTAGGACATGAGCAGTCGCCGAAAATCCAGTCACGTCAGAAGCCACAGCGGTAAACACAAGTTCCCAGCTGTAAAGACCATGCTGGGCAAAAGGGGCGGCGGAGTGTTTTAGTTAGTTAGCAGAGTCAGTCCATTTCATGTGAAGCTCGGTTCTACAATGAGCAAGCACGTGTCTCATGGAAACGAGTCTCATGTCAAAAGCTCCCTTTTCTTGAGGATGAAACACATATGTTCCAGCAACAAATTACAAGACTGCAAAATAACGCAAGCGACAGTCTCCCCTTCCAAAAAGGGTGTGTAAACTTTGTTGTTCTAAGTGGTTTTTACGCGCTCAGGCACGTCAGTGTACGATAGGGATCTGAAAGTGCCAGTGAGATTCACACCACACCCTCAGAAGCAGAAGTCTCCTCCGTTATTCCCTACTGCATTCCAGTGCTACCTTGAGACCTACCTTGGGCAAAGACGAATGACAAAGCACACTCATCTCAATCAGGGGAGCAACAGGTATACAGAACTTTGTTAAAAGTGCACAAATGCAGAGTTGCCCCATCCTTCAGCCACACTGTATATCGAATTGAATCTCATGCATGCCGTTTACGGCAATAACCTCATTTTCCTCAGGAAATCATAGATCACTTATCATGCCCTGAAGGTCAGAATCCTTACAGAGGAACAGCGAATGCCACCTCACTGGCCCCTCCCCACCTACTCTGACTGGACAATGCCTATGTAGAGCTGACAAATAACCATAAAACTTGCATCACTGGACTTCGTATCCTGCATAGCCTACACCTCTATACCAGGAGAGCCTTGCTCCCTTCAGACTGCTTATTTTTTCACATTGCAAGAGGACTAGTCAAACCACGACACATCTACATTCCCAGGAACCATCAAAAGACAAAATCAGCATCAGACATCAACAATGACAAGTAGGTCAAACCCAAAACAACCATCGGGTCTTTAAAAGCCACCTGAATCTGTGAGGCAGATTCAATCCCAGGAAGCCAAGCGTGAAAACAAGAGTTACCCTGGGCAGGGTCATCAGACAAAGGCACAGCGCTAAGTTACATCATAAACTGCAAACCCAGAGCTAAGAGTCTCTACCTTTTAAGGCACCCGATCACAAGAATTCCACATTAAAGCCGAAGAGTGATCCAAGTCCATAACAAAGACAGCGACATTAGGGCTTCAGTGAGAACTGGATGTTACCACCGTGTTATCTGCCAACTTTGATAACACCAAGGAGTCAACCCATTCATCGGTTACTCCGTTAACAAGACTTTTAGCCACAATGACAGTCCTGAGAGAAGCAGATGACGATAACATAGGTCAGATCGAATCGTGTCACACGCAGATGCAGGCAAAGAAAATCCAAGACATTAATACTAAAAACATAAGAAGCTTAGCAGAAGCAGTGTGAAAGAACAGTGCACTGGTCTAAACCATTCACACAAGAATCACTGGACTGAAAAAAACTCAACCAATAACTGATGGAGAAAAGGGTTTAAAGACGAGTTACTGTGCACCATCATTCAGCCCCTGCTTGACAGATACACCAACGATACGTTGAGGCCTTATTTCACCAATCATCACTCATCATGAAAGAGGTTCCTTACAGTCTGTCGTACTTGATCTGAAGAGGTATCCATAACACTATTGCAGATATAGGTCTGCATGGGCTAACATGGACACCTACAACTGTTGGAAGGTGGCCATTTCATGACCATTATTAAAAAGATACTTCTTTCCTGCATGCCAATGGCCCAATGGGCTAAGCAAAGATGAGTTGTGGGGAAAAAGGAGAGATCTCCAGGCCATCAGTGTCTCCCGTAAACATGACAACTGCTGGTGGCAGTGGGTTGTGGGAAGGTTGTCAGTTCGAGCCCTGGCAGAATTGCTATGTCTGCACACTGGCAGGGGGTGGGGGTCTCTGAAACTCACCGTGTGGTCTTCTAGTTTTTCATGGATTACACATACCCCTCATCAACTGTACACTAAGCAGTTCCAGCTTAGTTTACTCTTATACCAGTTTATTTCCTTTAATGCACTTGCTACTTCCATTACAGAGCAACCAGTTTTTTCTTTTTTGGAATGACCACACAGCTAAAAAGCAGATGACAGCAGCCCTCACATACCAGTTAATGACCCACCAAGCAAACTGATAAATGTTTCAAACGCGTGCGAAGGCAAATGACAGCCAGTAATTCAATCGCAGCTGTCACCACCATTCTAAAAGAGGCCGTCTGGCATTGACCCCCAACGGCCCCCAACATTCTCCAACGTAACCCAAGGAGGTCCAACAGCATGTACGACAACATTTGTCTAGCCAAGCTAATCCAAGCCCAGCTTCACCCTCAAGATAAGAGTGAAAACATTTGCCTTGTTTCCTCCTAACCTGGGCCAGTACCTATAAGTCTGGTCCATTTGTCTCCGGGGGAATAGTGGGTACACACGGAATATTTTCATTAATGCCCATATTAAGTCTGTTTATATAAAAAAAACAAACTGGCCAACAAGCGAAGCCTAGACTGGAACAATAGTAGAGGTTTTTGCTTTCAAGATTAAATGTTATATCGAAATGCTTGTAATAAGATATTCATAAAAACTGAAAAATATTACACAATATCCTTAAAGGAAAACTATCAACCATTCTGCCACTGTATTTGCAAACTGATACATAAAATTGAAGAAAAAAAAAGTAGTCTGCACAGAATGTCCAATATGACAAATGACTCAGTATTTCAACAGGGTCCTGCGCATCAGCGGCTATTTGTACTATAGCCTGGACAGTGGTCATCACCAGGTCATTTAAAATAGGCAGAAAAGCAGGGGGAATGTCATTCAGACCAGTGACACAGGAAGGATCATACTTACGAAAGATATACAGGCTGCCAGGAGTAAAATACGAACTAACAAATCTTCAAACTGTTCAATGACGAGTTCCCATAAAGATTTCCCTGTAGAAGGAGCAGAGCGGCAGAACTGTCAAACTGGGGGAGGGGTGCATATAAAATATACATTAATTAGAGTCGTATTTATCGCTTACCCTCCTCGGCTGGCAGCTCTGCGGGCCAGAAGATCCAAAGAACATGCCAGAAACGAAAGAAACAGGCGGAAAGGTTAGACAGCAAGCAACAGACTGGGTATATTTAACAGGTTGCCATCGGCAGAACGGTCTCGTTGTCGAAATTAGACAATTTGCACCCGACCGCTGCTGGCAGACAACTTAAAAAAAAAAAAAAAAAACCCTACTTGTTTGTAGTTTCCCGATCTTAAGGCGAGCTGTGGCATGCTGGTGCACTTACGAGATACGCGGCCAGATGAATAAAGGGGTACAACACGTTTTCCCGGTCGGCTTAAGACGTTGTGCTGTAGATGCGAGCGTCGTTCACGCAACGGGAAAAAAAATTGGGGGGCGGGGGGTGCAGAAGTGTCAGATCAGGGCCGCATTGCTTGGGACGACGTTGATCAATGTCACCCTGAGCGGCATGGGGTGATGAGGCGGGGGAGGATGATCACAACCTATTCAGCGGGCCCTGTTTTGCGGACACAGGGTGGGCCGCAGTCCCTCCTCCACTATACTAACTGCATCGGTGAAATCATATTAGTTACCTAAATGCACCCTTGAATGCCCAGTATCTAACGCCACTCACGGATACTACGGAGCACACCTGACGTGTGTCGGGAGTGGTAACCAGGACGCCAGCGTCAGTTCATCATGGCACCATAACAGTGAGAAACCTGAGAGGCCTATGCCGGCTTCCACAAGCACGGACCAAAAGAAAAGACAATATAAGATCTAATCCCTACTTCCAGGTTAAGAGCTACAAATCTCCCGATTAAATTCATTTTAAGGTTTGTGTGACCAGACAGAGCAAAAGGCGATCCCCTCAAACCCACGAGGTTGCAACATAATGACGTAAGCACTTTTCTCCTGGACTCCGGCATGCCGGCAGCCACCATACACCCGTGCCCTCCAAAAAACAACGAAAATAACCCATACACTGATATTCATGGAAAGATTTCTCTCACCGTTGGGCCCCCATTTTTCCCTTTGCCTCTTGACCTGCTCCGAGGCCAGACCCGTGCTCTCGTTGACGCTGAAATAGCTGTAAATCTCCTCCACTGTCTTTGTGTGTGCGTTCTCCATGGCGGACCGTCTTCCCCCGGTAGTTTCACTCTATGTCAGGATCCCTCAAGTCCTGCGCTTTCAATTGGCGATTTTTCAGTTTTAAAATATTCCCCGATAAGATTTTTTTTTAAATAACGCAAAAACGCATAAAAAACACTCCCGGTACAAGGTGGCTGGCACGCTACGGAAGAGAGAATCGTGGAGAATGAAGGTCCCGCCTCGATCTGTAGCCGGCTCCGTTAAGGATTACACAGAAATTAAATTACGTTTAAATGGCATATTTGTCACCCGCAAGCCAAGGTGGGTTCAGAAAGGCCGCTTTTCAAGTTAAGATTCTGTCCTCCCACCACCCAGGTAAATTCCCAGTGCTGCTTGTGCGAGAGCCGCCGCTGGCTGCGCTGCGTTGCGTTGCGTTGCGCTGCGGTTACGGTGGAGCGGACGTGCGTCCTTCGCGTGCTCCTCCACGAGCGGCTTCCAGCTTCAGCGCCAATCGGCTTTCAGGGCCGCCCGGCCGACCCCGCTTCTCGCGCAGCGGCTGCTGCTCGCATGTGGAGTGCGCTCATTGGCTGGAGCCAGCCCGGATATCTCCCCATTCCCTACCTCTCTTTGGTCCTTTTGAAAAGACTGGGATCAGCTGATCGTCTTCGCTTCCCTTAAAAAAATAAAAAATAAATAAATGCATATATTTATGAAACATTGCTACTCGCATCATCATCATCACCAGCATCAGCATTATTATTATTATTGACAATGACACTAATAATAACAAAAATAATAATAAATCTAATACGCAGGAGTGTACCTAAGACACAACATGTTAAATTTGTCAAAAGCAGAAGCCGGGTCAAGTGAACTCAAATACTATTCTCAGTCTTTTTTTTACGTGTTCAAGGTTCAACCATGGTTCGACCATGAACAGTAATGCGTCATTTAGAACCGGCTAGTTTGCGATGCAACGTGTTGGGATCCGCATGTAGGTACAATTTTGTGGAAGTTTTTTCTCAATTCTCGTCGCATCTGTTAAGGATACAGTAGCTATTATGCAAATTAAGCAGTAGTCGAATGCCTTGAAAAAGAACAGCATATAACCATAATTTTAACCATATTTATTAAATAAAGTAGAACGTAAATAATTCTTGCTATTGCCTTCACTACAAGCAATAACATGCAGGTACAAATAGGGGAAAATGGGGTGGAGGGCAAGCAATATGTCACCAAAGGCTCAGTCAAGTGATTTTTAAAAAGTGTTAGTGGTTAGTAAAGGCTTGTGCTTCAGTAATAACCGAAAGCGACACAGATACAGACCAATGTAAGGGAACGGGTTTACTTTGGTTAAATCATGATGCGTAACGTAACCAAATGATGTAAGTAACGAAGTGACAGTATTGTAAACTAATATCTAAACTTTTTTTCCTGTTCCTGGAACACCAATGTCTGCTAAAAGTTATGCGAATTAGATTTAAATCTGAGCATATATGACAAATTACTGAGGCTTCTGTGTTAATTACAAAGAGAAATTTTGAATAGGAATTTATAATTCAATCATTGCATCATCAATAGCTGCAATATTCATTAGTATCATATGGATAATACACCACCCATTTTTTAAAATAAGGGATTGTGAGAGTTAGTTTGCAGTTACTTTCCATTTATCACATGCTTTTGTTGAAAGTGACATACAATTGAAAACAGGGTCAGAAAGTTCCCAGGGCTATTGGGGGTTAGGGTCCTTGCTTTGCTTGTTAGATTATAGTATATTTACTTAGTTGATGCTTTTATCCAAAGTGACATAGTTGAGAAGACAATGTCAGTCAGTCTCTGGAGCAATTGGGGTAAGGTGTCTCAAGGGCCTAAATTGACATCACTGCCCAGAAGAGGATTTGAACCTGTAATCTTCTGACTAATAGCACAGCATCCTAACCTGCTGAGCCACATACCATGTACTAGTTACCTTATAAACCCCGGTAACTCGCTACATAACTAATACGTAATGAACACAATTCTTCTTCAGCTGCAGCTTTCATTGCAATTTCTGGTAATGTCCAGTGATAGACGAATTGGAAAGACCTGGATGTGTTTAAAGCACCACAATAACAAATGATCAATGCACATTTCAAATAGTGTACTTAAAGGGGGAACAAAATACAGGCAAACGAATAAGAACAGGATGGATAAAATAAAACAAAAATAAAAATTATATATGTTGTACAACAAGAAAAGAAAATAACTAGCCAAATGATATACTCACTGTCAAGAGCAGAATCACCTAATGTAAATGGTGAGCTTAGAAACTACTGAAATAGGAACATTGGAATGAGTCAGAATTGCATGCACATAGAAAGGTGCACTCATCTCAAAAACATAACTGGAGATAAGGAGACATTAGCAGCAAAATGGTGTTTATGGAAAGGATGATTTCAATGGATCAAGCAAGAGCTGATTACGAATCTATTGTTTGTCAAGAACAAATATTCTGTCAGATGGCAGTTAGCTATAATTACTGTTATTATTATAAGTAATGACATATTTATTCTTATTAAAGATTTATGAAGGAATTTTGAAAGTTGATAAGTGAATTCAACCCACACCATACAACCAGCTTCATCTAAACACTAACTTAACTGAAACATCATAAACATTTCAGAACTGTACTCCATTTAACAGTCATGCGCCCTCTAGTGTCTAGTACAAATATTCAACACAACAGGTTGCCTTTGGCCAGGTTCCAGGTTCATTGCGACCCTGTACTGAATAAGGAAGATGGCTATTGAAATAGTCAGATAATGTTAGGTAATGCTCACATTCATTGAATGTTACTGCTGTTGCATCTGAGGGAAATGCTTAAATTTTACTCTCAATTCCTTGCTTAGCTCTACATAAGCAAATTAGTACCTGTCTGGCCTTGCTTTCTCAAAAATATGTGTTGCTTTGGGTAAAAGTGCCTACTAAATTAAAAAAAATGTGCACATGTTACTGGGCATTCACTGGAAGCTCAGCCTAGCTGCACTTATGCCTAGTTGACTCTTTGACAGCTGAATATTTGTAATGAACTATTTGCCGCTTGCACGAGTCGTTTTGGGTTAAAGCCCCTGCTGAATAAATGAATTTAAATGAATGTGAACGTATGTGTAATGCTGATGTCACACCAATGTCTGCTAAGCCCCTCTGATGAGTGGGAGGAGGTTGAGTATGCACGTTTTCCTGATGCCATGGTACCATGCCCAGATCTATAAGAACGTGGCTGCAGTGGTTTGGATGTTTCAGATCACTCCTTTCTGGCCATCTGCAGAGGCAGATCTAAGGGGTGAGCTGGGGTGGCCATGGCCATCTTGATAAGTATACTTGGCCTGTGATGGCCACCACAATCAAAACTTTCTGTTGATGCCCCCGACACATGGGCTCAGAGTCTGGCAGATGTGTCACGGATTTATCTCCTTAGTAGTTTCGATACCACAATGAGTGTGAATATTTGCTTAGAGAAGCGTAAATTGTAAATTGAATTCACACCAATTAATCTTTTTACTCTTCAACAGCTTCCCAAAACTATGGAGTCACTATTCTTATTTTATTTATTCAATTTCAGCAAAAAATAGATAACCAAATTGCAATACATCAGTCCCTCACATTACTCTTTAGCTCCCCAGTCCATGCTATACTTGGAAAATGGTGAACTTTTGAAATCTACATTCAAGTGGCCACTTGTCTTCATTTCTGTAGCAGGAGCATTCAAAGTGACAGTGTCAGTTGGTGCGCAAAATTCAGCTAGACTGCAACAGATACAGAAGTTAAGGCCAACTCACAGAGTATTGATTCTTGAAAAAAATTAGTGTAAAGCTGGGTACACACCAAGCCGATGGCAATACACTAGTGCCTGCCAAGACCAACAAACGATCGGCTCCTGTTGGCTGCATCAATTGTGAAAATTTGCACTGGAACACACTGGCACGACTAGAGGTGACAGGTGCCATGCAGCCCAGTCAGAGAGTTCAGTTTCGCCAACTAATTCCAATGCCGATTCAACATGTTAAATCAGCCAAGACAGCGGCGACAGTGACCAACTGTGTCAAACCGTACCACACACTGGCATTTTGGGCAGTCACCGATTCTCACTGATGCACTGACGCCCAAAAACACACTTGGTGTGTTTCAGGCTTATAGGCTATGTGTCAGAGCTGCACCTGTCTAAAAACCCAATGACGTGTACACTTATGTGTGAGTGTGTAAGCTAGGTAGAGGTGTGGATGTCCTGAGGTAGGTAAACGTATAAACGTGTCTAGATCCTGATGCCTTACCCTGTACCTAATGCTAGCCCTTTCACAAGCTAAAAGTCTGTTTTGTTCTTGTTGGCAGCCTGTGTTGCTGCCAAAATTGCTGTCTATTGTATTTCATCTCCATAATGCTAAACCTGTCTTGGTGCACACATGAAGAATGACACATCTCTGTCCTTTCAACCATTTATCCAATGCAGGCTGATGATTTTTTTTTTGTTTTTTGAATTTTGCGTGTAATAAAAATTAAACACGTCATCTAACAGTGTTGGGGAAATTACTCACAGAAGTAATCCATTAAAGACAGAGGTGGAAAGTTCAGATCCAGAAAGTATAAATCCAGACCAAGGTTTTGTTTCAACCAACCAGTTGAGTACTCTGTGACTGTGACTCTTTATGCTCAACTGGTTGGTTGAAACAAAACCTTGGTCTGGATTTATACTTTCAGGAGCTGAACTTACTACCTCTGTCTGTAATGGATTACTTTTGTGAATAACTTTCCCAACAGTTACCTGAATACTCCACAACATTGCAGAACACCATTTTAACTGAACATATGTGCTGTCTCTTTGGGATCTCCTCAGTAGGTTATTGATAACAACAAGGTGACTCCTACAGTGAGAATAAGGATGTGCCTCTTCATCGAGTCAGGAGGCAGCTTAGAGGTCTCACTTCCTCACAATCTCCCTGACTCTACAGTGTATTGGGCTATGGGTATCACCAGAAGAACAGCAGTGTTCTCTGTACCAAATGTGTCACGACACTCGATACTGACAGGATAGTTGGCCGTCCTTGGTTGAAGCAATAATGGTAAATAAGGGTCTAAAAACAGAAGAGAGGGACTTTCCCCAGTTACTGAAGGTTATGCTGTATAAACAGTCTTATGACCCACAGCACAGAATCTGGCTGTTTCCCTTTATAAAAGAGTTGACACTGTTTTACATTTTTATTTCAGTGAACTTCTTTAAACAAAAGCAAAACAAATAGAAAAAGTGTGTGAACAAGGACCTGGCAAGGGGCACAATCCACAGGGAATATTTCCTAGCTATGATATTGTCCCTGTTGCTGTACATGGGGGGCTGATGTTGCTGAGATGGAGGGATTGCACAAGGCTCTCCAACGTTGAGGATCCATGAATCACCACTCTCAAGGGGCTGCAGTGACCCAAAATGCGTGGAGAGAACCCGAGCAGTAAAGTAGCAGCATAATACCACTGCTTTGCCTCGTGATGCCCCCTTTACCTCATTATAGTCAAACTCCTGCTTAATATGCTTATGAAACAGGTGGCTCCACCGGCTGGCCTGCCAGCTCCCTCCTACTGGGATGTGGACCCTGTTCCCAGCTCTGGCTCTGCATTGTGTGGAGTTTGCATGTCATCCCTGCGATTGTGCTGCTAGCGGTTAAGCTAACCACTGTCTCTAAATTACCTGAAGTGTGTGTGTGTGTGTGTGTGTGTGCCCTGTGACAGATTGGCACCCCAGCCTGAGTGTTTCCGTGCCCTGTCCTTCCTGGAATAAGCTCCAGGCTCATCACAACCCAGTACTGGATAACGGTTATTGAAAATCGATGGATGAAAGCACAGGCGAATTGGATTGGTGCACAGTGGAACAACATGGTAACTTATTTTCAACATCCATAACCCCATACAGTACTGTGCAAAAGTCAAAAGTAAAGTTTTAAGCTGTTTATATAGATCTGTACGTGCACATATGCTCAGAACAAAAAACACAATTTAACATTAGAACATATGCAAATTAATAGTAACACAATAAAAATTTGTAAAAATTTCTTCTGTTTTCCAAAACGTTACTGATATCAAGTTGGCTGGCTAGATGAACACTGCTTCAGTTCCCAAACCTCTCCTCAGGGGCACCCAGCCATTCCATGTATTTATTCAATTTCACCACCAGCTCACTGAATTAATTAACTTAATGAGTTTAAAAAGACAGTGAGATATTGATTAGCTGTACGAGATCTGCTAGTGGATGACTCAAAAAATACATGGGTGTATTGGATGGTTGCTGCAAACACTGGGGTGATTTTAGCAGAGGTATTGAAATGGCTAAGCTAATACACTTTGACAGGCATAATAGTATAGATTTACACAACAAAAAGATCATTTAAACATAATTTTCTTTGGCTGCCTGGAGGTTCATGGTGGGGGTGAAGGAAGCATAGGGCACAACACAAAGTACACTGTGAAGTGGATGCCAGTCCATCACAGAGAAAGAAAACGACATAAGGGTTCATAACCTGGCCTGCATGCATACAGTTCAGGGGGTTAGTGAACATGGATCGGTTGGGAATTTCCATTTATTTTCACTAAGCTCTAACTGAACTTTTGGGGGGAATTAGGCCATGGGCTTCATAGGACTGCTAAAGGGGTCCATGGAACAAAAAAGATTAACCCATGATATAAAATCTAAGGGAAAAAAAATTAAAAAAGGAAACATAACTTCATGTTAAAGATAAGATCTGCTCAGCGCAGTGCTGCCAAATAATGGTTGCCATGGGGATGCCTTAGCCTTCGTTCGCTTGGCCTACAAATGTAATTTAGAAGGGTGAAATAACACGGCTAGGACAAGTTTGAGGATTCACAGAAATGAGCGTCAATCAAGTCAATAATTAGCATCAGAAAAATGCACTTTTGTGCTTGGTAAATTAAATGTGCATCAATACATGCCACTCAGTCATCTGACACTTATCCCAGATCTTCTTCCTCCTGAACATAATGGACCTGATGCATCTTTGTGGGCCTGTGAGGGTGTTATGTTTCATTTACTGTAGATAAAGGAATTACACTGAAATAAAGGTAAGATGGATTGCTAATATCGGGTAATAGGTATTATTAGGCAGACATTAGCCTTCCTCTCACCTCCAAAACATTGCTTTCAACTGCTACGATGCAAATACATATATACATTTGGAAATATGGACTATGCCAGCATATTCTTAAGCCTAACAGTTTCATAACTGAAATGTAGTTTGACATATTTCTTAATTTTTATGCATTAAAACCTAAATGTGAATGAATACTGTTCCCAGTAATGCAGTTGGTATAATTCCCAAAATCATGCCTTTCAGGTGCTGCTGTGGGTGTATGGAAGAGAGGGCGGGTAGAGAGGATGGCTCAGGTCGCACAGCGCTCCACATGACTGGCAGGTGGGGGGGTGAGTAGCTCTCGGTGTTCACGCCCCCCGTGTCAGGTGGGTGGAGTGGAGCTGCCCCAATGGATCAAAATCAAAATTGAATAAATTAGTTTCTGAGATTGGCCTACCAGTCTGGTCAGTGTTCTGGGTGTGAATCTGTATGATGCTGCTAGCAATGTTTCAGTAGCACCCCGTGTGCCAAACCCCTGTATAGCTTCTGTACTTTTTCTAAGAACTGACCTGGGATCAGAAAGCAGATTCACATAGGGCCTTACGGAGAAAGTCCCCCAACCTCAGCCAGAAGCCTTTTTCCCCCATAATATGATGTAAAATCTCCTTTTCTCTCTGGCTGCTCTCTCTCTCACAGGACTCAGAAAACCGTGAAGGAGCTCATCATGGACCCAGTTATTCCTGGTGGTGCTGCCGTGTTAAACTGAGTCATTTCTAAATTAAAATATGAACATTTTTTCCCAAACACATGTCCTCTGGACCCAGCAGTGTTTTACATTAGCATAATATCATGCCGCTGGGTCAAAAGCTACCTTAAAAACTGAGATCTGGGAAGCTGATAAGTACGTGTTTGGTTTTTAAACAGGGCTTATATCATAAAAAGCAGCGCAGGATGCGTCATTTATATAAGTGCAAAGAAAAATGACTGTGAAGCAGGAGAACCGCCATATACCACATGAATTATATTTAGTTACCAGTGGTGAGATTTGCTTGTAGTGTAGAGAAGCTTGCTTTGATCTGAAGCACCCTTTTGTCTAATTAGAACAGTTTGAACCTCATCTATAGCCTATGTGTAAATCTAATGCTTACCTGAAACTAGTTGTACTCAGTTAGTTGTTTTAATAATTATACAATGTAACACAATTTTTGTTCCTGGCTTCCAAGTGTTATATTTCAACTGCTTATGTCTAAAGCCTATCGAAAAAC
>JAAGVU020000113.1:24529532-24540792 GCA_011763525.2 Mormyrus iriodes
CTGTCTGTCTGTCTGTCTGTCTCTGCCTGACTGTTTGCTGCAGACCTAACCTTCTACATCTTCAGCTTCCTCATCTCCATGTTTTCTGAGTGGGTCGCTTATCACGCATCTATCTGCAGCGCAAGTTGCAGGCCATGCGATCGGCCTTCTAATATGCTTCGATGATAAATGAATTTAATTTAAATTTAAAAGGCGTTAAATAATTGACGTAGCATTTCAAATGCACTGTATTCTACCTTAACAATGCTCATAAGGATGGGAATGGGCCCTGGGAAAGGTGTTTTTCACAGGTCGTATGAAAGGTTTTAGTGTATGGATTTAGCAACGCTGAGTACATAGTAAATTTGTCCCTTTGTGCAAATCTTTGCTGGTCTTTGTTTGGACGGCTGCGCCCAGTCCCAGTCTGCCCCCGGGTTGTGGTGTTAGGGTTTCAGATTGGATTTCTCTCTGCCCTAGAGAGGGACAAGCTTCATGTTGGTCAGAGGAACTGCAAGGAGCATCAATCATGACCCGTGTTCCTGTGTTTTTTTTCCACATTTTTTTTTTTTTTAAATGAGGCCTCCTGAAGCCCCAGGGGTAGTTTCTTGGACACAGTCTTGCACCTTGTTGCTCTTCGTTAACAGAACATGCCCTCTAATCGGAGCATAAAATTGCAGGCAGAACATTCTGGGCCCTCCACCTAAGTTTTTTTAAAAAAAGGAGGGGTTTGATGAACATACCCAAGGGTGTAGACCTTGGGCTTTCATCACAGATTGTTTAATCTGTCCAGCCTAGTCTCCCTACTGGGGCTACCCACAAGGTATTCAGCAACCTTCTTCAAAACGGTCTCTGTATCCTTGTGTGTTTAAGGCCTGGCCGAAGCCTTATTTTAGTTTAGAATGAGTTTTAATGTTTAATGAGAATTGTTTTATATGGGCAGATATTTGATGTCACACGTCAAGGGGGGGCTTTTGGGTGGGTGTTGGGTTTTTGAGAGTGGGGTATTTTTATGAAAAGCTGACATTTTTATAAGGTTGGGGAAGTTACAGGGGGACCCCAGGCATGCTCATTGCTCCTGCAAGCCAAAAGTCAGGAACCTCATTTACACATGCCCCCCCACCCCCACCCTGGGGGAGCAGGGTGTTTTTCTTCCTTGAAGTGGTGAGGGACCAGAGCCAAAGTGATTTTGGTTAAATTAGAAATTAATTAGATTTTGATGAACGAGGCCGATGAATTTACTCTTCGCTTAATGCTTCTTCTCACAAGGTTCAGTTCAAATTTCGCCTCTTCGTCCGACGCATTTCAGGCCAATCAGTGGGTTTTATGTAGCTGCGTTTTTGGGTACCCTGTCTGTACAGCCCTTTCAGAACACCATGAATGTCTCATCTCAACACAGACAAACGCTGATGGCTCTGCAGGGTCAGAGTCAGTCAGGCGAGGTATAGCTATGGAAGGAATGAAATGTAAGAAAATAGCCTCCCTCCCCCACTCTCTCTTCTTTCAGGGTTTATGGGGGTCCTACTGGCATCAATAAATTTACCACCCCACCCCGGGCTTCTGCCCCCGGCTTTCTCTGTCAGAAAGCTCACTGAACAGATACTCTGTGGGAAACGGCCGCTCGACACAGATAATGAACAAATGAGGCCGTTTTAGAGAAATGTGACGAAAGCTGAGCTCATTCTCTTAGTGGGAAAAATCGCCACGTTTATCCTAGCAGATTGTCAGCGATGAGGAGGCAGAGCACTGGATCTTGGGGGGTTTCTCCCCACCAGTGAGCATGGTGCCTCAAGGACATGGGAGCACCCACCCCCCCGCCATTTCGGCGTGCTGTGCTGCGTGCTCCCTATGTTTAAATTTAGCATTTTTTCAGCCCGTTTGGTGACACTGTGGGACCTCAGTGGCGCTCCCATTCACGAAGAGCTGTATGCATTTGCACACCACCCCCTGTGGTGGGATTACTAGAGCGCATATGTCTGGGTGGGGGGGCCAGTATTGTTCGTGTTAACACAGCAGAGAGCTGCCTGTGTCAGAAGGAGACCCTGGCTCCTGTCCTTGAAGACCTTCAGGTTTCTGCACCGCTGCATCATGGTCCTGTAGTCTCTCGCTGGGCTGGCTGTCTCTCTGCCAGAAAGCGAAATAAGGTTGTGTTCTGTTTGGGTCGACGCGTGATGCTGTGTGCTGCTCTGTTTTATAGCTCTGTTGTGGGGATGGGGGAGTTTCCAAAGTACACGTCTTTTCCATATTTTTTTCATATATTCTGCTCACTTGACGCTGGCAGTCGTACTCCTGGCTGACTGTAGCTTTAGGTTGACAGTTGTCAAAACGATCATTTGTCTCTTGGCTGAATCGGCAGCAAGCGCGAGTCTGCAAGAGAAAGGCTCCATGTCCTCAGGCCAGAACGCGCCTGGTCTTCCCAGGACCGGGTCCTGTGCTGGAGGGGCTTTCCAAACTTCTTCCATTGTTTGTTCCAGGCCTCCTCCTCCTGTGATTTAAAGCGGTACCAGATCCAAAGCCGTTGCTAATGTAAAAAGGTCTTTTTTCCCCCTGAAATGTCGCTTAGGTGCTCCTGGTTCCATCTTCCAGGAGTGCGGGTGGGTCGGGCTGTGCAAAGCTAGCACAGACAGTGTCCTGTCCCTCTCGCTTCCTCTCGCTCTCTGTTGCACTCTCTCGCTCTTAGTCATGGCCGCCCAAAGTGGGGTGGGGAGGGTGGGCGAGGTGGGCTGCGGACATTCCGGTTCCTGTCCCCCCCCCCGCCCCCCGCTGTCTCCTCTTGATGGAAATTCCTCTAGATGTGTGCTCTGAATATGTAAATGAATTTGCTTAATGAAGGATAAATGTAAAGTGAGGGCTGGGGGGGGGTGCCTGTGGCGGTGTCTTGCGATGTGTGTGGGGGTCATGGAAATACGACTTGCTGTGGCTTAGCGGAGGAGAGAGTGAAGGACGCCTCTGTGTGCTCTCTAGGCTTTTTATCAACCCCACATTTTTAAAGTACCTCAAACGATGTGATGGTGAAGGGTCAATTTGTTTGTTGTGTTTTTTTTGTAATTGACCGTACTAATGGTTTGAAAGCAGTTGCCTAATTCCAGTAATAACCTAATCATAAATGCCACTATTTCCGATCCCCAGTGATCACATTTGCCGATCCCATGTATCCGAAGTGTAGATTAGGCCTGTAAGTGATTTATGACGCTACAGTAAGCAGAAGTCATTCTGTCTTGTGGAGATTTGCTGATTCTCCAGTCTGCATGCAGGATGTCTGGAATTTAGGGGAACACAGGACCATTTTGGGCTCTTGGATCCAAGCGCATTTTTAAGATGATGCACAGTTTTCTTGATTCTTAAGGGAGTGCTGCGATTTACAGTGATGTATCCTTTTACAAAGAATAAACACAGAAGAGCTAGTTTACTTTAAAATATCTTTATATGCATTTGTCACATTTGGGCTCGGTTGTCCTCTCTGAAGTTCATGGTTCTCGAGGTTTTCTGTCTGCTTGGTGGTATGAAGGAGGACCAGTGAGCTGATCTCAAAACTATGCTTGATTTGTTGACAGTGAAATGACAAGCTAGTGTCCACCTGGGTTCTGGCACTCGATGGGTCCTGCTGGGATGGAGTTTTGGGGAGGGTTTTCTTTTGAGCTCTAATGAGGATCACGGCTTTGAACAAGTCTGGGAAGCCAACGACTTTTGGCATTGTGTATCCAGGTGAGCCACTGAAAATGTGATAAACATTCATGAAGATTAGTTTGTCAAAGAAATATTTTAATGAATTTTCAGAATAGGTTGATGACTTTCCCCCATTAAAGCTAATCCATTGTACTCCCAAATAATGTTCAAAAATCATGGAGCTGTGTGTATTGTACCCATTATAGGAAATTGGTCTAATAACCTTTCCAGATATTCCTGAAATTGGGCTTCACCATATGGCACTGTAGCACACGTCTCCCCTGAGCTTGTTTTTAGGATAAAATCCATCATCCTTACAGAGGTGTGGTTTTGAGGCTCTGATTGGTGTTCTGGTTCAGATTGAATGTAAGTGCGATGGATTCTGTCTGCATGGTCGGCTTTCCGGTACGCTGCTTTGACTCCCAGTGTGGTGTTTGCTTTGCTGTTTTAGATGATTTATTTATCGGGTAGCTTAGCAGATGAACATGTCCACGGAAACTTGATGTCACACAAAAGGGGGGGCATTTGGGTGGGTGTTGGGTGTAACATTTTTGTTTTATATATTGTTGGTTTGTATACCGGAATACTAAGTGATGTGCCTTGCATGCCTTGGGGATGCAAAAAACCTGCAGTCATTGTGTCCATTGTGTTGCCCAATTTTCAGTGCTTGATCTTACCTGGCTGAACTTCTGGAACCTTCACTCTTTGCTTATATGCCTGATGCTGGAATTTTCTGAGTCATTCAGTCTAAGGGTGCGAGCATTACCTAATCTCTTTCCCTGTCACACATCTCACTCTGTCCGTTACAAGGAACCATATATCCATAACCTCACCCTTTTGCTGATACAGGTCTCGTTAGGCACCTGTTTATATCTGCGTGTTTCTCTCATTAATCTATTGGTGACTCACACTATCTTTGTCACTGAGACACTGTCTGCACGTGTCTTGATCGTATTTGAGCTGCCTTCGCTGTTACCCCCCCGTGACTCCCCACCCCTCCCCCACCCTCCCTAAAACGACCTCCAGCCCCAGACTCAGTCATGTAGGTCTTTTCCACATGCTTTATAGAATCTGGCTCCGCAGGGAAATCTCCCTTGTTCGGAGGAGTGCTCCACATCGCTGGATGTCTCGTTCCTTTAGAGGAGGAGGAAGAAACATTTTTCACAGACAAGAAATGGTTGTGTGGATTTTTTGGGGATTACAGTGAAGGAGAACATGTTCAGAGATAGGTATTAAAATGAGGATCTCATCTTTAAGGGCCTAAGTGATTCACTGTTGCTCAGAATTGTTGAATGGTCTCGTTAGTGTCTGGTTATGTACTGTGGGGTGTATTTTGATGGAAGAACTTGAGGCACAGTATGGTCAGTGACCAGGTTTGTTGGGAGTATAAACACAAACCGTATTGAAATAAAGGTGTTTTTCAGTGGGGGAGGGGCAAAGGGGAACTGTTTTGCCAGGGATATGGGATTAGGATCATATAACTCGCATAATCTTGGTGAATCTGGCAACAAAACCAAGGGCAGGTAAATGGAATCCTTGCCGATCATGGTCACCTGACTCTCCCTCCTGACCGAACACGGTCACCTGACTCTCCCTCCTGACCGATCACGGTCACCTGACTCTCCCTCCTGACCGATCACGGTCACCTGACACTCCCTCCTGACCGATCACGGTCACCTGACTCTCCCTCCTGACCGACGATGGCCACCCCCCATTTTGTACATATGTTCACATCTTATTTCTGTACTTAGACCTTTTTCTGTTTTATCGTTGTGCTTAGTTTGGGTCTTCAGTCAGTCTTAAGGCCAGCATCATTCATCATTCACAACATCAGTGTTGTGGTGGACACATGAATGTCCCATTGTCCATGATATAGGAAGATGGTTTGATCAGGATGGTCCCCCATGCTTCCTGTCACTGCCGCTGTGGCTAGGTAAGACCTGAGCACCAGG
Source organism: Mormyrus iriodes (assembly GCA_011763525.2). Lineage (NCBI taxonomy): Eukaryota > Metazoa > Chordata > Actinopteri > Osteoglossiformes > Mormyridae > Mormyrus > Mormyrus iriodes. Next base: position 24,535,127 of record JAAGVU020000113.1, read on the forward strand.
TTGTTAAACCTGGCCCCCTCCCAGTCTGTCTGTGCTTTCTGTGCTCCCCGTTGATTCATCGTTACATAATGCTATTATAGCGGCGCTCAAGTGGTTGAACTGACTCAAAGAGTGACATGCGTATGTGTGGGAAAGGGGATGATAGGGATGGATTTCTGTAGTGTACCCCCCACTCAAGATGGGCGCCCCTCCATAAACAGCTGGCCTCAGGCGGCTTGCACTTTCTGCAGGAGATTTGTATCTTGAATTCTTTAAGTTGCAGGTGGATAAATTACCTGAATTCTTAAAATGCCTGAGTTTGTTGTTTTTTTTTTATTGCTGAAATTTATCTTAAATTGAATTCAGAATCCTGCATTTGGTGAAAGCAAATATGAAACCCTGGCCAATAGTCGTTGTCGACCAGCTGTGCTTAGATTTGTTGTTTTATGAAATGCCCGTATGTGTCACCATGGAGCTCTGGGGTCTCTTTGTCTGATTATACATCTGATAGTGTAGGCGTGAGTGAAAGGCAATGCTCTCTATTGGCTGATGGTGTGGACATGTGACTAAGACAACCAACTAATCAGGTGTGGGGGGGGTGGTGCTGGGCTTACTTGAGTCCAGATACACATTTCACATGGCTCTGTCTACTAATACTAAGGAGACAATTTTGCATACTGCTGTAACTTTAGGTTTTTGGATTCATTTAATGCTTTGGTTTACCCTGAATGTTATGTTTTATGCTTAATTAGAATGTGTGTGATTATTTAGTCAGCAGTGCTGTACTGCTTGTCATGCACTCCTGTATACCTCCATAAAAGCATACAGGGGATGTGTGTGCATCTGTGCATTTTTGTGTGGCGCTGGTGAGTATCGGAGACTCTGACCTCTATTTCAGGGCAAGGAGCTTCTAAACAGCTGTACACCCTTGCCCACCGTAACAGGAAAGGGGGTGGGTCTTGTTGTCATAGAGACCAGCCTCCTGGAGAATCTCCTCATAATTAGGGGGGCTTTTGCGCACTCTCTGTACACGTGGCTGGGGGGGTGAAAAAAAAACAATTTACATAACAATACTGATGGTTCTACTGAGCTTTTCCACACTTGTTCCATCCTTCGGGAAGAAGCTTCATCCTGGGAAATAATAAACCATCTTAATGAGCCTTTCTGAAAGGCTGGATTCAATCCCTGAATTATTATGCTGGGGGGCTGAGGACTTGAGGGATAGATCGTGGGCCCCGGTCGCTGGAGGGCCTGACCCACAGAGCAAGCCCCCAGCACACTTGGCTCAGTGCGGCTGGGTTTTTATGTCTGTCCTCTGAATTTTTTTTGCATCTCCATCTGAGGCTGCACAGCGCCACCATCCTGCCATGGCGGGAAATGCTAATGATTTGTCTGTAGCTCTGGTTCACCAGGTATGCTTGGACAATTTGTGAAGGACCTCTGTGCCCCCCCTCCAAGCCCATACCACCCCCTTGCCTAGGCTCTTAGATGGAGCCCTTGTCCCTATTCTGCTGCAAGGTCTTTTTCACGTGCTGTACAGAATCACATGAATCACAGGGCCTGCTTTTCCATGGAACCGGGCCCAGATCCAGTCCATATCATTGGAAATGACTGTTGACTTCTGGAGGTTCGTAACCTTATGGGTTTTTTTTTCCCCTTTTCAGCTGTTTGTCTGTGCTAACGGTCAGAAATCAGCCCCCCTTTATGTGGCGCTCTCTAGGCAGCAAATGCAGGATTCCTTCCTGTATTTGAGGTAACCTAGGCAACAAGCGGTTAAGACAAGACTCTTCAGATTAAAGACACAAAGGGTCGAGTGGGGGGAGGACGGGGGTGGGGGCAGCGTGTGGGGACACTGAGTGCTGACCATGTGATATTCGGTTTGGCGATTAAACGATTCCCTGGGCTGCACACATCTCCTGTTCCCCGGTGATAAGCGCCCAGGGTGCTCGTTGCCGCTCTCTGTTGGGACGAGCGACTTGTCAGTGTTTGGTTGCTTGTTTTCGTGGAGTGAGTGTGTGTTTGTGGGTTTGGGATGATGTAACGTACCCTTTTGGAAGGGTATCAATGCGATGCTAAGTCACGGGTGCTTTTGCAGAAGCCATCTCTGGTCGTGTCGCTTACATACAAGGGGACAGGAGACATTTTTAAAGTGAGTGGAACCAGACAGTGAGCACCTACAAATAGCCTATTGGACAAAAGCTTGAACAACAAATAGCCTTCTCTACAGTGTGTACAATGTATTTCAATTTACTAAGCCCCAGTATACTGTAATGTTACATATTATGTGAAGAAATCTTATTCCAACAGAAATAATTTCATGTTAGGTTAAACTTTGATGAAGTCGTTAGTTTTGTTGCAGTAATATTAATTAGCCTGAGGTATGGGAAAAATTTTGTTGACAGTAGCATCCAGCATAGGCTTAGATTATACAGAACATAGCTATTGATTGTACAGAATTTAGATTTATGTACATTGCTTGCGATTTGCAAGAACGCTGTGACAGGTCTTTTTCTGGGTTGCTTTTTTTCTGTATTGCATACCGCTTTGGTCCATGTGACACACACTGCATCTGGCACAACTTAGGAAGTGCAGTTCTCTTACTCTCTTGCTCTCAGGTGATCACTTGTTCAGGACCCAAGTCCCGCAATGGTGAAATGCAAACAGAATGCACAAATGCAAAAATTCTATATAATTGAGTGAAATGTTTTAGAAAGTGACATCAGAGTTTGAGTTGGTTGTTCTTTGTTAAATCGGTAGGTCATGTGTAGGCTAATAGGAATGTATGCATTTTACTATGACTACTTAGTAATGGAGGTAAGGGGAGACCATGACAAAGTGTGTGTGCAAGGGGATGCACAGGCGTGTGAGTGGGCTTTTACCTGTATTTTGAGTAGTTTGTGATAGTCTACATAGTAAGATGTTAGGGATGTTACTTACTTATAGTTCAGTTTTTGTTTCCTCAAATGTGGGGTGGAGCAGATCAGGGTCCCTATGTCGCCCCCACCATTGTTGGGACTGTCCATTCATTTCATTTCTATGGGAAAAACCCTAATACCAAGAATGATAATCTCAACTCCCTACCCAGCCATAACCTTAACCATGAGTAAACAAACAAAATATAGGACTTTTTGCATTTTTTTTTCATTGCAGTCACAAATGTTTATAAAATTGAGTTTCCCCTCCGGCGGACTTAAAAAACGGTCCCCACAACATCAAAATAACACGATGCTTTCTATCACAAAATGATAGTTTTTATCACATTGTGGGGACGTTTGGTCCCCACAACGTAATACATATTCATACCATTAAACACATTAAAGTAAACACATAGGTATTCTGTGGTCTGTTTCAGTGTATTTAGTAAGTACTGAATTAGTAGTTAGATTTTAAAAGGCTTGGCTTTAAATATACTGTAACAATACCAAAATTGCGGAACTGATTTAAAAGGGAAAAAGTTTTTGCCTGGACGCCAGCCTGCGAGGGAATGCAGCCGCCGGTTGCCTAGACATCTTACCTGCTGTCTGCCAGAAAGCTAAGACCTGAATGCAAAGTTTCCAGTCCCTCCCCATAAATCTGCTCTCTGTCCGCTGAAAGACTGCTCCAGAGTTCCAGAGCTTCAGAGGCTGCGTGCTCCGTGACCAGAATCATAGGTGTGGGTACCCTCATCCTCCCCCACCACGGTCACGTACCTAGGAACTTTGAAATGGTGCTAAATGTACATCTCAGGAGATCGGGGCAGCTCTCTGACCCCTCTTTAAACTCCCTTCCTGCTGCCTTGAGATTGGGAGCGTGGGGTCCTGGTCCTGGTCTTGGTCCTTGTCCTTGTGAAATGCAAACCTGTGCTTTTTCAGAGCTCTTACTTTGCTGGTCCAGCTAGTCCAATCAGAAAATTGATTAGGTAAATCAAGTGTCTAGTGGATTTCGGTGGGTAGATGGTACCCACATTTACACCAGCCTACCACAAGCATGACCGACGACCTTCCCCTAGCACTTATTACCTTATTAGCTCTTTTTCACCTCTACACCTGACTGCCTTTGTGTATTTTCAGCCAAAGTCTGAGTTCATTAGGCTTGGGAGGATTATTTCAACCTCACTCCTCCCAAGTAGACATCACATCTATTCCGTTATGAGGACAGGTTTCATACTACTAAGTTAGTGTCATACATAACTAGGATGAATCTGTTGCTCCCTGGTTTACAAGCTAAAACTATAAATAGTCCTAAATTTACTCCTCAAATTAATTCTAATCATAATTATTAACAGAATACAGTTACTCTGCATTATTAATTGTCCAATGTGTGAATGAACAAGATGATGTATGGAGGCTGTGCGAGCACCCACCCAAACATGTCGCAGTGAGTTGTTTTTAAACATCTGTCGTGACAGACTGAGAGCTCGACTGTAACCAAACACAGCAGCTATGCCCCTGCTCCTGGACTGGGGCCGGACAGTCCCAGGTAGGGGGGTATTCTGCGGCAAATACAGAAGGGAGAGGCCCATGCAGGTTCACCGGTCTCTCCTACAGCGGCTTCATGCGTGTCCCTATGGGGTGGACATGAATGTTGCCGGAATGTTCCACCTCACAATTCTTCCATCAAGACTGGTTTAGGCTTGGAAATGAGTACACTGAGTGGAGCTAGTGAACTGATTACCAGGCCCCATAGTTTTCTGCTGGACTACGGCTCCTCAGGAAAAGCGGTTGAGTACCAGTGTGTAGCCGGAGCGTAGCCCGTTTTACAGTTTCTGGGAGAAATAGTGTAAAGTATGAAATTGTGTAAATGAAGAAAGTTGTTGGTTGCTTTGGATTTAAAAAAAAAAAACTGGCCGTGAGTGTAAAAGTAATATTAGTAATGGGCAAAATTTAGCTGCATCGTTTTTATCTTTCTCTTATATGGTGTGTGTAAACACGTGACTTCTGAAAAGAGAAGCGAGACATGCAAATAGAACACGTGTAACGGGACATGGGGAATTGCGTGCCAGTGTCTCCGCTGCCTGTGGGTGCCAAGGCCACTCTCAGAGGCGCACTGGACCCCTGAGGCCTTATTACACTCAGAGTCAGGGTCCTGATGAGCACCTGCAGTAAATCCAGCACCTCCTCATTCCTGACCGTTCATTTCCTGGGTGTCTGTTTCTCCTTTATACTAGCTGTACAATTCCTAGTAGCTGCTTACTGATGTGCAGTGTCATGCTGATTCTGTCCCTCTGGGCTGTGCTCTTCTACTTAATCAGGTTTTAAAAATGTTTTGTTTCTTCGGTGGCAGCAGGGGTATCTGTTCCCTCGGTGCAGTCTGGCTTTTGTATTGGCTCCCTTCTCGTTTCCTAGCTGATAGTGTTTTAGTCCACCAATCACATGGTGGCGGGGGTGGGGCTGATGAGTCTGAACTCCGATCCTCCGGTTCCCTAGTCATGCTGCATTTTCTGGCTTGAGATTGGGCACTGGTCTGGCAGCCCCCCCGCCAATGGCTGACTGCCATTGTATTAAGTTTATTTGGGGTTGGGGGGGATCATCCAGTCTACAATACAAAGGAATTCTGTCAAGCATTGAATGTCTATGAGCAACCAGTCTGTATACTTGTTAGTTGGGTTCTGGGAATGGAAGAATCCAGTTTATAAAGGTAGCTGATTACGAGAGAGATCTTGGTGTGTATGTTGATGCTTCCATGTCCCACTCTCGCCAGTGTGGGGA
>JAAGVU020000113.1:24546629-24562233 GCA_011763525.2 Mormyrus iriodes
TAAATGAATGTAACAGATGTAAACAAAGGTTATCCTGTGTAGTACAAACCAACAGAAGGGTTACTGTGGCACAAATGGCAGATAGTTTTCTGCATATATTTATGTATGTTTGGGTATATGAATTATTATATATTATATATATATATAATATGGGAAGTCACATAAAATCAAATTACACACCATGTTCAACACTGATGTCCTGGGAAACCTTCTTGATGTTTCCACATCCCTCCAGTTGATAACGCTATGAGCCAGTCTGACATACAGTTCTGAAGCTCTAATTTCATGTTGCATCAGTTCCTGTTATAATTACAGTTATCTACTGGATGACTTGCTTTCTCTCTCCTGGTCCCATCCACTTTATTACTGTTATTGTTTTTCAATTTCATTGCGGGCCAAATAAATTGAGTCATTATTAGCATAGAGGCCTTGGTCCTCCATCCTTTTTCCAGAAGGGCCGGCCTCATGAGTCTCTTCCCTGCTTCACAAATATTTTTGGAACGAGATGGTGATGAATAAAAGATCGCTTTCTGGAGCGAGATGTCCATTGCTAAGTCGAGCTCTTGGGGAGGTGGAAAAAAAAACTCATCTTCTTCCTCTAGATGAGTTTCTTTTTTTTCCCACAGACTCTGAACTAATTTAGTTTATTTTGCTCAGCTATATGAGTCTCTGTCCCAAGGGCCCAGTATAATTGATCCAATGCTGTGATGATGCTGGAACATGACAATACCATTGCTCAGAATATTACTCACCACAGACCTCAAATGTTTGTTTCAGAGGAACTATTCGAATATGTCTGTACATCCTCTGAAAAAAACCCACACGCTCCTTTCATTCTGACTGCAACTATGTGAGAGAACAGAAGTACATTAGATCACCTTAGGAGATAAAACCTAATTTTATCTTATTTCTTATTTTCTTATTTCTTATTTCACCTGTGGCAGAGGGTGTGGCCCTGATGAGAGGGTGGGGCCCTAGGTGAGGGGGCGGGGCTCTTTCTGAAACTGAGCCTTGGGGAATTGTAGTTAATCAGTGTTACTTTTCCACTTCACCTTGACTTAACAAAGCTAAAGGACAGATCTTCTGATGGTTTCCTCATCTACCCTGCAGAGGCAACAAAAGAACAAAATTACTTCTTGATGACCGGGATGAATATGGAGGAGTTTAAACCCCCCCATCCCCACCCCAGGCATTTAAGTGAGCGTTATAGAGGTGAAATGCTATGACAATGCTTGAGCACCCCCCTGTGCTGGGAGTGCGTTTCTGGCCTTGCGAGGAAGGCGCTGTACAGTGAAGACGCATCTCTCTCTCTCTCTCTCTCTCTCTACACGTCTTTGTTCTCCAGCATGAGAAGGTGGCTGTAAAGTCCTCCTACTACCTGCATCATTTAGTTAGATTAGATATGTGTTTCCTAACCCCAACTGCTTACCTGAGTACATTTTATGTGTCCTTAGTGGTTCTTAAGAGAAGAAAACATTTTTGTTTGTTCTAAGTGGCAATAATTTAGTAACACAAGGATCGCTTACATGAGAGATGTTCCAAGTGGGTGTTAAACATGCTCTTACGGCTGCTGATCACTCTCCCGTCCCTCTCCTCTCAGGCCTCAGTTTGAAACATAAAAACTCAAAACAGGAATCGCACAGTAATGCAGGACATTAGTAAGGTGCTATTGAGGTTTGGCGACATGAACTCCTACCCCCCCTTTTTTTTTTCTTTTACTCCTAAACAGTTGCATAAATGAAATGTTTTGTGGGTCCCCCCACCCTCATCCCACAGACCGAGCTGGACCTGGAGAAGGGCCTGGAGATGCGGAAGTGGGTCCTGTCTGGGATTCTGGCCAGCGAGGAGACATACCTCAGCCACTTGGAGGCGCTTTTATTGGTGAGTGTGTCTGTGCGTCTGTGTGTGTGTCTCTGTATCTGTATCTGTGTGTCTTAAGAGGTTGAATATATGTGTGGGGTGGGGCTTGTCTTATGCCCCCCCGCACACATACTCACCCCCTTGTCTTATAACCCTAACCCTAAACCCCGCCCCCACTACAGCCCATGAAGCCCCTGAAGGCAGCGGCCACCACCTCCCAGCCAGTACTCTCCGTCCAGCAGATCGAGACCATCTTCTTCAAAGTGCCTGAGCTCTACGAGATCCACAGGGAATTCTACGATGGGCTCCTACCCAGGGTGCAGCAGTGGAATCACCACCAGCGGGTGGGCGACCTCTTCCAGAAGCTGGTAAGGACTGTTCCTTCGTTTGATTCCCTGCACTTTGGCCATGCTTCCTATCCCAAGCGACATCTCAGCGGTGAGCTGGGGTAAATCATTCACCCGCCTGCACACATGCTTATTGGCCTTTCATAGTTCAGGAACACCTCATAGTCGATAGGATGCCATTCATGTCCCAGCTACCCTCTAGCTGACCCAAAAGACCAGAGCAAATTGTTTTACGTCACACGTGTTAAGAGTAAACTTGTCATTTATTGAAATGCACCCCATTCAAACTGTGAGATTATGATGTAATTTGCATAGGAGATTGTAGAATTGAATTGATTGAATAGCAGAAACACTTGCAGTAGTATTTGTGACTGCCCACAGCCATGCACGTGATGGTACCTGATGTTCTCTGTCTGCCTCTGTGGGGAGTAGCTATTAATAGTGCTGCTAAGAAAAGGCTCCCCTTTTAACGTTTAAAAGTATTTTTTGTAAAGATTTATTTAGCAGATACTTTTGTCCAAACTGACCGACAAATGAGGGTCAGAGAGCGGGTCAGCATGGCCCACGGTGACACATTAAGGGCCTTGCTCAAGGGCCCACAGTGACACGAGTATTTGGCCGGCCATGGGATTTGAACCTGTGACCTTCTGGCAACGTGCACATGGTTCATTTCACTTGTAAACATATTTGTCAAGCAGACTTGTTCTAAAAAGCTTTTGGTGTGAAGACACGTATTTCATGGGTCCACCAAGCCTAGCTGCATCCCAGGTGCCGGATAGTGTTGATGTCACCTGGAGCATCTTTGGTTGGCCTTCAGGTGTTCAGACCCGTCCCACCTAGCAGGACTTGAAACTTCACCAGAAGCTACTTTTAATGAACTGGGTCAGTGTGGGTTAACCCAGACCGATCCCTCTTCCCCAGACCATCATCGTTTCTCGCCCTATCGCTGGCATCTTAAATATTCATGCGAAGTGCTTGATTAGGCTGTTAAGACTGTGCTAAGATGACACATTATTCTGCTGCCTAATAATACCGATCAGTTTGGAAAGCTGAGATTAAACTTTCAAATGCGCACTTAGAGCTGCCGTTTACAGAAATTAATTGCTGAGGGGCCGCTCTTTGCTGCCATGGTGACATGATTGCCTGGTTGTGTGTGTCTGGTGGGTGGGGGGGATGCTGGTTGAATAGCAGTTCTCTGCCCTTTCATGCCACAGAATCTCGTTCAGTGTTGCTGTATCTCACTATTTTTTTAACATTCTGTTTATAATGTCAGCATCAGGCCAGGTTTAATTGCGGACACAAATCCTTTGGCTGCTATGCAGTCCACTGACAGCGGTTTCACTCTGTGATAAATAATGTACACATAAAATTGCTAGATCAGACATTACAGCCACTATGTGTGGCCTGTTGTGTTTGGCATTGCTTGGCATCCTGAATGGGACACATCGGATCCCCTACAGTACAAAATATTTGAATGGTGGATCGAGCACAGCTGATCTTGTCACCATATACCCGTGGGGGAGAAACATTAGCCCCGGTGTAAAATGGCTTCCCAGCTCCTACCTGCACTTTCATTTCTACGCCCCTACAGGCCAGCCAGCTGGGACTGTACCGCGCCTTTGTGGATAACTACACGGTCGCCGTGGAGACGGCGGAGAGGTGCTGCCAGGCCAACACGCAGTTTGCTGAGATCTCGGAGGTAACAGCAGGAAGAACTGTGGGGCAGAACAGTCCTCTGGGTCTTGCAAGGTGGGGTTGGGAAGGCTGCTGTCATTGCATGTTGAAATGGGGTCATGTTTATAATCTATAACGCATTCTATGATCCCTACTCAAAACCAAAGCTTCTATCTCCCAAAATTAAAGGCCTCAAGGACAAGTGAAGGTCATTGTCCAGTAAAGTCATCTAATTTAACAAAAAAAAAAAACTAACTCCCTGACCTGACGTTATCATGCACATCTGAGGCCCTTTGTTGTGGTAGATAAACGAACGACCACCTAGTGAGTGAAGAAGTGACTTCAAGGGCCAGGTGCCTCCTGTTGGCATGCCAGGAGTTGAGGGGGAAGCAGATCCCCCTTGCGTTCGAGGTTTACCCTCTCACCTGCAGCCTCTGTTTCTGTGATGTTGCCATGCCGATAGTTATCGCCTTGGCGACCACAAATGAGGAGGTGGGGGTGGGAATTTATAGGTCTCCTGATGTTTCCTGTCGTAAAAACACCTTGAGGCGCGGTGTCCAATTATCAGAAAAATTTGCGCCTCGACCTGCTCAAGGAGCGAGGGAGAATGAAAAAACTGATATAATAACATCAATACTGTGAAATCTTTGTTGGTCATTGACTACAAATGATGGGTTGAGGACGATGTGAAAAATGACATGCAGCAGCTATTAATGAATGTTTCTCTGCTACTGAGTGTGTGAACTCTCAAAAATATGAATGTAGGGACATTTCAACAAGACATGGCTTTCGCCAGTTTTAATCTGTTATGGTGCTTCGGGGTTCAGGATGATTAATTGAATCATTGAATTGGATTTTAATGCAGTTCAACTGAATCAAATTACAATAAACCAAGAGTCCAGGGGAAATCTGCATAAATATCGCTTTGCATAATGTGCGTGTGTGTGTTGGTGTGGAGTTTTGAATATAGGATTGGCTGCTTTGAAACCAGATATGCACATTTTTGGTGAAACCAGCAACGAACTGTGATCAGCAAAACAGATTGTTGAGCCGGTGATACGTGGCCTTCACCCCCACCCTGGATCACTTCTGGCTAGTTCTTTTCAATCTGCAGTATGTGATTGACAGCAGCCTCAATGTGGGCTGGAGAGCTGTGGCTGGTCAGAGCAGATGTAGAAAAATTAATGCTTGGGTTCATACGCAAGTCATGGGTGGGTGTAAGCGAAGTGCTCACAGAACATCTCGCCCTGCAGAACCTCAAGGTCAGGGCCACGAAGGATTGCAGAGATCAGACCTCCAAGAGCTCCCTGGAAGGTCAGTGCCAGCAAGTTCTTCCTCTTTGCGTTCGGATTTTGCATTTATTATGAATTTCTGTCCCCATGTACTAGTAATACCACTTACACACCTGGGCAAAAACAATGGGTCAAACCCAAATTACACAACGTTAAGCTTTAGCTCACTTTTGCCCAGGAGTATGTAATCTGGTATATAGAGTATATTAAAGTTAATGATGTGTTGCTTAATATTGTAAATATGCAGATTACTGAGCATTCTGATTGGGGCAGTGAGATGATTGGCAGTACAGTTACACCAGTAACACCCGCAGTGTTGATATGGGACAGGGCTGATGTACAACCCTATTTCCTCGTTCTCATCTCCCGCCACCCCACAGCGCTGCTCTACAAACCAGTGGACAAAGTGACCAGAAGCACACTGGTGCTGCATGTGAGTTCAAAGTCACACCCGTATTATTTTGTTTGTTTGTTTATTGATTGCAGGTTAAAAATCTGGAATATATATTGTAAATTTGTGCAGCTATATTAACTTTGCATTTTATATGATATAAATGATTATCGGTTAGCAGCTTTGTGACATTGCTGGATTTTACCGCCACTGACTTGCCATCAGCATTTTCTTGCGTTCTTTGGTTTTTATGCATTTTTCACGTTTTTGCCGCAGTACTGCACTTAAGGCTACAGTGACCTCACTATGACAGTATTGCCACACTGAAGGGTAAATTTCAGCGCTGAGGTCTCTGCTTGTGGGGTTTGACATGTTTCGTGCGTGTCATTGGCCCAGGACCTCCTGAAACACACTCCCCCCAGCCACCCGGACCACCCCTTGCTGCAGGACGCCCTGCGTATCTCCCAGAACTTCCTGTCCAGCATCAATGAGGAGATCACGCCACGGCGCCAGTCTATGACCGTCAAGAAGGGGGAGGTGAGTCTGCATGTCACTGTTGCTCCCCACACCTGAGGGCTTTCAGTTTGGAACCCAGCTGGGGAGTTCTTATGATGTGGGTCTTTACCATCGACAAATAATGGGCCCTTTCACACCAAAGTTCTGGAACCTGATTTGTGTTTACATGTTCCTGGCATGGTATTAAGCAGGAGCGTTTGTAGCTCCTTGCCACTTTCATGTGTTGCTTTCACGTAGCACGACAGGATCTGGGAGCTTTATGCTATAAGCATGGGAGACGCAAAAAGTTTGTAGATTTAACTTCACACATAATCTCATACGAAACTATACCACCACCCCAAAACAATGGAGCATGAACAAGTCATTTTGTTAGTTATTGGGGAGATCGATTTATTCATATTTTATTTACATGACCCGTGACATGTTTATAATTTTTATTCAATCTGGCCAGCAGATCGATCTTTCGTTTTGCCTAGAATAAAAATACAATGTAAGGTTATTTTTGATAATAATAAGTTTCACCACTGGTACTGGCAATGTTAAACTAAATTATTTCGGTTATTGATTTCAATTTTCCGATGTAGAAACAAAAATGTATTCATTGATACATTAAATGTAACTGAGGTACAAAAATAATTCCATCTGCTCAATTTTTGCTCCACTACTACTCTTTTCCTTACACATCTGTGTAACTTCCAAGTTAGCACCAGTGCGTGTGGTCAACCAAGCAGCCAGCTATCACTGTAAGCGCCTCCCCAATAGTTTGTGTCCAAAAGACAAGTACCTAGTCTGGAGAAGGGACCAAAAAAGTGTTCCGGAACTGCCTCCAAGGAACTACAGTTGGGCTGAATTCATGCAGAACACAACAAAAGTTCTGCAGTTCCTGCAGTGTGAAAGCACCCAATCACAATCACTGACTGCATGCTGTGAGTGTGGTGAGCAAATGAAACTGATCATTCAGGATTCTGTCTCCTAAGTCTAAGAGTTTTAGTTAAATAGGGTTGTAATGAGCATTTGGTGATGCACAGAGGTTTTGTTCCTTAAGTTGATTTTAAATGAATTCTGATTGGTTCCCTGGGGAGCTAGGTGAATGTGTGCTGGTGCTGTGGTGTCTGGGCTGCTGATTGGCTCCTGCTGCCATTCCTCCAGACTAGCCTCACGGGAGGGTGGAAAAGGGGGAGGTGGCAATTCTGTGACTGGCAGCCCTATGACCTGGCTCTCTGTTTCTTGTACACCCCTCCCCCACTACCAGCCCCCCGGCAGGTTTTCAGCGGGGTGGGTGGGGTTTGATCCCTTGGCGGTAAAGAGGGGTGGGCGCATGTCACCAGTCTACAGTGTTGCAGTCTGAGCCAAGCAGCTGTAAAAAGGTTATGAATAATTGATCACCAAATATGATGGGGTTCCGGGAGTGGCTGATCGACACTCGTTATCCTCCCAAACATGAAAGGAACCAGCAGAGCCCTGCACGCTCTGACAAGTTGACATCATCCAAACCTGATTATAGTTCAGAAGCTACTAATCCAGTTACGGTGTTCAGTAATGTAGGATTGACGATTTTGTATGTTTTTTTTTATGTTTATTGTCATCATAAACATCTGTACAGCCTAACACAACAGATGACTTGTATGGATGCTCTGGCAACCAAGTGCGGACTATGCTGGATGAGTTGCAGTTGTTTTGTGTGTCAACTGACATCGATAAGCACCAACGTTTGTTGGAGCTGAAGGGTGCTGGTTTGATCTTCACTTAGTGTGTTCTGATTCACGAAAGACCCTTTGGTTAGAGGAGCTTTTCATGTGACTCAAGGCTGGTCAGCGTAGCGTTAAGGCTTAAATGGGTGATTTTGATGTAGCTGCTCTTCTGTGCCATTGGCACCGGTTGGTCAGTACCATCATTATTGTAATTGTAAAGGTGGCCGAGGGTCTGTTTTGGAATTCTGGCTCAAAAGTTTTAGAACGTTCTTTGTTTTATAAAAAATCTAGAGCACTGTGCACCACCCTGGTCCAGTTTATGCCAATTAAAACAATTGTCCGAAAACTGGTTTCTTCTCTTTTAATGATGGTATCATGCTTCTTTGTTCTGGTTGCAACAATGGCATGGTGTCAGAAGCAGGTACTGTGTGAATTTAGGTCACTCTGCCTTTTGTGTATGTGTGTGCGTGCATGTGTATGTGCACGCCCCTGCTCCATAGCCAAGTACTTTACCACTAAGTTTATTTATCAAACCCCAGGAAGATCTCGCCTGACAAGACCCCGGAGTTGCTCAGTGTTTAGTTCTGACGCGATTAGCTTCGCTGCCCAACTCCCTACTCATTACCCTCTGGCAGCGGGATGCTAAAGGCTGGGAGTGGAGAAGGCGGGATGTTTTCAAAGAAAATGAGGCGATTTAGCTTGTGCTGAGCAGCAGAGACCCGTGGGAGGGAAGGAATAGAGGGACTGAGGAGGGAAAAGGAGGGCTGTCAGGGTGGGGGTAGTGGGGGGGGGCTGGATAAATTAAAATGCAAATCAATCTGTCTGCTGTTACAGCTTCTCAGTCTCCCAGGCCTCTGGCAGGAAGCTTCTGGAGTGTGTGGACATTCTGGGTACAGACACAGACACAGACACACACTTGGAACCGTGAGCACCAAGGCCGGCCCGCCCAGTCGGCGACATAGGTGATCGTGTTGGGCACCATTTGATTAAGGGAAACAAAACAGTGAGTTAAAAAAAAATAAAATAGAAATATCTGTGGTTACATTTCATGACATTAGAGTTATTTGCACAGTTGAAATAGTGACATCTATTGCTGGGACACCCACCCGCAGCCCCCATTAAACATCAGAATAACGAGTGATTTTGTGAGATTGGCAAGAAAATTAAATGTCAGAAGAAACTGGGGGGACCGGGAAGATGAAGAATAGGAAAAAAACAAACAGTATGGTGGTATTTTGTTATCGCAGTGAGCTAGTTTGATTCTTTTAAATTAGTTTTATTATTTCGCTACGGTAGCTAGCTATTTATCAGCTGGATACCCCACTACTGTAATATTTTAAATAAAAACCAATTCTCCTGCTCTGCATTGTGAAGTTTGCCATTTCAGTATGTAATGTATAAATATATACTGTACATCGATGCGTATGGAAAAATGTTTATAGCATAAAGACAAGAATGCCACCTTTTCAGCTATTCTAGTCATCAGATTTCACCATTTAACATTCTTCACTATAAGCCCCGGATCAGGATGATCCCTCCATTTTTAATATGCATCAGTTTTTATATAGAAATGGCAACATGTTGTTATTCAATAGATTTTACAATTTTTGTTCTTGTTTACTGTATTTAATAACTTCGGGGTCTGTTTGTTTATCAGGTGCTTAAATAAAAAAATTGCTTAAAAAGTTAAGCATTTCTACACTAACTGCCACCACAAAAAGTTGCTGATTCTGTAATACTGCTTCAGAATTCTCTATATTCTACCCACTACTCCATCTCATATTGGTACTTTGCTCTGCCATGTATAACTTTTACTTTCTCATGCTGAATGCAGTATTATTACTTATTACATTCTGGATGCAGTATTATGTGTTGCTGGATATCCTGTAGTAGTATTTCATACTTGGCATTACTGCTGCACAATATGGGATTTCAAAGATCGTGATGTGATTTTTTTTTTGTGATAAGTATTGCAATATTAATAAAACAAACCAGTTTATGAGTGATTTAAACAGCATGGATGAAAGTGATTATGATTGGCTTGGATAGTGCACGCAGACCTCATGCAAAACCAGCAGCGGTAAACTTTAAACTAATGTTAAAAACATACTAGATAATCCTAATCATTTAAAATACAAAGCTTATTTGGTTCCTGTGACAGAATATTGTATTGGGGGTACCAATATAACTATTAGGCAAAGCAGCATGCAGGACTAATACCATTTGTAAATAGTGTAAATAGCTGTATGTAGTTAGCATGTATTGTCATTATTGTTCTGTACGTTAATGTTATATTCAGTGTTTAATGTTAATTGTTGTTAATAATGGGGTGTATGTGTGTGTGAGAGAGTAGTCAGGGCCTCCAGTATGGTGGGCAAGTTGTTAAAATAACTGGTATACATCAGCAAAAGCCATTTTTTTGTGCTTTCTTGCTGTTGTTGTGTCTGACTCATTATTCCACAGAATACTACGTGTCTATTATTTGCGCCACCCTGGTGTCAGAACTGGAGATTCAGGAAGAGGTGCTTAGCAAGGAAACCAAAGAGCATCTGGGAACTTGCATCCGGAGGGGTGCAGCAAACCTGAGGAGACCCCCAGGAACCGAGTGCTATGGCTTCCCAGCACGACCTGCTGGCACTAGCGCCCCCCCGCCTGCTCAAGCAACAGCGCTGCGATGGAGCACTGCGACAGGGAGCACTGCGACACGAGGACGCAACCGATTGCGGCAATCTCCCCCCCCCCGAAAGTACTCCAGTACAATGGGATAGTGCCCCTGGCTCCCAGAACCAGGTCCAGCTGGCTATGCGGCTAATTGGGTTGTCCTCTGGTGAGATGGTGGGCCACCTGCGATGTGGCTGGAAGGAGAGGCGCTGCATGCTCTCTTGAGCCTCTCTCCCAAAGACCCGGGTGCTAGACTGACAGTTCGGCTGGCGACAGTCCATGGAGAAGATAAGGGAGCAGCTTGTAGGCTTGCATCAATATGCTGTGGCCCTCCATGCTTTTCTGCGGGTACTTTCCCGGGCATGACTGCGCCAGTATTTACGCCTGCTGAAGCCATGCCCGATGATGTGGAACAGGAGGAGGTGGCCGTGGCAGTCCTATGCACAGCAACTCATCCACCACAAAGCTGGGCCTGCGCTGTGAAGAGCACCAAGGATGAGCATGACACCTCTCCTACGCCTCACCAGCAACCTCACCAATGCCGCCACACATTAAATTTAAACTTTGGGGACCCGAGACACATCGCCCACAACTGCCCTGCTCCAGCACCATGCCCTCATCTCGAACAGCAGCCTAGAAATGTTGTATGTTGACTGCATGGTGGACAGGACCCTGGGCCGAGCACTGATGGACATGGGGTCCATCATCACCCTGATCTGCGTGGGTGTGCTGCCAGGCACTTACACGGCCACGCCAGCTGGCTGGTAGGCAATAAACATCATGCTGACTTCGTGTTCGCACGGCCATGGGGAAGATGGTGCCGGAGGTCTAGCACACACACTGACATCACTGACCCCTGCATCATCAACCTAGACTTGCTGTTCCACCTGGGGCCACCATCAATGTGCCAGAGGCAGCCTTCCACCTTGCTACAGACATGGTGGTCCTCCAGCGTGACTGCAGAGGAAGAGGGGGGAGAGGTATCCGTGCGGCAGGGTAAGAGAACCGCCCACAGCTCTCGAGGGATGGTCTCCAGCAGTGACACAGCTGCAACTCCAGCCCGGACCACGGGGAACAATAGCACAACAACATGGCTGGATCCGAAGGTGGTGTCAGCTGTCCAGGAATTGTGGCAGTGCAGCAGTCAGGACTTGACAACAGAGTAACAGAACAAGCTCACGGCTCTGCTGTGCTCATTCCAGGACACCTTCGCCACCAGGAACGAAGATCGCCAGCCTACCTCCCTGGTGCAGCATAACATCGATATGAGAGATGCCCTGCCTATTCATCTCCATCTATGAAACAGCAAGTGGCAGAACACCCAATCCAAGAAGATGGCATCGGTGGGAGTCACTCAGCTATTTGACAGCCCATAGGCACCTCTGGCAGTCCTCGGCATCAAAAAGGACAGTTCATGGTGTTTTTACGTTGATTACCGTAGACTGAATGAAGTGACAAAGAAGGATTCCTATCTATATATGATGTCGTGCATCACAAATTATAAATATATATAATTTCTATGCAAACATATCAATGTGGTTCAGCTCCCTGGATCTCAGGGCGAACAGGTCAAACTGGCCCCGGATACCCACCCCAAGACTGTGTTTACCATTAGTCAGAGGCTGTGGCACTGCCGGGTCATGCCGTTTGGCCTGTATAATGCCCCAGCAGCCCTGGAGAGACTAATGGAGTGTGTCCTGTGCCACGTCCCTCAGACCCAGTGCATCGTTTACCTCAGCAATCTGCTGGCCTATGCTGCTGATTTCACCAGGGCATTGCGGAACCTAAAGACATTGTTTGCTGTGATCCATTCTGAACCTGTGTTTTCTCTATAGTTGGAAGACAAACTTCCTGGGCCACGTCTTCAGCATCGCAAATTCATTGCACTTACTGAGTGTTGTCTTACAGTGAAGGGAAATTGATTTGAGTGGATGGATGCCTGTACCACGGCTTTTAACCAACTCCATGCAATGCTCACCAATGCTCCCATGCTAGCATACTTGGGTCTTCACCTCCTGTTCATTCTGAACATGGATGCTAGCAGTGAGGTGCTAGGCACAGTGCTGTCCCAGGCAGAACCTGAAGGGAAGTGCATAATTGCATACTTCAGCCAAACGATAAGTAGGCTGGAGCACAACTACTGCATAACCCAACGGGTTATCTGGGTCCTGAGCTTCCGCAGCCCAGAGGGGCAGCTGGCCCACTAGTTAGAGGTATTGGTAAAGTTTGACTTTAAGGTCCAGTATCACCTCTGGAAGCTGCATGGGAATGCAGACGCACTGTCTCGCTGGCTCTGCATCACTGTGAGCTGTCGCCACCATTGCTGGGGTGAGGAGAGAGCCCAGCTCGCTCCGGTGGTGGCCTCTGCCTACACAGTGCTGCTCAGTGGGGCTTTCCAGGACTTTGATCACCAGTAGATCATCGCGGAGCAGTGCAGTGACCCTGTGCTGGCCCTGGTGAGGGAGTGGCTGGATGAGGGTGGGTGAATCGGATGGGATGCGATTTTGGCCTCCGGCTCAGAGACCAAAGGCTACTACCCCCAGTGCAGCACCCTGGAGGAGCGTGAGGGCCTGCTGTACAGAAATTGGCAATCAGTGGTTGGCGCAGGGGAGCTGCTGTAGCTACTGGGGCCCTGGAGCTTGTGCTCTGTCATGCTGAAGTCGGTGTGTGGGGCCGTAGGGTTTGAGCACTTTGGGGTGAAGACGACGCTAGGGAAGCTGCAGTGGCACTTCAACTGGCCTGGCTGCTGGCAGGACGCCAAACTGTTTGTTCCTCGACATGAAGCTATAGTGAAAGGTGTCAGTATGACTATCAATAGATCTTTAAACTATCTATATTTGCAGAACCGATTACCACCTGCATGAAAAATAGCCATGCTGAATCTAACTGCACCAATAAGAATGCTGAGTAATATGTGCATTTACATTATTAACCAATGCATAATTAACATACTTTAGATACAAGAATATACAGTCCTGGGAGGTATTCCACAAAGCAGGATACTTTTCATTAGCCAGATAACTTGAGCCAAATGTAAGGAATGTGAAATAGGAATGTCACTTACCTCTCCTCATATTGGAGTGTTTTCACTTTTGGCTTAAGTTATCCAGTTTACTGGGAAATCCTCCTTTGTGAAATACCCCCTAGGGCAAAAAAAAGTTGGCCGCAACCTGTTAGCACAAGTGCCGAAAAAAAAATCAACATGATCCGCAACCACCACGCAGCTGGTGTGTCCCGGGCTTGAGTAAGAAAAGTGCACAGCTACATACTTTTTTGGCTGGAGTGCCTGGGAGAATCTGCCTCCTTATGTTTATATTTGGGTGGTGCTTTAAATAAATAAACAGTTTGAGAAGAATCTTGTGTTGTCTTGGTTGAATGTATGTGGGTTGATTTTATTTATTTTGTTGTGTTTGGGGGCAGAAATGTTGGGGGTAGATGGGCACAGAAGCCCACAGCAGATTGGCCATCAAGGTTGCCCCCATATTTTGAAATGTGCATTTCTCCTTTCCCCACATTGACTTTTCACCCCTCAGTCTCCTATTCATTGAACGTCTCCACCTTCCATACTTGACCTTCTTCCCATCTAATTTGCACACGTGACCTCTTGCTGTGTTTATTGATCTCAGTTGCAGACACACACACACGCCCGGATGAGATTTGACTTTGCCAATAAATTGGAATATAGAGACCAAGAGCCTAATCTTCTCATAACCTCTTTTGTGTTACTGTGTTAAATAATGGATGCAATTAAATAGATTGGCCCGCTTAATTTTGTGGGGGTGTCAGCTGCCCCCCTTGGGCGAGAGTGTTTGCCTTCATGCTGGCTGCTCTTACATGTCTGTGGGTGCTTTTCCGTGCCTTCTGACCCAAAATAAGGCCTGGGACGTGGGTACCGGTGGGTACTGCTGCGGTGCCTGTTCTCACCCAGGCTTTTGTTGGTCTGGCCGCTAATCCTGTACACTGTCTAAAGCCGCTGCTGGCCAATGGCCTCTGTTTGCGCCAGGTGCTTCTTCAGTAACCCCACCAGTCTGTGCCAGGCAATTACCAAGGGACTCAGAGTGTGCCCCCCGGGGCTGGCATTGATAACCTTTCTAACTGATCCGCTGACATGGCTCATTTGAAGGTTCATTTATTTATTTATTTATTTAGCTTATTGTATTCCATACGCAGGGCTGTGAAGTGTCCAGCGTTATAGGACCAGAGACCGGAAGGGAGGCAGTCTGGGGTCTGGTGCCCATTGCCAAGGCAGCAGCATCCGTGGTTAAGCTGCTGTTTGCCTGGGAAGCTTCATGCAAAACTTACCTGTGTTGCCACATGGGTTTTACCAAAGTCTACAAAACACCCTGCTCATTGGTAGAGGACACAGCATCTTGGGAATTTGACCTCGCAGTGCTGTTGGCCACACGTTGGCTTAATCAAGCTAAAACGGCTCGCATGTGGGATAGTGATCAACATGCTTTATCTTTCTTTCTTTCTTTCCTAACTGGCACTCAGTAAGTTGGAGTGATTGTCTGAAATCGGTGGGTGCAGATCCTGGCTGCTGTCGTCATGGGGCTCTGAGGGGGGACATGTTGTCAGGCCTCATACAAAAGGGTGTAGAGCCTGGAACTGCTAAAATGGGTCTGGGTGTAAAGGGAGATGTTTCATGGACGGAACAAAAACAGACATGTTTTTGTTTTAGTTTGGAACAAATAAAACAAGGCATGAAGTATTTGGGCTGTTTTTTCCCCAGACATCCCTCCTCCTGTAACCTGTCAGCGTGTGTCTCGTCAGGGATACTGACTTTAGTGATGATTAGAGAGTACAGCCTGCTGGGATACTCTGTCATGCTGGTGGCTGGCAGGGAGGTGGCTGCTTTTCTCCTCCTTTGTTTGTCTGTGGCGGGGGGGCAGTATAGGAACAATTTCAGCTGGTCTCAGAATCTAAAATGTTTGCACCGTTTGCATGACCTCCGACGCCTACAGGTTTAATGCTGGCTTCTCCGTATCCCTGCCCTAGTTCTACCTCCCTGGCATTTCTATGGGTGGCAGGGGTTACCGATTCCTTGTGTGCGCTCTGCTTTGAACCCACGTGCACGCATGTATGCTGCCACCAGTGTCTGTTCAGAGCAAGTGTGATTCACCCCCGCAACATATTCTCAGCATCAGTGTTACTGTGTGAGGTAATGACTTT
>JAAGVU020000113.1:24562333-24579799 GCA_011763525.2 Mormyrus iriodes
GGTTGTTCTGCGCCCGGGCGGGGGGGGGGGGGGGGGGGGGGGGGGGGGCAATGGGGGACGTCTAAGCTGCCATTGGTTGACAGCAGCTATGACATCATCCTTTGTGTCCCAGCTGCTTAAGTGACTGCAAAAGGCCAGACGTGAGACATGATGTTTGTTTGGAGGTAATAAAAATGTTAGCGTTTAAAAGTAGCTCTCTTAAAACATTCAGCCCCTCAGTTTCCTAGGACAACGCTACAAATAAGCGCGCTAAAGCAAAATTTCTTTTGTCTTGCAAAAAAGGAATTCTGATGTAGACAATCAGCTGTTGTAGAATCTGTCATTAGAAATCTGGCATTTCGTTGTGTCCACCTAGGCAACACTGCCCCCTAATGGCAACCTGGCTGTGAATCAGACTCATGTTTGTAGCTTTTATCAAAGGAGACTCCTGAAATGGTTTTATGAGATGAATTGTTCAACAGATGTACAAGAGCTTATTTATTAATTATTAATGTTTTTAATTTTTAATGCTATACAATGTTGAGCTGACAGCTTCTGGAAGCTATTGGACTGATTTTGTCTTTGCCTGACAGAAGTGGAAGCTACTGATTAAAAATACTTAAGGGCAAAATCATGTTTGTTTTGATCTAAATTTAAGGTAGTTATTTCTGGCAGAGAGATTCACATTGCCTTTCATCTGTTAACAGGCTATTTCATTGGCGATGTTCTTTCAAGTCACTTAACCAATCCATGACACGCATGGTCTTGATTAGTGGGCTGGTTGATTGATGGGTTAACTGGATGCCTGATTGGATCCTGCAGAACCGGCAGCTACTGAAGGACCGCTTCATGGTGGAACTGGTGGAGGGTACCCGAAAGCTGAGACACGTCTTTCTGTTCACCGACCTGCTGCTCTGCGCCAAACTAAAGAAGCAGATGGGCGGGTAAATTGGAAACTTTCCTCTTCTGTCTCTCTCGTCTTCTTCTTGTACTCCTGCCATAGCTCCAGAAATCAGGACCAACTGTCCCATCACCCGTAGTCTTGATGTGATTGACAGCCACTCCCCCTTACCCTCAGAGAGGCACAATGTTAGTGCCAATAAGCCATCTGGCCATAGTTCCATTAAAGACCCCCCGCATTGCATTCTAACATTGATTTCTTCAATTCAATACAACTCCCCCCCTCTTTGTCATATGAGCCTGAAGTCAAAAAGCATCGATTCGTAGGTTATGTAGATGGCCAGAGGGAGCCTCCATTAGGACATCAGGCCCTGCAGCAGTAGCTCCCCCAACTGGCCTTTGGAGTCGTTTTGATTGACCTTTTTATTATAAAAGCCTTCAGCCTTTTATTTTTGGGAACAGAACTCCCCTCTCATATGTACCCCAATTCCCAGTTTCATGGGCTATTCTTTTTTTTCTGGGGGGTGGGGGGGTCTTTTTCCAGTCATTTGCCTTTTGTTCCTCCTCTGGAGTGTATCCCACAAGCACATGGTCCCTATTGGGAATCTGAACTGTTGCTGTTTGCAGGTGCTGGGGGGCATTCGGAAGCCACCTCCAGCCACGCTAATCTCTCATCACTATAATTATGCCTCCTCCTTATCTACTTAATGCCTGTTTTTTGTCTGTGTTCTCCCAAATTCAGCATTTCCAGCTCTGTGCATGCTGTACTCTTTAATCTCTCTCCCTTTCTGAGCAGTAAGAGCCAGCAATATGATTGCAAGTGGTACATCCCCCTGGCTGACCTGACCTTTCAGGCTGTCGACGAGTCCGAACCGCCGCCCATCCCTCAGGTCCCGGACGAGGAGATCGACGCCCTCAAGGTCAAGATCTCCCAGATCAGGGCCGAGATCCAGAGGGAGAAGGTATGGGTTTCATTCCTCGTGCTGACGACTTGTGGTGTTTCGTCACTAGGGCCCTCCGGCACGTCCATGCTTGTGGCATGAGATAAGCTCTTTGCCATGTGACAGGAAGCCAATGAGTGTGAAAGGTTAAATTCTATTAGGTTCATTTCAGGAGGCAATAGCTGGGTATTATAGGCTTATAAGGTTTGCATTAAACCATTTGTTGAGTTTAACGCACATCCTGCCTTGTGTGTGTGTGTGTCTGTGTGTGCATGCAGAGGGCCAACAAGGGAACCAAGGCCACTGAGCGACTGAGGAAGAAGCTGTCTGAGCAGGAGTCTCTTCTTCTGCTGGCTTCGCCCAACATGGCGCTGCGAGTGCACAACCGCAATGGCAAGGTGCGTCGACTTCATCATGACAACAACCGTGGCAATTGCAACGCCTTCCTATTCGGCAGTCGTATCATGTTGCGCTTTTATAACGCGTATGTTATTGTTTTATATCTTGCTAGCCTGTCTTAAAGGCCAGTGTCAAGAAGGCTGAGCCAAACGTGATATACATTCCAGGTTGATAATTCTTACCCTGAACTGTACCCTAAAGTGAGAATCTCTGTTGTACGTTAGAGCGTAGCCCTCTCCACAAATTGCAGAGAAAGGCTCACCCTTTAGCAAGATCCCTGTAAGAGCGGGTGACAGACAGACTGGGACCCTAATCTGCGTCTCTACCTTTCCAGAGCCACATGTTCCTGATCTCGTCAGACTACGAGCGGGCGGAGTGGAGGGAGACCATTCGTGAGCAGCAGAAGAAGTGTGAGTGTCTCCGTGGGACCTCTGGGTAGCTCAGGAGAGAGATCAGCCCGTTTTCTTGTTTGTATATAGCTGTCTGGGCTTCTCTTGGTTCAGCATCCCTGCTGAACTTGCAGACTTACTTGTGTTTGCTCTGTGATGCTTAAACTTAAATTGTCTTTTGTTTGTAGCAGATACAAGTTTACTGGTTTATAGTTAGACCCCCTTCATTCCCCTCTGTGAGGTATTATGGATGGTCTGCCTCATTCTTGAATCTGCTCTTTTTCACTCATGATTCTCTGCCGATTTTATTAATCAGCTACAGATTGATCTGTTGTTCGGCTGTATGAATGTGTCATGATCTACCAGCAGTGTAGAACGGAACAGAAGCATAGAGATTGCGATGTAAGAAGCATTCTGGATGCTAGACACAGATCTGCTGTAAAGGTGTTACCATTCTAGTATTTCTATGCACATAAACTGGGAATCCCGGGGTGTGTGTCTACCAGGTTTCAAAAGCTTCTCGCTGTCCTCGATGGAGCTGCAGATGCTGACCAACTCATGCATGAAGCTGCAGACTGATCATCACATCCCCCTCTCGGCCAACAAAGAAGGTAGGTGATGGATGGATGGGATGACTGGGGACGCCAGCATAAATGTTGCGGCTGCAGCTTCTTCCCATCACCTGTCACTTTAATGCAGCGCCAGATTCCTCACCCCATGACAACAGAACCCAAAGAGCAAACACAAGTAGTTAAATTACCTTTTGTTCTAATTTATGATTAAAGTTTTCATTTTGTGCCTGCTTTTGAGGAGTGTCTTGGCTGGTGTGTTTTCGCTCTCTTGCACACAAACACACGCACACCCTCCCATGCTCGCAAACAAGCATCTGTAATTCACGTGTTCTCTTCTGTAGATGTCCTGTCTGCCCTGTATTTTAATATACGTGGGATCAAAGCATTTCATTTGGAGGATGAATGCATCCCAGACAGAAAAAGTACCAGACAAATGGCCTATTTCAGGTAGCATAGTATAACAAGCCCATCCTCCTGGTGTTACCTGGGTTAGTCTGTGTGCCACGCAGAAGAGCACCTGGCGTGCTCACATCTGCATGTTTACCTGCCTGTCTGATCCCCCCTACCAAGGCCGTGCAGAGACTTTTTGAGGAGCAGGTGCGCAACCAGGGGTGGATGGGGAGGGGGTGGCCTTGGTACAATGCATGTGATCATCAGTAATCAAAAAGAGGCACTTAGGTCCTCAAAATGGAGGGGCATTTTCCATCCTTCCTTCAGCCCCTGCCCGCACGTCCCTGTCCCTTATTTTAACCTGGTTTTTCTCCATCCTTCTGCCTAGATGATGATGATACTGGACTCTACGGGTTTCTGAATGTGATTGTCCATTCAGCTTCCGGCCTAAAGCAGAGCCTAAGTAAGCTCCCAATCACCTTGTGCCAGTACAGATTAGTGGGGGAGGGGCTCCTGTTTGACATTAATGCTCATAATGAATTTGGATCTCCCTAGAATTCCACATAGATCTTATCTTAGCATTTTAAATGTCAGACGTCCTTCTTATTTGAAGTTTCTGAGGGCCTTTTTCTTTGTGCTGATGGTTTCCTTTCCACCCAGATCTCTACTGCACATTAGAGGTTGATTCTTTCGGCTACTTTGTGAACAAGGCCAAGACGCGAGTTTACCGCTATACCACCGAACCCAACTGGAATGAGGTGAGATTCACGGTCATCTGTGCTGAAATATTAGGTCACTATTGCAGACAAAGGTGAATCCCAAAGCTCCGTGTTCAGTGCTCCCATCAGTAAGTAAAGGGAATGAGTCGGAATATTGCTCTCATGCTCTGTGATTAACTGTTAGTATTGCCAGAAACCATCACTCACAAAATATAGCTCTCATATTCTAAATATCATGAATCTGCTGCATTCTTTGACTGTTTAATAAATTGCAATCCAGTTCCCTTAGCTGACAGATTTAAATTATGCAACTTCACGAGACTGATCTGTTATTCCACCACTCATCTGCTTTTCTGCCTCTCCGTCACTGAATCTTATCTCGTCTTTGGCCTTCAGGAGTTCGAGATCGAGCTGGAGGGATCACAGACTCTGAGGCTGCTTTGCTATGAGAAGTGCTACAGCAAGAGCCGTCTGAACAAGGAGGATGGGGAGAGTACAGACAGGATCATGGGAAAAGGGCAGGTCCTGGTAGGGTGGCCGCCTTCCGCGTCCTCAGAGACCACCCATTTCAGGCTAACCCAGTTTTCACAGTAAACATCCCCGAGGATCCATAGCAGCAGTGTTAGCGAAGTTACGCACAAAGTAATCCATTACAGACAGAGGTGGAAAGTTCAGGTCCAGAAAGTATAAATCCAGACCAAGGTTTTGTTTCAACCATCCAGTTGAGTACTCTGTGACTGTGACTCGTTATACTCAATGGGTTGAGTTGGATCTGAACTTTCCACCTCTGTCTGTAATGGATTACTTTTGTGAGTAACTTCCCCAACATTACATAGCAGCCATGTTTGATGACCTTCTTCTTTGGGGTAAAATAAATATGTTAGCAGAAGAACAGTGAGTCATGTGTGACACTAGAGTTTGTGGAAATTAAACAAAAAGTCCCACAGAGGTTAATTGCTGCTATAGTAATTCAGGGAAGCCCACGTCATACGTCCATTGAGTGAACCTTGTTTGTCTAATGCAGATATTAGTTTGATCAGTTGAATGCAGTTTTCTGGCTGTTTTATTCTTGATGGTGTAGTTGAAGGTAGAGAAATAGGGTTGATTGATCTTAAATAGCTGTGTGAGAGAATGTGTACGTGTTACCTTTCCTATTTCTCCTCTCTTTTGCCTACCTCGTCTGCCCTTGGTCATTTGTCCATAATCTCCATCTGAAGAGGCCCTCAGTATATGCCTGGGTTGGGAGCTGAAGGTCTTTAGTGAAGCTCTGTAATTATCCTTTTAGCTTACCTGCTGCTTCTGTCCAGAGCGACTTGGAATTTATTTGAGTAATTCCGGAGTGAATTTTAATGTAGCTGTTTTTTCTGGTGTTATCTTTCTGGACTAGAGTCATGTATGTTCAGCATTCCACTCAAGGACATAACAGCAACAGGGCATATGGGCTTCACCTCTGGCTGCCATGTTAACAGCAAGCTATTTAGCCTGCATGCTCAATGAGCGGTCCGCACACGTTGGTGTGTGGATGTGTGGTCCTGCTTAGTGTATGTGTGCTAGGAGGGGTCGGTCTTTTCTGAGACTCAGGTGGACCCATCCTCTGTTTGTCAGTCGTGATTTCAGCAGGAGCAAATCCATTAGCTGGGGGTCAACTCGTTTCCCTGAGACACATGATCAGGGTGGGGATGAGTAAGTTAACGTCTATAGAGCCTGTCATTCTGCAGCGGGGGTTGGGGGGGCAGTGTGTGCCCGTGTGTGCTTGGTTTAGTGTGCACACGTGCCAGGATGGGTGGACACCAACCTGAGCAAGGGATTAGGGGTGGAGGGTGGTTGGACAGCAAACAGTGGAGCGGTGACGCTCTCGGGGAGAGGGTGTGGGGCTGAGGAGGAGTGGAGAGGGGGGGCTCTGGGCATGAGGCCAGCCGGCTGGGACGGTGTGGCCACATGCTCGAAAGATCCGGATCCTGGTCCACGTTAGTCTTAGAGGAACGGCGGGGGAGCTGGAGAGTTTTTTTTTTTTATTGTTTTTATATGTTTTTTTGTCACTGTGTTACCACCTGGGTCATGACGAGCATAGAACCCGGGCGTACGCAGCGGGCCGTAGATGGGGCTTGCGCACGCCTGTGCAGCAGCTGCTCTGTGGCGGCCGTGGGGCCGAGCACGGCCGCAGGTCCGAGGCTCTGGGGCCGCGTGCGCGATGTCCTGCAGAGGCGCAAGGTAAAGCGAAGAGGCAGGGTCTGTGGGGGCAGCGGGAGGCAATGCTGGAGCCCATGTGATCTGAGGGGAGTCAAGAGTATCAACTTTGTGGGGTTTTGGGGGAAACGGGAGAGGAGCTCCTTCTGCAGCGGGTCGATTCATCTGACCGGGGTCTCGACTCGGTGTGATGTGTAGGCATATGGGGTGCGGAATATGTCACTGCACAGCCTTCTGGTACATTGGGATGAAGACGGGGTACTACTGTCAAGGGAAAATTCACTGGCTAAACCGTTCAACAGGGTCCAACTGTATCCCCTGACCCCAGTCTGGCAGTGAGTGTCAGTGTTTTTTTTTTGTGCTGTTTTTTGTTGACTAGCTGTCATATGAAATACACACTATCTGCTTTCCTTTGCCTACTGGTCACTTGACCAGATAAAATTGGGATTCATAATAATCTGATAAGGCATAAATGTGCTGGTGGCTGGTGGAGAGTTTGACCCTGAGTGCGACCTAGGGCAATGGATGCAGAGGGAACTGAGCCATTTCAGCTTTACTTAGATTGCGTTTGTAAATATCTGGTTGTATATGCGAGTGGTAGCTTTTCTGTGGTCACTTCTGATAAGAAGGGTAATGTATTAACATACGGGGGAGCGATCGAGCCAGGGATCGTTAACCTGTCTGTACATGGACAAAGGTGTCCGTGGCAACACTGGTCTGTCTGTGGCAGAATGTTTTGATTGAGAGAAACTATGTAAGCCTCGTTTTTTAAACACCATGTCTGTGGTAAAAATTGCATTTTGCTCAAAAAAATGTCCAATCCGTCATGGTTTTTGACCTCTGATTTGGAGTGTTATGCAGAGCTGTGTGATTCACATTTTAATGGCTGCTGGCTTCACATTTTGATGGAATTGAAAGCTTACCTGGACATTACATTACTCTGGGATTGTGGGGGTGGGGTGTCATTTGAGGTTAATCTGGCCCAGATACTGGGTCATCTGAGAACAATGCTTGATCATCTGAGTGAGCTTGGGGGGGTATGAATTTCTGAACACAACCTAAATCTATCTATTATTGCTATTAATACATAGTTTATTTTGATAGAAGACATTAATGTACATTTTTTTCATTTTTATCTGTAAAACCACCATCAAATTAGATCCAGCTCATGAAATCTCATGTTGCATGCTGGGACTTATGTGAGTGGGGGCTGCTTGGTGTCAGATGAGCTTATGTGTTTTTGGTGTTTGAGTTCTGAGGGGGATGACCTGTCGTTTTTGCAGCTGGACCCCCAGAGCCTCCAAGGAAAGGACTGGCAGAGAACAGTGGTGCCCATGAATGGGGTGAGTAAGGTGATTCCACACGCACAGAGGGAACAGACAGTCGCAATTTCAGTCCTGCACCTAAATACATGTAAACATGCTTACACACATTAGCAGAAATCAGCACTGAATGCACAATCACACATAAACGGTGTGATTTTGCTCCCCCCTAGATCGAAGTAAAGCTCTCCATGAAGTTCACTAGCCGTGAGTTCAGTCTGAAGAGGATGTCGTCACGGAAACAGAGTGGCGTGTTTGGGGTGAAAATCTCAGTGGTGACCAAGTGAGTATAATGTCACCTGTGACACATTGCTCACAATGTTCTGTGGAACTTCTATTTAAAGTGCATCAACTCTTTTATTTCCAAGTCACAGCCGCTAAAAAAAAGCACCAAAAACTTGCTAGAAAAGTATAGTCTGTTATAGCTAGGAACATGGTAGATGATGGTTCTCTGTGTTCTTTTGAGGGAGAGGAAGCTCAAACAGTCCCACACTGTTGCCTGTGGTGAAATAGTCTGAGATCAGAGATCTTGTGTCATTCCCTATGGTAACACAAGAGAGAATGGGGGGGGATGGAAACAGACCACTCTCCCCTCCTCTGGATCAGAGGGTGGAGGTGTTCTACTCCTCTGAAGCTCTTACTTACAGCCTTTGCGGTATTATGGTGTCTGTGGTTTTTGGGGAGGAGATGAGAGTGGATTTAGGGGCAGAGCCAACCTAGGTGATAAGGACGAAGTTCCGGAAGAGGTCTCTAATAACTTCTCTAGGGTGGATTTGAGGCCAGCAGAGTTTGCGTCATCAAGCTTGTGGTTTGGGTTACTCTCTTGGTACTCGCAAAGGAGCCGGTGGGTGTGGGGAGCTGGGCATGAGGGTGCAGCAGAAGGCTGTGCTATTGCCTGATTCGTTGGGGTACTCCTTCCAGGCGGGAGCACTCCAAGGTACCCTACATTGTCCGGCAGTGTCTCGAGGAGATCGAGCGCAGGGGCATGGAGGAAGTGGGCATTTACCGCGTATCGGGAGTGGCTACTGACATCCAGGCCCTGAAGGCGGCCTTCGACACCAGTGAGTGCCATCTCCATTCATCTATTCAACATCCCTGAAGTCCTGACTCCAAGCCCATCATCAGCTCATGTTTGCTCCCTGCACTTGGTGTCACTCTTTAGTCTCACCCCCTAGGTGGATTTCTTATGTGTTCTGGTTTTGTGTATGAATTTGGCACTCCCTAGCCAGCATCTGGTGTTAACCTTGCTGCTTCAGGTTTGTGTTATGACTAGCTCATGGGAGTTCTACTTACACAAAAATGTTCTGCAGGCAGAAGAAAAAGTAACTGGTTCAGAGAGAGAACCAATTAGATTGTAGCGTAGGTGGGTCCAACCATCTAGAGGAGGTGGGACCACCCAATCAGATATCTTAGTCCCGCCTCCTCTAGTTGCTTGGACCCACCTCCTCTACAATCTAATTGGTTATCTCTCTGAGCCAATCATTTTTCCTTCTGCCCGCAGAACATTATGTAAGTAAAACTTCGATAAGCTTATGACTAGTAAGCATAAAAAGATATAGTACCCTTACATAACTACCCCCCCCCACAATGTCATCGTCTATTATGAAGTTTCACTGTAGACGTCGTCATGTGCCAGTTAAGTAGACATCGCGCAACCCTACCCATAGTTATATTATGGGAAGCACTGTGTGTCTCAGTAGCTTGGGCCTCTGTGCCTGTGATCAGAATATCATCCGTTTGGGTCCTGGCATTGGCAGAGTAGTGACACCTACACTGGGTCCTTTAGCAAGACTCCTAACCCCCCAAGATTCTTCAAGGGTGCCAAATAAATGGCCTGACCCTGCACTCGGGCCCCAAGCTTTGTATATATGTCTCAAAAGGGAGAACAAGATGGGAAATGTGAAAAGAAGCATTCCAGTGTACCTGTACTCATACTTGTGCAAATGGCAAATAAAACTTTATTTAATTTTCATCTTTTTATTATGTGAAGCTTAGCTAGGTTTCATTGGTGCAGGTTGCCTGGTCGGCATGGTAACACTACCACTCCACATCGCTGATCCAGTCTTTCAACCCTTTTTCAGATAACAAAGATGTATCGGTGATGATGAGCGAGATGGATGTGAACGCCATTGCCGGCACCCTGAAGTTGTATTTCCGAGAGCTGCCAGAGCCGCTCTTCACCGACGAGCTGTACTCCAACTTCGCTGTAGGCGTTGGTCAGTCCCTCCCTACCCTCGCCCTCCCTGAAATAGCAAATGAGCTGCTTGTTTTAGGGCAACCAATGTTTGCTGCATCCTTTGTCCTAAACAACAGGATTAATTTTTGTTTGACCAATCACAGACATCATGTAGGGGTAGGTTTGAAAATTAAGTTAATTTCCTCTAATCTACTGAGGTTAAAGTAGATGTACCTTCTGTGCATTAGCTAAGGTCACCTGCAATGGTATGTCTATTAGTGTCACCGTGGTTGTCCCACCTGTGCATGTGTCTCATTTGTTCTGCCCCCCCCCCCATATTCCCATTAATTTCTGCAGCTCTATCTGACAGCGTGGCCAAAGAGAGCTGCATGTTGAACCTGCTACTGTCACTCCCGGAGCCCAACCTGGTCACTTTCCTCTTCCTGCTGGACCACCTTAAGAGGTTAGAGGCATCAGACTTTCATAGACCTCTCAGTTTCTTCCTCACGACTACAGAACTGCATAGTCATTGGCTGTAGGAGACTATCACTATACATGTTCTGTTAAGCCCAAATGACTGATTTCTGACCAATACACCATGTTGTGTCAAGCTTGTCATAATAGGATTGATATGAACTAATGGTTTGCGTTGGAGATGTAGTGATCTCTTGTCTCCCGCTGTCATCCGAGACACTGGCTGACTTTGTCTCCCCTTTTTCCAACTACCCAAGGGTGGCTGAAAAAGAGAGCATCAACAAGATGTCCCTACACAACCTGGCCACTGTCTTTGGCCCCACCCTGCTCCGGCCCTCTGAGAAGGACAGCAAGATCCCGGCCAATCCCACGCAGCCCATTAGCATGAGTGACAGCTGGTCACTGGAGGTCATGTCCCAGGTATGGCAGGGTCTGTGCACTGCAAAGGCTGCTTTAATCAGAGTGTGATTGTAATACTCTTCCTCTTGCCCCCTAGTCTGGCTCATGCTTAGTGTTTTTCTGTCCTTTTGGTCCCAGGTCCAGGTGCTTCTCTACTTTCTGCAGCTGGAGACCATCCCCACACCTGACAGCAAGCGTCAGAGCATTCTTTTCTCTACGGAGGTGTAGCCCTTCAATCACAGATGCTGGAGGAAGAATGCAAAAAACGAGAGAGAGAGAGAGAGAGAGAGAGAGAGAGAGAGGCACAGCAGAAGACAGAGTTTAGGGAAAACTCTCTGTGGCTGAAGATCCTTTGCGCCCCCCCCTTCCCCCATTCCTCTCCTGGAAAACAGTTTTGGCAGGATTGTTTCTGTCTTGACTTGTGTTTCATAGCACAGCCCCCAGGGGGCGCCAGAAGCTTGCCGATTCCATGAGAAGCAAGGACATGAAAGTGGCATCCCTAAATAACATTGCTTCACTGACTTGAGAAGTTTTGTGCAAACTGGAGTTTGCTTTTCGTAAAGTCTGTACCTTAGTGTTTTACTTTAGAAGCCTATAGCTTATGTGCAATGCTCATAAGGCCACTGTGGAGAAGATGAATACTGTCCAGCACCTCACATTAGAGACTGACCAGCTGTTAAGAGAAGTAGTACATGAATTTTTTATTTTCCATGCTTGTAATGAACAACCATGACTTAAAACAGCTTTCTATTGTGTGGGTACTGTAGCTGCAAAGCATAATGGGTAGCTTGTTCCATCTCATTGTGATTGGCCAAGGGGGAGGCTGTTACTTGAGTGGAACCTGTGGCCAAATTCACTCTTAGAATATTTTAGAGCAGTCAAGTTCACCTGAATAGGCCCCCAAGGAGGTCTCTACGGTTGCCAGTATTGAATGACGTGTTTATTCCACTGCCAGGGACATACTGGAGATTTTTGAAAAGGGATTCAGCAGATGTACATGGGCTGGCAGATCAAAGAGGGGGACACGGCAGGGTTGTCATGGAAGAAGGAATCAAGGGATCCACTGGAGTTCAGCCCAGGGGAGGGTGTGATATTAAGACTGCTTTCTCTTCCATTCTGGAAGGAATTCATCACTGATGAAAAAATGGGGGGGTGTAGTTAGTGTGTTTTTGTCAGAAGAAGAATTACTAGACTAGTGATGTTTATAGATGGAAAGGGCATTGACGCTGTGAGAGTGTAAAGGTGTCACTTGGTCTGTCCTTGGGCCCCTATCTTCCCTTTGCTGAGGAGGTGCCCAAACGGTTCCTGTTTTGTATGGTTGACACATAGATCAGAAGCCATATTTCCCGGACTGCAGCAATCCGCATTTTCACATTTGGTCTCCTTCGGGAAAAATGGTGACGGGAGAACAAAGAGGTTTACAAAGTTCTGCTTTGTTTTTTGGCTAGTTGTTTTGTTTTATTCTGCTTTGTTGGAGTAGTAAATTCAGGTGGGACACACGCTCTGAAAGCTTTGTGTTCGGGGTCATGCTGGCAGCAGGAAGGGCTGCCGATATGAGGGGTCTTCAGAAGAAGGTGACGGGTCAGTGAGGTTGTCATCTGCTCACGGCCGATTCCCCCCAAGGAAAATAATGAAAATAAAAATGTTGATTCCTGTTACATTGTAATTAAACTGGCACATTCCAAGTCATTTAAGCTGCTTTAGATTTAATTATTCAGTTTCTTCTGTAATTATCACAGATAAGAGCGTCCGTGCCAGGATGTGTGTCTGTAATACTGATAAGCACTTCAATCGGAAGGCAGAACGTGAACTGCAAGTGCTCAGGGGCCATCGCGGTCATGATTTGGGACACCTCACGCCCTTGGTGAGTCCTGAGTCTGGGGGAAGGATCTATTCCTTAGCTTTTCTGGGACCTCAGCAAGAGCAGCACCACTGTGCCAAAGTTTTTACCTGTATCTCATTGTTGAAAAGGTAACAGTTTGGCTGTTTTTTTTTGAAGGATAATTAAGAAAAGGTAAATTATTTTGATTTAAATACAGACTGATAGTAATACGATAAGTTTTGTGTCTTGGTTAGAACATGCAGGCATGTTGGGAAGTTATTTTTTGTGTGTATACGTGTCCTGTTATTTTTGTTTATGCTTGTTTCTTGTCATTGTCATTTGTTTTGGAAATCTTTGCTGCGTTGGTACGTACATAGCTGGCCTGTTACAGGTGGGAGGCTTAAACCGAAAACTACCCAGCTCTTGTTTGTAAATTGGGAGGAGGGGGAAAATGTCTTAAAAGTGGTCCTGTCACTGTGGTGTCCCCACTGATTGGTGCTGCCGAGTTTCGGAAACTGACCTCACGAAGGAAGGGGGGGGGGTGGTTTATGTAGGTCGGTCTGTGTACAGTTTGTAAGGCGAAATGGCATGTGGGAGACACTGAATCCCATTGGTCTGCTTGTTGTCATAGTAAGTTTGACGTGCATACATCTATATATTTATAAGGTACGTATTTGTTGATATATCCAGCATAAATATATAGAACATGTCAAATATCCCATTAAATATCAGTCATTCATATAACATTACACATACAGTGTAAAATTAGATATATATCAGTCCATGGTTAGAGCTCTTGCAATGTGATGATGGCTGTTTATGACATTATACCTCCTGCCATCAGCTGCCCAGTGTTAAAGGCATGTGTTCGTACCGTTGGCTGCGATCTTGGGCTCCCACTTTTCTGTACGTGTGCAGATAAGTCCACCACCATATTGCTCATAGCATCAAGTTGCCGATGAATCTGTTGACAATTGCGGTACATAAATATGTTGTGCGTTTTCCCACTTTCACTCGTTCTTACTACCTCGCTGTTCATCCACGCAGTTTGAGAATGATCTGTCCATCCCCTCTCTGACTGTCTCTGATCGCAGAAATGCTGCACCAGCAAGTTCATCTTTTAATAATAACACCGTCTGGCAGAAATGATGGCAGCAACATACTTTTTTTTTCTTACCAATGCCTTTTTCTCCTTTTGTTTTTGGTATGTGGTATGTTTTTAGTAAGTGCACAGCTGAACTGGCAAGTGCAAAATCTGGAAATCAGGTTATTCCCCCTTACAAAACCTTTCCCCTGACTCTTCATCGCTATTTTTCGTTCATGTTAATGCACAAATTGCCCAAAGCACTGGTTTCACATCCTTGTCTTGTGTATTGTTTGTTTATTTGTCTTGTTTGTTCTCACTGGTAACATTAATGACAGGAAAAGCTTTGCAAGGAGGGAGGGTTATATTAAATGAAAGTTTCAGCTAGAATTGGCTTAAGGAAGTTTAATTTAAATCGGTAATCATTCCACTACTGTGTCTCGGGTCAGAGTTTCTGGCCTTTTTCTGTGGAAGAAGCTCGTGTAAGATTAGCTATAATAATATTCATTAAATATGTAAAATATGTTGGGATTAAAAGGAGATGTTGTCTAATTTGTCTGTCAATGGTTTGATATTACATACCCTTGACCACTGTGTGATCAATGGCCCATGTTCTCCCATTCTGAGAGGCGTGTAAAAGACTCATATTTAATTCAGGTGATCTTTCTGTGGTCAAGGTCTGCCGTGCTGTCTGTCTCGATGGGGAGCTCGTTGACTGGCTGCGACGGTGAAAGGCTAAGCCAGGTTTGATATTTAAATTTTTTGATTCCTTCCCCAAGTCGGCATTGGAGTGCTGATGGCGTTTCTGCAAGGAATAATGCTGTGTCCAGAAACGAAATATTGGGAAGATGTTTGAAGCCTCTATTTGTACACAAACTGTTAAATAAAATCTCCTGTATCTATGTAACACCATCTCTGTGTCTTGAGTCCCCCACCTCTTAGCTTCCCATCAGAGACAAAAGGTGCCGTGATCCTATCACGGATCCATCTTTTTCCATCTACAGGATGATGAATTGCTAATGTTGGGGAATCCTGGTCCCTGTGGGATTTGGGACATTCCAATTCTCATTTATGCACTAGAAGTCTATTTGGAGTCACCCAATCAGACGTGTTGCTAATTATGAAAAATAATTGATACTTGCTTGGCACTGGCCTCTGAGGACCTAACATTCTGCTGTTGTTCCAGACACCCACCCCCAAAAGAAACCGTTACCCATACCAGCGATCAGCAGCCAATCCCCAGTGGCAGTGGTATTTTGCAGATGTTATGTTAACGTTCCCTGCAGTACTGCAGCATGAGGTCACCAAACTGTGCGGAACAGGCAGCAGACAGACTCTCCCCACCAGCCTTCTCTACTTCCCGACCAAATTGACTCCATGAATGCAAATTAAGGTCATGGTGAAGACGTTAGAATGTTGCTGGAAAAAACAACCTCACCGACATATAAACCTTAAAAAGGTTAGATTATTGTGCCTCTCAGTGCTCCCTATCCCAAATGGCCCGTGTATTATATTTGCCATCAGTTAGATTTTTTAAAACTGGGCCAGTAGGTAATTTAACACCATAACTGAGACATATGCTATAGGAGAATTCTCCTGTAATGTATAATGGAAAAACATTGACTGGTCTGATGAGCCTAGATTTCTGCTACTACATTCAGATGATAGGGTCAGAATTCGGTGTAAATAATATGAAAGCATGGATCCATCTTGCCCTATATCGATATTTCAAGCTGGTGCTGGTACTATAATGGAGTGGGAGATATTTTCTTGGAACACTCTTGGCCCCTTAGTACCAACTGAGCATCATTTAAGTACCACAGCCTACCTGAGTATTAATGCTGACCATGTCCATCCCTTTATGACCACAGTGTACCCAGCTACTACTGGCTACTGCCAGCAGGATAACGCATCATGTCACGCAGCCTATATCACCTCACACTGTATCTTGAACATGACGGTGAGTTCACTATACTTAAATGGCCTCTACAGTGACCAGATCTCAATCCAGTAGAGCACCTGTGGGATGTGATGGAAAGGGGGATTCACATCATGAAGGTGCAGCTGACAAATCTACAGCAGCTGTGTAATGCTATTATGTCAAAATGGACCTAAGTCTCTGAGGAATGTTCCAAGCACCTAGTTCAGTCTATGCCACAAAGAATTCAGGCAGCTCTGAAGGCAAAAGGGAGTCCAGCTCAGTACTAGCAACATGTACCTAATAAAGTGGCCAGTTAACAGTTCAAAATGCTGACAGTTATGACAACTGTGGCTCGTTTATTCAAAATTTGGTTCATGCTGAGATTAAAAATTACCCAGAATTCAGTGTAAAAAGGAGCGGTATAATGAGCCCTGAAGATGATTTGTAGGTGTCTTGCTGGGGAAAAGTCTGTTTTCACTGGGCAGCATGCCGCTGTTGTGGAGAAAGTGCCGTTATCAGCTCTCCTGCTTCTGTACCCATCTGGCCTTTTAAGGCATGACCTCTCTGCCTGCCAAACCGCCAAGCGGTGTAGTGTCAGAGGAGGCTGGTTCGTTGTTTGTTTGAACCCCGCCAATGGGAAGGCTTGTGTGTTTTTGAGATGACCGCTTTCCTTCACGGTGGAGTCACATGGGTGCATAAATATGGCCCCCTTCATGACCCAGGCACGTTCCGATCTGCACGGACAGCTGTGGAATCGGCACCTTTGAGCACACACGGGAGTAAGGCACTCTGTTACTCTCAGCTACAGACAGGATGTGTTCACCCAGGAAGGCAACAGCGTCTGGTGTCAGGTAAATGGAGTTGTGCTTCCTGCATCTGCACTGAACCCACAGACATCTTTTAATACTGTATGTCAGAGATATGTCTTTCCAGTCAATGATTTCAAATTTGATTGATGCTCCCAATTAACTTCTCTGTCTCAGCTGATTACTGACTGAATTATCCATGATTTAGTTTAGTTTAGACTTTTATCCATTATATTTTCTTCCACCTTGAAGTGTTTAGATTAAGTAAGTATTTAACTTGAAGTTCGTATTTACTAGGGTGACCAGATAATCCATGTCAGGGAGAACACTTTGAGCTTGGACAGGATTTAAAAACTGCCATTTCAATTAAAAGGATCTGGATTTTACTTTAGTGCTGAGTTCTTGCTGTGAGCTGATTGGTCAGTAGACCATAATTATGCATGTGTCACTAATGTTAATGTAAAACAGCTGGAAGAGTCTTTCAATCAAGAAAACAAACCAGTCAACACAAAACAAGAACTGAACTATTCCACTGGAGCCTTTCAATTTTAAAGTAGTTTGTAAAACCTGAAGGGGCACACAGTTATCTCCCTGACACACATTATCTGGTCACCGTATATATATATGAGATACGAGATCAAAACTCTGCTACGATATCTAATTCTTCAAAACAAGCCCGGTTGTGTATGAAAATATTATCTGAGACTGTTTTGGGCATGTCTATATGATGCATGATTTGATAAATATGTCAGACATGTCACCCATTTAAGAAACTGAAAATAGTTCTAATAAATAATGTGGCCAACAGGTGTTGCAATGCACGATGGGATACGTAGTGCCTGTTTGTTAGTAGTATTTAGATTGATTTATTTTGCTGCTTTTTTTAAACAGACTGCTTTGTAAATGCGTCAGTAATCGAGAACTGGGCATGAGGACCAGTCATCGACCAGTGGTCTCTGCAGCCAGGGGGGTGGGGGTGAGTATGC
>JAAGVU020000113.1:24596819-24618086 GCA_011763525.2 Mormyrus iriodes
ATATATAATTTCTATATTTATAAAAGCCTTAACGCGTTATTGAGCCTACAACATGTGTTTTTTAACGGTAGTACATTTTTG
This sequence comes from Mormyrus iriodes, assembly GCA_011763525.2. Lineage (NCBI taxonomy): Eukaryota > Metazoa > Chordata > Actinopteri > Osteoglossiformes > Mormyridae > Mormyrus > Mormyrus iriodes. The sequence goes on from JAAGVU020000113.1 coordinate 24,596,901, forward strand.
CAACGTAAATTTAAAACCACGTTTGTAAAAAATGCCGCAAAAGACGGTCAAAAATCATCAGTGAAGTGAAATGTTGATGCACGCACTACCCGCTCTGCAAGATCATGTCCTGTACGGCCTGGCTTTTGATTGGCTGGATTTGGCTTTGCTGGGACCTTTTAGGTAGCTGTGAAACACCCTAAGATCTACAGCGGGAGGCTCCGCAAGTGCGCCGCATCTCGATTTCTTCCACTATGAACGCGCGCTGATGCTTTATTTTCCTGCTTGTTTGTTAAAAGAGGAAATTGCTTTTCAGATGGTTTTTCATCAAACACTTCTGAATGTGCTTGTGCCGGAATGATGTGAAAGCTACGTGACGCGGTGAATTGTATCTACAGAGCAAAGTTTCCAGCCGACTTGCTCGAAGAAACTTCGGCTACATACAGAACCGTGAGAGACCAGATCAAGTGGGAAATATAGAAAAACGAATCACCTTGGAAAACTGCATCTGTTGCTTGGAAATAGCAAAGAAATTGTTTCAGGATAAGCTAAATGAGGAGATAATAAGGCGAGTATTATTATTACCATTTCTGTATCAAAAATCATTTTTTTCTTTGTGGTAAAAGACATTTTTGGTGTAATAAACGTATATTGTGCTTTTGCGTGGGTATTTATATTCCACTGGCACATTTGCTTCGTGCGAATGATGGCAAACCGCTGCATGACTTGGGGTCTCGTTTAGTTTATTTGTTTATTTTGCAAAAGTGTGTGAGGGACGCTACTGCGCTACATGGGGAAGCAATAAATTAATTAAACCGAGAGCTTCCGAGGAGGTCAGATGTGGCTGGAAGTTGGTCTGTACGCATCGCTGTCCATGGTTCGGGTGAGGGGGACTAAAGGACCGTAGCCTTTCCTAAGCTATGATCTGAATGTGATGTTAGGTTTATAACACAAACAACATAAGATGCGTATTATATTGCGTGCTGCAGGCAGGCACGTAGCCACGTAATCAAATAACGGGTTTGAATCCCCCCCCTTATTTGTTACTAATCGGGCACGTAGCTAGGTACTAAAATAACCAGTTTGAACCTCCCTCGAAATTAGCAGGTTGGTGAAATGCATCGAGGGGTGCTCCCCGGTCGTCAAAATCAGCTGAAACGGGTCTATTAGTGGGGTTGCCAGACTAAATTTATTTCTGCCCACGAGCCTGGCTACAGACAGACCGAAAAGTAATATCCTTGCTTGACTATTGAAAATGGCACACCTACACCTGGCCTGAGTTAGGCTTATATAAAAGTGATTAAACCTTTTCACATTTTAGCCAAATTCCTAAGACCTCCTTGCTTATGTTGCATGGCAAGTTGTATCCTGTTTGTCCTGTGCATTTTTTTAAACATAGTTCACAGAAAATATATGCACCAGAGTCTAATTTGACTATGTCTATGGCACAATGGTTGGCACTCTTGCCTCTGGGACCGGATTCGAGTCCCTGCTCCATGTGTATGAAGTTTGCATGTTGTGAGGGTTCCTCTGGGTTTCTGATTTCATCCTCCAGTCCAAAAACATGCTGAGGTGAAATGGAATTACCACAGGTGTGAACGGTGTGCACGAATGGTGAGTGTGCCCTGTGATGGGTTGGCGCCCCATCCTGGGTTATTCCCTGCCTATTCAGGCTCCTCCTGGTTATGGAAAATGGATGGATAGATGGATGCCTTTAACTCGAGGATAAAATAAGGATACATGATCAGGAGGCCTGTGTCTATTGGTTTGCATGGTGTCTAAGGATATTGACTCATAACCCAAATGAAAACAGCTGAAGTACCTTACAGCAGGCCTGCGCAGAAGCGGGACTGGGGGGGCCTTAGTAGCTGCCCGTTTTGCACAAACTATTTAATGTGTACTTGTGTGTGAGCTTTAAAGGTACTTAATGCCCCCTTTTTAATCTTTGAGCACCTGCCCGTAAATAAGTCTCTGCATAGCCCTGCCTTACACCGAAATACACCACAAAAAATCCAGACATATAAATACATACAAAATATAGATTACTTTGGACTAAATGCATTTTCTCTTGTCTTTGAGGCAAATTGGAGATACATCTGTTTTCCTGGATGCAGAAAACTCACAATTAATTAATTAGATGAGTTTTGTGACTCTCACATGAACAACTCTTTCCGTAAAAAGATTCTGCAATTCTCTTGACTCCTATCACAAAGTAGGGGCCTCAGGAGGACCCAGGCCTTCTAGAAGGTCCCAAGAACATCTGGAACCAGGACAAAGTCAACAGATAGTGTACATGGTGGATCTCACAAATTCTCTACAACACCCTGAAGCAGAGGCCACCAGCTAGCTGAGCGTTCTGCACAGCACATTAAAATGCATATTTTGCACTAATGTAATCTACACCACCTTAATCCACGTTACTCAAACTCTGCAATAATCCTCCTGTATTTTTACAACCGACAGACACACAGAAAGTTTTCTTTCCTTGAGCATATCATAGATTTTGTATTCACAAGCAGAGGTGGAAAGTTCAGGCCCAGAAAGTACAAATCCAGACCAAGATTTATTTTCAACCAACCAGTTGGGTATAGAGTCACATTCACTTAGTACTCAATTGATTGGTTGAAACAAAACTTTGGTCTGGATTGGGTCTAGACTTTCCACCTCTGTTCACAAGGGTATAGCTGATTGTTTTATATACAGTATGTTTTATATATAGCTTGTTTATGTTTTATGTAATTTAAAAATTCAAAAGTGGCAACAGCGGAGAAAATATAGTCTGCAAATAAAAATTTATGCTTTTATGGGAAATAAAAAGTTGTTATCGTATTGTCTGTTGTGACTGGTACAGACATGACTTTTCTAGGTTTGCTTCTGGTTTTATTATAAAATAATTTTTCTTTCTCTCTTTCTGTGCAGACTTATGATCTCAATGTGATCATTTTTTGGATCTATTTTGGACTAGGTGGCGAGGTAGCACCCTGCAGCGGTACGCCTCCTGACAGGCCACCAACCTTCTCATCAGGCACGAGCTTCAGCTTTGACACTCAGCCCTGGGTGTTGCCCACAGGAAGGACGCCTCACCCGTCTCGACAGAACTGTGAAAGGTAGCTATGGACGTGCAGGCGAGACCGTCCTGCTGCTCGCTGGTGACTGCCCCACCGTCTCCACCATGCTGAGCGATGCCAACACCCTCACCTACTTTGTGCTGGAGGTGACCATCGCCGTGCTGGCCGTGCTGGGAAATGCATTGGTCTGCTGGGCCGTGCACATCAACAGCAATTTGCAGAGTGTCACCAACTTCTTTGTGGTATCGCTGGCGGCAGCTGACATCGCCGTGGGCGTACTGGCCGTTCCCTTCGCCATCGCCATCAGCACTGGCTTCTGTGCCCACTTCTACAGCTGCCTCTTCATCGTCTGCTTCGTGCTCGTCCTCACTCAGAGCTCCATCTTCAGCCTGCTGGCCATCGCCATCGACCGCTACATTGCCATCAAGATGCCACTGCGGTACGTGTCTGCTGACTAGCGCCACATTCACAGAAAAAAATGGGAAGGAGAGATGGGCATGTGCAGTCATGTGTCGTCACGGGTCACTGTGTCATACGCAGTCCTCTGCACGTTTACAACAAGCAGAAGTTAATGTTTTATGTTTGTATAGCCATTCCCTGCTCTTTTTCCACTGCATAATTTATTTTTTGTTGTGGATAACAAAAAATAATCCTTATCTAAAACCCATAAGGAGCACTGTTGCTCTTACCAAGCAGGGTTCCCACCTCTCACGCATCTGGCATGACACCCACGCATTCAGATTCTCACACTCACACAAAGAAGTTTTACAGCAAATCTATATGATTCCATTACAAACCTAAAATTAGCTGCATCAAAAGTTCTGAGGTAGTTTGCAAACCTCACAGACTAATTACAAGTTAATAAAACTGTTACATACATGTAAATGTGTGTGCAGACTTCTCTTGAATTGAAAATCTCATGCCAGCTAAGCTGACCATAGTTGTCAACCCTGAGCATATGAGCAGCTTGAAGGAGATGGGGAATACGGGGATTATGAAATTCACCTTGTCCCAGAAGGTTTACGGATGCAGGTTCTTTAAAAAGGCCAGCTCCAAGGCAATCAAACAAAAAGCAGACCATGCCTCTCCGAGACCACCTGATTGGAGACCACTTCTCTCCTAGCACCCTGACTGAAAGTGACGCCCCTCTTAGAAAATTAGACTGTAGACCAGCTTTTGTGGCTGTATTTTCTATGCAGATTTTTAAACCTTGATCGATCATCTGCAGAAGGCTGAACAATTTTTTCTTATGTGGCAGCTGTGTCGTCATTTGTGCAGTTACTCGTGGAATCAGCAGCTATACTCACGCAAGAGGCAGTGCCACTAAAAATCTTGTGTGCAGATATAGTCAGTTTTTGTCATGGGGTTACGTGTTTATATATGGTACAGTTGGTATTAAAGTAGCATAAACGGGTTTGTGAGAAATTTATTTTGTACTCCTTTTTTGCCTTATAAGTATTGCAATATTTATCGCAAAAAATCACTTCACGATATTTGAAATTTTACCAATACAGGCGGTCCCCAGGTTACGAACTAGATCTATTCCCTACGTCTGTCTTTAAGTCGAATTTGTAGGTAAGTTGGAAAAATAGTAGAGTACATAATAACAGTAATTTTACAGTAATAATAAAAGTAACTGCATATGGTACTGCACCTTGAACTGAAGAGCCTCTTAACCAGTGCAATGTTTTCACGAGTGTCACAAAGTAACGCGCACATTCGCATGTGAAGTAGTAGAGATATTAAAGTGCTATGTGGCAGAGTAAAGTACCAATATGAGATGGAATAATGGGTAGATTATAGAGAACTTCCAATCCTCCAAATTGATGTAAACTATGCGTGCAAGTACGCCCGGCAACACCGCTGTGCATAACATTGTTGTTCATCTAGCCATCCAACTACATATCAGAAACTTTTTGGAGAACAGAAGAAATCTTTACTAGTTTTTATTGTTACTCTTAATTTGCATATGTTCTAATGTAAAATTGTCTTTTTTTTTATACACAATTGTGCACTTACTACCCACACAAATATAACTTTAAACATTTCTTTTGACTGCCTGAGACATTTGCACAGTACTGTCTGTGCCTGCTGATGAATTGGTGTTCCATTCAGGTTACATGACCCTGACCTGGATAAGTGGTTGGAGAATGGATGGAGGGACTGGAATGTGGGAATATGTTTCTGAGAGGTTTGCTGGATGTTCCATGGTGTTCCTGGTGTAGTTCTGGAATGGGTACATGGGCGGGTGTAGAATGGGTACATGGGCGGGTGTGGTATGGGTACATGGGCGGGTGTGGTATGGGTACATGGGCGGGTGTGGAATGGGTACATGGGCGGGTGTGGTATGGGTACATGGGCGGGTGTAGAATGGGTACATGGGCGGGTGTGGTATGGGTACATGGGCGGGTGTGGTATGGGTACATGGGCGGGTGTGGAATGGGTACATGGGCGGGTGTGGTATGGGTACATGGGCGGGTGTAGAATGGGTACATGGGCGGGTGTGGTATGGGTACATGGGCGGGTGTGGTATGGGTGCTTACCTGGTTCCAGGGTCACATCTCACTGAAAGAAGGAATGGAAGCTTCAGACTAGCTGAAGGTTATTTATGCCTGGATGGGATGGATCTCTTGCAGTTTCTGCTCGTCCTTTGGACGACTCGGCTACAAGCCAGATGTCTTCCCCTTTGATTTACATGAGTTCTGGAAGGGTTACCAGTCATTGACAGGTTAGAAGGATGAAGTCTTATTGTACTTCAGCAAAGGTGGTTGTAGGTGGACATTACTCAAGCGTACAAGACTCTTGTGGGGCATAACTCCAAGGACTGCTTTAATGTGAATTCTGATGTTTTTATCAGAGGTTTGTTGCAGGAAGTCTCTGGCGATGAATTCCACACTTGAAATTAGCATCATAAAGGGCTTGTGTAAATTGCTGGGTAATTTAGTAATGCATTAGCCAGGGGTGAGTATGAGGCCAAACCTGATGTATGTCTTGGCCCATTTTACCTCCAATCCTATCTGATGGCTTTCTTGTTGCTTTTACACATCTGGCAAATTGTGGCAAGAATTTCAGGAAGCTGAAGTTTACTCAGGAAATGCTGAATTTCACATGGACCCCTGACTACAAATTGAAGCATTGTAATCAACATAAGTGTGTATTGAAGTGAGAGGACTAATATAAACTTTGTGTTTTTCTGGTTCAGATACAGTACCCTGGTGACATGCAAACGGGCTAAGGAGATCATCGCTGTGTGTTGGGTGTTGTCCGTAGTCATCGGCTTAACGCCCATGCTGGGCTGGCACAAGTGCTCAAGTGCCACCAACAGCAGCTGCCCCACGGGCACTGTGGCATGCCTGTTCGAGGGGGTGGTCACTATGGACTACATGGTATACTTCAACTTCTTCGCCTGTGTGCTGGTGCCCCTCCTGCTCATGCTAGCCATCTACCTTCGCATCTTCATGGCTGCTCGACGACAGCTCAAGTGGATGGAGCTCAAGCGGCCCAATTCACTGGGGGAGAAGCCGTACTCCACCCTACAAAAGGAGGTTCATGCTGCCAGGTCTCTAGCCATCATCGTGGGGCTGTTTGCCATTTGCTGGCTGCCACTACATGTCATCAACTGCTTCAATCTCTTTTGCCCTGAATGTGCAAGACCCCACCCCAGTATCATGTACCTGGCCATCGTCCTCTCGCACGCCAACTCGGTGGTGAACCCCCTGATTTACGCCTACCGAATCCGGGAATTCCGAAACACTTTCCGTAGGATTGTCCAGCGAAATCTACTGGGCCGTCGTGTGGGCCGGCTGACTAAAAGCAACAGGGCCAGCTGGCGTACCTCCACCAAAGCTAGCATGACAGAAGAGGGCGGTGCCAACGGTGGGGGCGGAAGTGGCGGCGCTATGACTGAGGCCAATGGCTTCCTCCTGAACTCAGGAACTAACTGTGGCAGCACAGACCTTGGGGGGGGGCTCCTGGACCTTGGCTACTGGAAAGCCCCGGGACTCTTTCAGAGCAGCTGCCTGGTGGAGGATCCACATGGGAGCCCCCTGAGGCAGCTACCCGGTGAGGTAAAACAGCCCGCCTGGGCAGGGGACCAGCACATATCTTGTATGACAGACATTGAGGGGACCTTTAGCACTCCTATCAAACCAACTTTCGGAAGATGAGCTGTACATAGCTGACTGTATTTATTGGCTTTGAAGATGCAAATTATTTGAAGATGGAAACCAAAAAAATAACCTTAAAGCCCCAGTTGTACTGTGTGCTGTTTGGTTTCAGGTGTATATACAGTGGGGTAGCACTTGTGCCCAGGTGAGAGTGATTGCTACAAATTTGTCTGTCAGGATACATTGGGACTCATCTGGGGTCCTGCGGAGGCAGTAGTAATCAGGTTTATGGCAGCTTTTATGGAGAACTTACACAAGTGCATTGGGGAGAATGCCCTAAGTATCACAGGTATCAACACCCAAACAAATACAGGAAACCGAACTATTATGAGGACAACTGAAATACTGAAGATCGTTTGCTCCAGTTGAATAGAAACCCGTGGGAAGGAATCAGGTGGCTCTTATGTTGTTTCATTCCAGCCATTCTTTGATTCACTGTTCTCTAAAAAGTTAATCTCCCTTCCCAGTAATTGTGAGTAGATCCCACCACCCATGCTCTGCTGTTCCTGTTATTCCTGCAAAAACACAAATGTCTTTATAGATCTCACCAAATTAGCTATTTTGTTTCCCTGATTTGTCTAATGTTGACCACATCCCGCCTGTCTCTGTTACCTTGAGGAGGCCAGACCCCAAATAAACATAGAGCTCTGCACCTTGTCCTGTCTTGTGAATCTTTAACCGGTTTTCTCTTTAAAGATCTTGACTTCGAAAAGAAGTCGATTTTTCGTCTTATAGGATATGTGTAACACTGTAAAAAAACTATTCATAAAGAATCAAACTGCACAAGATCATTTAATTCTGGTAATTTTGGCAAAGTAAACGGTTGCCAGATTTTTGAGAGGAATGTACATCAAGGATGTTTGAGCATGAATAACATAAATAGGCCAGATTCATATAAACGGGCTTGATGAGATCTAGTCAACTGAAAGAATTTTACCTTTTTACTCTGTTTCAAAATTGGTATGGCTAGATGTTTGTCGTTTGTTTAAATACTTGACATAACCTTGATATAAGTGTGCAAATATTAGCAGAGGTCTAAAACAGATACTTTCTGGTGGCATAAAGTATGAACTATTATTTCAAATAGATTCTTTGTATCGATCACTGGAAACAGAAAATGGGCTGTAATACATACTATTCATAAAGTTCACCAAAAAAGCAAAATGCACTGTTTAATGTTTCACTGAATATTAGTTTGTTCAAAATAATAAACTGATCTATTGAAAGAATTAACTGCAGGTCCACATATTGGCATAGTTTGATGTAAATGCATTTTATTCAATTAAGAGCTCCGTCAACAATATTAATTGCTTTATTACTCAATTAAGAGGTCAGCTGGGGAAAAAAAACAGCAGACACAATGTGCCTCAATTACCAAAGTTGAAAATAACCAGTGTGAAGGACCATTCGGAAGATCCTCATTCCTGAGACACTAAGGTTACCGTTGTTGCCATAAACCTTTGTCCTCTGGGATCTTATGTAAAGCGTAGAGATGTGCTTCACATGCAGTAATATTCATTTCGTCCTGCTCTGTTTTGCTCACATCACAAGTGACCTGCATTTAAGTGGAAATCTGTTCAGTTTGTTTGACTTTTTCACCAAGATGATCTAAATGAATGCTTCTGAATATGTGTAGCTCTGCTATGGTGTTTTTAGACATGAAGCATTTGTTCTTGAGGCTCTTTCATTGATCTTATTACCTTTAAGAAATTCAACTTGTTCATCTCTCTCCATTTTTAACTGTTAACCATAGAAGATGAATTAATGGATGGAGTTTCCTGATATTCATTTGCAGCATTTACAACCCACAGGAGTCTTTTTCTGTATGGCCTCTGAATACAAAGTATTCCTGAACATCTGTTACTTTGTACTGTTCTGGATGACAAGGTTACTTCAAGGATACTGCTTCTTATGATGAGCAAGAGAACTTGTTGTTGGTCAACCTGCATGATGAACACAAGTCTCCTTGATCCACAAAGATTTACAGTCAAGAAGAACAGATCAGAGAAATTTAAGGCACCGTTGTTCTGTCTTTCCAGAAGCCTTCAGATAATCCCAAGATGAGCCGAGAAATTGAAGGCGTATGGTTCAATGGGTGACGGTTGGTGCCACGTTCCAGTTGATATGCAGTGGCACTCTCCCGTTTAATGCACAGCACCCACTAGCTTGCCTGTCTGCCTATCTATCCCACATCCCCATCCTACATTAGAGAGTTGCATTGATGCCACTTTCCCTTCAGAACTTGCTCCCTCAGATGTACTGAGTGGCTGCACCATGGCTGATTTTAGTCTGGGAAACTGCCATACAAATGGCTATCTGCTTAATTTAAAGGCTGTTGTACTCCACTGGGATCTGTACAACTTACTAAAGGACCAGTGGACCATGGACTTTTGCGTGGCATCCAAGCTGAATGCTGCCGCTGCCACTCAGTCTTTTAGCCACTCAGTGGGAGTGAACGCAGTGACTTCTGCCTGCTGTGACATCATGTGCATACCCTCTACTGGGATTGTGGCTGTACCACAATTTGTTCTAGCTGAAGTCTTAATTAGTTAAGCTTGATTGCTGTTGATTGAAATCTGACCATGACTTGAGATGTCCTTTGGATAGTAACAGTTTTTAGAGTACTGTAATGTACTGCCAGCATGTTTGCAATAGAAAGAAATCAGAAGATTTCATGTTATTTATTTTTTTTTAGCAGGAAGAGGTTTTAGCAGTTTATGACTATTTTATACTTTAGATCAGTGTTTTCCAATCCAGTTCTCGGGGACCCAGAGTTGGTCCATGTTTTTGCTTCCTGGTTCAGATTACGTATGAAAAATATATTTAGGTTGTACCTCCAAAATAATTAAAAACTTGAAATGACACCCTTTATGACCCAGTTAAAACTCAACCTATCAACCCTTCTAGAAAAAAAAAAGTAAGGTGTGCACGGGGGGGGGCCTGTCCCATACTGCTGAGAACACTGCCTTAAGTAGAAATACAGCTGCCGCTAGTCTGTGTTTTTTTTTTTTTTAAGAATAGTAAGTTATTTTTTAGATGGTTCCCATAGACGTACAGCAACAGAAGTGTCCTGATTTTAACAACTGATCAAATTTATTCGATTTTTAAGGCCTCCTGTGTTGGAAACAAGGAAGGAAACTAACTACAGCTAACTACAGCTGCAGACCACCACAGGAAAAGGGTTACTGCAGCTGAATGTTACATTGCAAGACGTAACAGACTTGTAGGGGTCTCTTTGGAACTCATAATATTCTGCTATTGCGAAAGGTGGATCTCTACGGTCTGTAGCACTGGAGGGGGTTAGAGTGACACAGGCAAAGGCCGCCTCTTGCAGAGCGGATGTTACCTGGATGGGCTTAGCTGTTGTTATTAACCCATCCTGCCTGTATTGACATCTGAATGTTCCACAAAATAGAGTAATAATAATCACAGAATAAAAATAAATTATATAAACTATATATTATATAAAATATATCACTTTTGATTTTATATAACTGAAAATGAAATATCAAATTACTTGCTGAAAGTATCAGTAATTAAGTTGCCACATATTATCTTTCCTTGTCCAAATTAACTATTCTTTTGTCTGATTTGGAAAGAATTTATAACATTAACAGAATGCGGGAAGATGTCCAGCTGATCTGGATACAGCAGCAGCACTCTGGAGCCGGTAGTCATGATTTCCTCCCTGATGGACGAGTCACAGATGTGGGGAGAGACAGAAGGAGTGGAAGGAGTGAAGTAGAAAGTCAGGATGACATCAAAGGAATTTGGAATCTGTCAGGCTTTTTATTTTATTCTCAGTTATATCTGCTCTTCATTTAGAATAGAATAGAATAGAATAGAATAGAAGAGAATGTTTTATTGCCATAGAACCAAATAGTGTTTGGCACATTTCTGCTACATGTTACATAGGACAATGGCAAATGGAGAGAGAAGTGCAACATATTGATAAAAGAAGGCTATCAGCAAAGTACAGTGTCAATCAAAAGCCTCATGACATCAGGGAATAAACAAATCTGGGTATTTAGGTAATCAATGAATATCAGTACACATATATAACTATGAATGTACCTGTACATGGTGGGTGTTAATAAGCAAACAAACAAACAGCTGAGTGAGAGTGTATGCTGCTGGGCATCAAGGCAGATGGAATGTTTTTCAGAAGCACAGGTTCAGTGAAATAGTTGTGTAGAGATGGACTTTAATAAGAGCATTATTAAATGCAGTAATATCTTAATTATTAAGCTTCCTGATAGTGTCCTGGCTATAACGTTAAACTGCTTCCGGCCCTGCAAGTGGTCCTCCAACTTGCAGGGAAGAATGTTTTGGGGGTTGGTGGTGGGATTGGCACTCCAGCCACCGTAACACACCTCATGACAGCTCAATTTAAACAGGCATGACACCCTTCTGCTCTCTGTGGGAGTAGCTCTGCTACAGCCGCCCATAGAATGTCTGCACGCACCATGAAGGGGATGGGGGAAAGCCTTCAGGAGCCTCATCCTTGGAAGAGTTGAAACCGTCAGAGAGCTAATAGGGTCAGGCTGGTTGGGGATCAGAGCTGGTGTGGTGCTGAGGCGTCACCTGCTGCATGGAGACACTCGGGTCCCAGCTTGAGGCGGCCCATCTGGGTAGGCACATGGAACGTTTTGTCTCTCCGGCAAGATGACCATCTTCCTCTGCTGTCGAGGGAGCTTCGTAAATTCTGCATTTTAGTGGCGGCACTCTCTACGTTACGCAGAGCGGGGAGTGGCCAGATCTCTGTAGGTGGGTACATCTACTTTTGGTTGAAAGTGGCTCCATGTTCCTTGAATATGCGAAAGGCTGTGTGTCGCTGAATCCTGGTTCCAATGCCCTGAGCCACATCGTTGGACTTGGTATTCCAATACTGGTGGTGCGGCAAAGGAGATCGATCACATCCTCGTAGGCAGACGCTGGAGGCTCCTGCAGAACTGCAGGGTCTATAGAAATGCCCAGTTTGTGAATTCTGACCATAGACTTCTTGTTGCTACTCTGAAGATTCAGTTTAGATCCAGTAGGCTATCACCTACTAGAAGAAGGAGGCTGGACTTGGCCAGACTCCAAGATCAAGCTGTTTCTGATGAGTTTGCATGCAGTTTGTGTGAACTTTGTGTGCTGAGGGTTGTGTTGGTGTTGCTGGTGTTCCCAGAAGGAGGTGTTTCATCTCACAGGGCACCCTGGATATTATCAAGAGGAGTCGCAGCGCAGGACTTGGTGGCAACTCCAGTCTGTACCAGGAACTGAGGAGGGCTCTGAGGGCAGATAAGGAGGTGTTTGTTAGACGAATCTGTGAGCAGGTCACACATCATCTGTGGTCCAGTAACCCACATCACTTACAGAGGAATCGAAGCATTACGTACATCTGAATCTGTTCCTCTGAGACTTGCAGTCAGGGCAGGTGATGGAACGGTTCTTACATAGGACACTGCAGTTGTGACCCGCTGGGCCAGCTACTTTGAGCAGTTGTTTAAGGCTGATCCTCTGGCTAGGATGCTGGACATCTCTGGGTCCACGGTTCATGAGGCTGATCCTCCAATCAGCTGTGAATCACCCAATCTCACAGAGATTGCACAGGTGGTGAATCAGCTGGGGTAGGGAAGGCCGCAGGGATCTGTGGTATCCGGGGTACTTCTCCAGGCTGCTGGTAAGGCTGTCCTCTTGGCATTGCAGACAATCTTTGCTTCCATTTGGGGGACAGGTGTCATCCCAACTGACTGGAAAATGGGACTTGTTATCCTTATCTGGAAAGGGAAGAGTGACCGCCTGGATTGTGGCAATTACAGGGGGATAACACTGCTCTCAGTGCTGGTTAAGGTCCTTGCAAGGGTCATCCTTAACAGGATCCGTGATAACTTATTCGCCTGCCAGCAACTGGAGCAGTCTGGTTTTACGCCTAAGAAGTCTACCATCAACCGCGTCCTGGCACTGAGGGTTCTCATCGAGCGCAAGTGCGAATATCAGCAGAGGTTCTTTGCAGCCTATGTCGATTTTCATAAAGTGTTTGACTCAGTTGATTGAGTTGCCCTGTGGGACACCACGAGACTTCATGGGGTCCTCCCGAAGCTGCTGGACGTCATGGTCAGCCTGTACACAGCGCTGTGCAGAGTGGAGGAAGAACCTCTGCGTTCTTCCCAGTTGTTTCTGGGGTTCACCAGGGGTGTGTTCTTGCTCCTACTCTGTTCGATGCTGGCATGGACTGGGTGTTGGGCAGGGTCTTTGGGTCCGGCAGTTGTGGGGCATCTGTTGGTGAAGAAAGATTCACTGATCTTGACTTTGCTGACAACGCTGTGATCTTTCGCAGAGTCAATGGAGGCTCTGATTGAGGCTCTGGAGAGAGTGAGCGAAGAGTCTGGGTGTCTGGGATTGCAAGAGTCCTGGATAAAAACCAAGATGCAGGCCTTTAATGACATATTAGGCACAGCCATCAGTAGTGTATCTGTCTGCAGGGAGAGTGTCGACCTCGTCGAGTGGTTCACCTACCTCGACTGCAACATTCATGTCTCTGGTGACTCTTCCTATGAAGTCAGCAGATGGATTGGGAGAGCATGGGGGTCATGAGGTCACTGGAAAGGGGTGTGTGGCATTCCCGATATCTTTGCAAGAGGATGAAGATCCAAGTCTTTAGGTCCTGGTGCTCCCTGTCTTGCTATATGGCTGTGAGACATTGACGCCATCAAGTGAGCTGAGATGAAGACTGGACTCCTTCGGTACTGTGTTTCTTCGGAGAATCCTTGGGTACCGCTGGTTTGACTTTCTGTCAAATGAGTGGTTGATAGGGGAGTCCCGAATGAGGCACATTACCTGCATTGTGTGGGAGCGTCAGTTATGGCACTACAGCCATGTGGCACGTTTCCCTGAGGGTGATCCAGCTTTCAGGATCCTCATTGCTGAGGACCCGAGCAGCTGGACCAGGCCAAGGGGATGCCCTCATAACACCTGGCTGCGGCAGATGGTGGGTGGTGGGTGCGATAACGCGCTGCATCAGCGCATACTCCCCGACCTGACCTGACCTGGCCTGATAGTGATCGGGAAGAAGCCGCTTTTGAAACAGGAGGTTACTGTTGGCAGGGATCTGGGTTGAGCTTTTGCATCTGCTGGATGGATGTAGCTGGAGCAGGTTGGCTGATATACATGCAGCTACTACTGCAAAGCATCATTGGGAGAGAAGATGTAAAGATGGCTGCTGTGCTCATGTCCTCACATCGCTGTTGTCACGTTCTTCATTTAATCGAATTCTGTATGTGTTTAGTAAAGTGGTCTGAAAAAAACAAACAGATTTCAGTTCTCCACAAGGATAGTTTTATTCTTTATCATATAACAAACGCAAATTTTTTATGAAAATAAACATTTAGAGGTCACTGTATTTGGCAGTTTTTATGTCATTTAAGCTAAACAGCAGGCTACTGTTTCGCACTTGTAGGCCTACAACATTTGTCTTTGAAGGAGTTGGAAAATTCTGGTTATGGTTTGCAAACAGCAGAAGAATAAAGAATGGTTTCTATTCCCAGTTCTTAGTCCGTGTGTCATTGTACTTTTCTATGAGATGTATTCCTGTTTCAGCTGTATCATTCACTACTGTCATGCCTGCCTACAGTTCACAAAATTTGTTGAAGATTGGATTATCTGTCCACTCAGTACTCAACCTTAGTACGGGACCAAAATAGGCTTTGTGAAGAAATGATTCTACAATCATCAACTCTTTGCACTGGTTTGTGGTCCACCCTAGTGTCCAGGCTGCTCAGGATGAGTAGGTAGATGATGTCCATGACGGACAGATGTAAGACATAAAAACAAATTTATATACTTATTGACATTCAGGCTGATTTTTCCCATGTTTGGCAGATTCTCTACATGTTTGTGAATTTATATCTTGGTGCAGTGGGGGACAATGGAGAAGGTGCCCTCTTGAAATTGAGAGAAAAAGAAAAGAATTGCAGCTGACCTACTTTATGAGGGAATCAGAGATGTGGTGATTTCCCTATACTGCTTTTGTCTAAATCTAAAGGCTGTAGGTTTGGCTTTGGCTGTAGATCACCAGTCAATGACATAATTATCTTCTAAAAATTACTGACCTTCATCAGAGAACCCCAAAATGATATTATCTGTTTTAATGAAATACAGATACAGTAAATCTTGACAAATGTACCGTGAAGACAGGTTATTTTCTCGCCGGCACTAACAAGGTGTGTTCGTCTAACTTTCGTGGATGTTTTGAGCTCCTGTTTGTTTTTTGGATGTGATGTACTTCAAGGACACATGAGCAGTAATGCTGTGATTATCCTGAGCCCCCCTGATTCCTGCCCCAGAGGAATGACATCACTCCTCATTCCTCAGTCGCTCAGACACACTGGGGCAACTCCATCTCTAAGGAGCCCCCAAAGCGCGTGATGCATGGGCACGTCTTCATCTTCGGTTCCTGGAGCTCCTCCTTTTCCCTCTAAGCTTTACAGTATATGGCCACACAACTTGACTCAGACGTAGTTATTGTGCAACAGTTTCTCTCGGCAAGATGCCCAATTGCACTTGAGATTATTATAGTGAAAATTTCATCTTTTAATCAAGTGTCATGTTTGTTCATGTAAAAAAAAAAGGGCTCACATTTCCGTACTTGTGTGTGGGCTGTTTTGGATGACTGCCATGCGGTTAACTGTGGGATGTGTAGTTCCTCCTATCCCTTACATCTGCTAACCAGTGAAAGCAAATCTTTGAGCTGAACTTGTGTGTATGTACTCAGAGACCACCCCCCCCCCATGTCATGCAGTGAAATTCCATATCACAACACACTGCTCCATGGACACTCTGCCCGGGATGCTTGCTACAGCTGGCAGCCTCTTGACGAATATCCACTACAGGCTACTCAGCCTCATTTGCAGCTCTGGCAAGTTTCCAGCCCCTATACCCAACATATCTCAAAATGAATACCATAGGCCCTGAATTGAGCTTAGCTATTGGGGAGGGTGGGGTCCATATTGGGCCTGTGACATGACACACCCCCTGATGATACAATTGTTTCCTTCATCATACTTGTCCAAACAAGGCAGCGATAACATGCTATAAATTAAGGCTTGTGGGCCTACAACCAGAACACTGTGTAACCTGACTTCCAGCAGTTTCCAGTCTCCTTGTCCATCCCAGTCTCTGGCCTGTCGTCTTCCTGTCTGTCCCACTGGATGTAGCTGCAGCTTCAGAAAGAAAAAAAAACGCACTTTCGGATAAAAAAAGAAACCTAAGTTAAATACTTCTCCAGGAAAAAGGGAGCCCCGAATGAAAATGATACCAGATTTGGTTCAAGAGTTCAGTTATAAACAGGAAGTCCTGGAATATTTTGTCAGAAATGCAGTCTACATGCACCTTTTTGAAAGTTCTTAGAAATGTAATTTATTTTGGGTTTGCTGTCCTTATTCCTACTGGAATCTTGGGGAAATCTGTACATACAGCACCTAAATGTGAAATGTCTAACTAGACGGCATCGTAGTCTCTGGGCTCTTTAGGCCTGGGCTTAACACTGGATGAGCAGCACAGATTTTCACTGGTCATGTATGAATTTATGAGATGTGCAAGGGCAGCTGTGAAGGTAGCAGAGCTCTGTGTAACATGGACATACCATCTACAGAGACTTCCTTGGGTGGCTTTTTGACTGAAGCGCGAGATTTATTGGTCAGTGACTCATGAAAGTGAAGAAGGCTGGATTAGATGCTGAAATAAACTACACTGCCAAGGTTAGCCAAAGCTCCATGTGAAATTAAGCAAGGAAATCTTTGGGAGGTGAAGATTTTGTAGTATAGTTTCATCATTTTTTCCATCCTTTGTTTTGTTTACCGTATTTAAACTAGAATCCTGTGTATTTTTGAAGTTCTCTGGAAGTATCATAAATCTATGGCAAATCATGTTATCAGAGGACCTGATTCTTTGTCTCTTCTCTCATACCCAACAACAAACCCCAACTCCTCCTTTGTGGTGAATATGAATCATAGCACAGTTAAATCCAATTAACGACTCCTACCAACACAACAATGCAAATGAAACTCGACAACAGGCAGGCGAAGCAGAGGAGTGAATCACGGGGCACGAAAAGCTGTTGAGTTTGTTATGAAGTCTCTACAGGGTCAGTGTTTCTATTTTTTTAGGTGCTTCTATAAAGATACATGCTCAAACATCCTCACAATTACCTGGGCCACTGGCCTATACAGATTCAGCGTCCCACTGAATTCCATCATTCCAACATTCCAGCAACATCGGTGGATCTCCTGTGGCTACAGAGAAGTCCTGCCCTTACCATAAAGTTATATAACTACAGTCGCTTTGGGATCACTGCGAACTCCGTGTTCCTGAGTTTGGGAAGTGAATGCTCCTCTGAGGTCAGGGGCTAAGCATCTGGAAAATGATGGGAAAATGCCCTATTACTAATCCTGCTTATGCTTTATATAGGAATTTTGGCCTTGTTTTAAACTGTGTGAAGCTGACTAATCCATCGGGATAGACTCCAGGCCTACAGTCTTTTCATTTATCATTGTGTTTCGAGGACATTGAAGGACAATTCTGTGTACCTCTGTTAAGATTAATAAGACCTTTGGGCTGTGGTTGATGCTTTTACTTACTGTGTATATGTTATGGACTTAGCTCTGTCTGATCATTTCTGTGTTTTCTTTGATGGGCACTCCAATGATCCAAACTTGATTTAAAATTGTCAATAAGAGGTGCATTAATGTGAGCACCAGCACTGCAGCACTATTTACGGAAGCTATAGCTACGACACCAAGTATAATAACAGAGTCTATGGATGACCGTTTTAAATATTTTAACTCTAATATTCTCAGAGTCCTTGATGCTATAGCACCTGTATAGGCTAAAATGATTTTTGGTAGACATAAAGCACCGTGGAGAAACGTCACAGCAGTAGCGAGCCAGGAGCTCATGGGAGTTTTACTTCCACAAAAATGTTCTCAGGGCAGAACTAAAAATCATTGGTTTAGAGAGATAACCAATCACATTGTACAGGTTGTAAGGCAAGGATATTGAGAAAGTAGTTTTTAATCAAATCAATAACTACTTAAAAGGGCAGTTCACCCCAAAATTGAAAAAACATATGTTATAGAGTGGCTTTAGTAATATCTATTCACACGCCAATGGTATCACTGAGCAGAAGATACAAGCACGAGCACCCTGGCGATATCTTCTGTGCAGTTATACCATTGGAGTGTGGAATTCGGTAGAACAGTTCGTACATTAAACTGCTCACTACAAAGTCAGTGGATTATCATGAGTAACTGGGTCATGGTGTCTGGTAAGAGACATTGCTGTTCAATTTTTCAAATGTATTTTTCTGGCATTTTAATCACCACAGAAAAAATACCATTCACTCCCATTATATTCGAGAGAAGCCTTCTCCAGAGACATTTCTACGGCTGATATCTCCAGAGCTAGGCATCTCCCAGCAGAACAATCTAGATGGATAGAGAGCACTAAAGCCCCCCTAAAACATATCTTTTTTAGATTTGAGGTGAACTGCCCCTTTAACATAAATGGCTACTTTGAATCAATTCCGTCAACATCATTGTACTGAAACTGTTTTAGTGAAGGTACTAAAATGACATTTGAGTGATTACAGACTCAGGTAAAAATATTCCTGGTATTGTTAGATCTTACTGCAGCATTTGATAATCTTGATCACCAAATACCGCTAGACAGATTAGAAAATTAGGTCAGATTCTCAGCAACAGTGCTCAGATGGTTCAGGACCTACTTAGAGGTTATTTTGTGTTTATTAGCACTTATAAATTAGAGAAAACTGCCATGCCATACACAGTCCTATTAGTCCTGTTCAGCCTGTACATGTGTCCTCTTGGTCAAATTCTTCCAAGAATACAATGTGGCTTACACAGACAACCACTCTCTCAACAAAACACCTCAGTCATTGTGTCTGTACCTTGAAAAATCGATGGCTGGATGTAGCAAGATTTCCTTCAATTAAACAAAAACCAGACTAAGATTGTTCCGAAATAGAACTAAGAGGGAATGTACAACCCATATCAAAAATCTTAGTGTATCCATGGGGGGGATCTTCATTTCAGTGGCCACATCACGTATTAGCATTAGCATGTTAGTCTTCGTTTCAGTGACCACAAGCTATAGCTAAATCACCATTTTGGCACCTCAGAACCGTAACTAAGATCAGAGATTTTGTGTCTAAGCAGGATTTAGAGAAACTTATTTATGCCTTCAAATTCTACAAGGGTGACTACTGCAATGCTCTCCTCACTGGCCTTCTCAGAAAGATTATTAGAAAGCTACAGCTAATTCAGAATGCTGCTGCTATATTTTTCACCAAAACTAAGAGAGCACATTACTCCAGTTCTCAGGTCCTCGGACTGGCTTCAAGTAAGATACAATTGAATTCAAAGCACCACTTATCGTTTATACACTATATGGACAAACGTAAAGCCTCAAATTCATCAAATGCCTTTGGGATGACCTAGAATGGAAATTGTGAGCCAGACCTTCATGTCCAAGATCAGTGTCTGACCTCACAAATGCTCTTCTGGATGAATGGGCAAAAATTGCTTCAACACTTACTTTACAGTTAACCTTAAGAGAGACACCCCCACATGTACACAGACAAGCACACAATTTTTCTGTGTGGAAATTGATTGCCATGTATACTCTAACCCATAGCCTTAAATTTCATTTCTCATTTGGTGGAGCCATTTTCTGAGGTCCTACTCTTCAATGTTGATAAGCTGATGAGCAGCACTTTCTGAAATGTTCTTTCAATTCCAAACATGGGGCATCGAATACTGACCAATCACATATTGTGAGAATCAAGGATAGAAGGCAAAAGCCAGACAGTGGCAAGGACAGGATTCAAACTCTCAGCCATGGAGGTGTGAGGAAACAGCACTGCCCAGTGAGCCACCATGCTGTTTCCAGAAAAACACTCCAGCACTATCTAGATGACAAGTGAAGCTGCAACTCTGTTTGTGTCAATGCTCCTATAATATACTCCCGTTTTTTGCCAGAAGCAAATAACTACATGGCACGACAAACTGTAGCCAATAATAAATTGTGTTTATAAATATGTGTAAAGGGATAAGAAAACATTAGCCCTGCTCTTGCGTTGAACAAGGCCGAGCCGTTTATGGGGGCTGCTCAATACTGCCCTCTGGTGGATTCTCTCCATCTCTCTGCCTGTTACTGGACATATTGTTTTCTAGCTTTACCTGGGGAGATAATTTCACATGGAGCTTCGTTTCTTCAGGGACTGGGAGGAATGTCAATGTCCTGTTTTGCAGCTACTGATTCTAAATTGGATAATCAACTTTGCAATCAAATGATGTAATTGGAAAGGAAAAACAAACATGGAAAATATGAGAGGTGTAAGATGAGGGAAATGGGCTGCACTCACTGATGATTATTAGGCATTCTGGCAACACTAGTTACAGAGGCGGTCTGTGTGTGTGATAGACCTCCCCATCAAAACCTCCCTCTGTCTTTCCTGATGGGGGAACCTTGTGTTCTCTCTAATGGGAGATTCCCACTGCTCCCGGAATGGATGCAGTACTGAGCCCTAACCCTAACCCTCACCCTCCTTAGCCTCCATGATGCCTCAGGACAGGCTTTGTTTTGCAGAAGGCAATTCCTTACATTGCCACACCCATCACTGACAGGGGGAGGGACTTCCTGGTGTGAAATCTAATCAGCTTCTTCCTACATTCCCTATATGCCACGTTGGTTACGGTATCAAATGTACTCCATTTAACAGTATTACATAAACTATATTATATATATATATATATACATACACACAGTACTGTGCAAAAGTCTTAGGCAGTGAAATGTTTAAAGCCATTTATCTGGGTAGTAAATGTGTATTAGCTTAGAATTAAAAATTCAATATAACATTAGAACATATGCAAATTAAGAGTAACAATAAAAACTAGTAAGAATTTCTTCTG
>JAAGVU020000113.1:24620342-24653029 GCA_011763525.2 Mormyrus iriodes
TCCCCCCCGCCATCCCCACGCTTTCTGTTACATCGCTGCAGTCGCGTGTGTGCGGTGGTGGGGGGGTACGGGCAGTAATGTGGGGGGGGGGGGGGGGGGGGGGGGGGGGGGGGTGTTGGTCGACGGAAATCAGTGATGCTGCGCAGCTGCCAAGCAATTATGACACTCAACATGCCTGGAAGCCCCAATGCCGCCTTTAACTGTGGCCCAGGTGGGGTCTCCAGTAGGGTTTGGGGAGCTTCTCCTACTCTATCCTTTGATATTTGACACCTGTTAAACTTCTCATCTGTTTCTTTTAAAAAAATAATTAATTAAAAAACAGGTCCTGGTGTATTACAAGGACACAAACACTTCTTCTGCAGTTATTCATTACTTGAGGTGTGTGTGTCTTCAAGGCCAGTACCTGAGCTGTCACACAAACTAGAGCAGGCTGTTTATCAACGAAACGGATTAATAAATCAAGTCTTCCCTTTCCCTCAAAAAAAGCCATATATCCAACAGGGAATGGGGATTGAAGCAGTAAAACTGTGAAAGCCAGAGCTGTACCCAATCATACCTTCACCGCATCAAGTTCAAACTCATATCTGCCTACGTGGAGGTCAACAAAGACAAAGAAAAAATACGAAACTGAAACAGGAAGGCCTCTCCTCGTTGTGTTAAAGCTCTTTGGTCAGACTGCCTTTTAAAAACAGGCAGGAGCCCCTGAAGAGAGCCAGCACTCCATCTGGGCAGGGACCATGAGCTGCCCCCTCAGATGTGGCAATCAAACCGGTTACCAAGCAGCAGGTGGAAATGAGGCACCGTCGTAAGTGAGAACACAGGCTCTGAATGTTTTCCAAAGGGGGGTGGGATCCACATCCCTTTTGGCTTTTGACTTCAAACATCTAAACCCTGATTCATGGCACCATCCATTTCCAGTACACTTGACTACCATCTAATTTAAGTATTTAAAAGCAGCAGACCTTTGTTGTCAACCTGGTTGGGGTGAGGTGTCTTTTTTTGTTGAGGTACAAAGCTTTTGTAGATAGGCAGGTGCGTGGAAACTGGCCTCACGGTCTGAGGCAGAGGCTTACAGCCGAAGGAGACCACAATGCCAGACCTCAAGATGGCTGACAGGAGTGGCTGTGCTGACATCACAGTCATAACTGGAGACGTGGAGGCCCGGGGCAGAGCTCCTTCTGAGGCTGTCAGCTCTCCTTGTAGACAAACAAAATGTCTTCGTCCGTTCCATAGCTCCTCCGTGCTTGCTCAAAACTACTGAAGCTGGTGCAGCACACTCCTGCGGAGAGGAAACGCCATGCTAAACCACACCGGCGATACAGACCAGAAGTGTGGGGGAGACTGGGGAAGCGGCCTTAGAAATGAGCTTAGCAGCTACCCACTTAAATGTTACCCAAAGGTTAACTTATTAGCATTAGTGTGTGATGTGGGGATGGTGCATGTAATGCTGATGTTATGATGGGTCTCAGCTCATATTCCTCCATTTTTTAATACACTTTGCTATCCGGGCTAAGCATTAGATTCTGAGGGCCTAATATTAAAGTTGTTTTCTAAAAACTGCTCCCCAAGCAGTAAATAAAATAAATTGCCTTTCTTACATCATTTTTCCCTGCTGCAGCAAAGTTCACTTTGAGATCTATACAGTCTGTCTGTCTATCCATTGTAACAGAGTCAAAGAATATAACCAGAGATTGTAATGGTATGTTTAGTAGATTGTGATGTTACAGATACCATAGCTAGAGTTTAACCAACTGTGGAGGAAGGCACCAAAATGACTCATTGGAGGGTGGTTTACTCAGCCAGACGGTTCCTAGTACTAAGCAAGCCAGCACCATGCACTGTTAAGCATACTCTGTCACACTTTAGATGGTTTATGTGGCCCAGCAGTGCCCTAAGTGACGGGCGGAGGCTGACTCACGGTCGGAGTACGCCGGGTTGTTGTAGAAGATGCAGCCGGTGGAGCGGTTGAAGCCGCACACCACGACGAAGTGGCCCTGGTACTCAGGCCGGCGACAGAAGCATTGCTGGCCAGCTGGCAGGAAGCAGCAGTATTTGACAGGCGCAGAGCAGAGCTCGCAGGAGAGCAGCACCGCATTCACCAGCACGATAGCCACGTGGCCCTGCACCAAGTGGGCCTGGATCTCCTGAATGGTCACTGAGCTGGGGGGGGGGGGGTGTCATTCAACAATTAAGTACCTGGATGCTAAAAATGAACCAATGTCAGTATAAGAGACCCGGGCTGGGGGGGGGTGGTCACTGATACCATTTATTCACCACGACGCCTTTGCTCTCTGCCTTGAGAAAGAGCTCGTTCACTCGGTCCTCCTCGGTGTCAAAATGCTTCCTGTAGAAGGACTGCAAACAATAAAAGAGTCAGTCACATTCATCTCCTCCCTTCCAGCTGCTTCAGGGTCAGTCCGCAGAGTTCCCATCAGCAATTCTATACATTGGCTTAATCGAGAATTTTAAGAGATGCTGAGACAGGAATAATCAATAATACTTTAAAAAATAATGAATAAATCAATAAATAATATTGATGCATTAAAGACTCGCTCTATTGAAAACCACTCCTCCCCAAATAAGTACTAACTTGTTTCATGTTTATTGTCATATACAGCCATGGAAAAAATTAAGAAACTACAGCACAATTTTTTGTTTCACTCATGAACAGCTTCTTCCATTATTTATGGAATGTCAGTCCTGCTTCTAGGAGCCTGATACGAATTGTCCTAGCAGTGCACTTCACACCTGCACTTAATGTTTCCCTTTCAATTTGAAGGTCATTTGATGTCACCCTACGATTCATGACAAACTATCGGATAAGTTAGCGGTCGTTTCTGGCATTAGAAAGTCGCTTCCTCCCTTTACTTAGCTGGTTTCTGGTCATTCCCAGTGTCTCCTGCTTCTCCTTATTCTTGTGTACTGCTGTCTTTAAAATTTTGAACCTGGAAGCAACCTGCTGTTCAGCATAGCCATCTGCCAGCAGAACCAGGATTAAACCAGGATTTAAAAACGCAGATTTGTTTAAAAGTATAGAGTGATCTCTTAATTTTTTCCACAGCTGTACAGGTAACAATGGAACATCTTTGCTTGTAATGAAATTTCTTGGACTCAGAGCCCCCTCAAAGTTTACACAGTAAAATAACATTTAACAATAAAATAATACTTAGGTTTTCACTTAAGTAGTATATAATAAAGTAGCAAAATAGTAAAAGTAACAAAATAGTAAAATAATAAGGTGCATAGTGGACAGTGTTTAGCATTTGCAAGTATTTATAAAAAGGCTGCAGTACAAGAAAGTGCAGTGTATACATGTACAGGTATACATACACTCCTGCGTATGAACTAAAGCTAAGGTAAAGTGACTGTAGTTCTAAAGTGAGTGTAGAAGGAACAGTGTAGAGTATTGATGGACTGCATCTTTGTGGATAAAATAGCCTAAATCCTGTTTTTAAAACAGAGCATGCCTGGTTTCGGAATCCTTTATCCACGCCCAGGGTCTGGGTGCAGAGGCGATGCCTGACTCCCAGCTGGCACATGAGGTAGGCTAGGTCAATAGTCCACACACTCTCGGTGAGCTTCAATGCCCAGCATGCACTCTGGAACTGCTCATCCGTCACAGGGTGTAGGTACCTGGGATAAAGCAGGCCTGCTTAGGTACATCACCATCGATCTTTAATAAAAGCCATTGAATGCCATCTCCTGAATGCAGTGTTACAGGAAAACGCTAATTTCTGCATCTGGGTTGGGCGTTAACACTTCAAACTTTATTTGGATTTTTTTGTTGGGATTAATGTCTTTAAAATAAAACCATGTAATTGGGGATGCTCATATCAGTGCATGACTACATTGAATAGTAGCCGGCTTATTTACATCCATATTTACATCCATCCATTCATTTTCTAAAGTACCCTAACCATGCAAATGTAACCACAGGTTTAAATGACTCACTTTAGCACCATTCTGGAACAGGCCAGACCGCAGTCCCAGTGGTACAGCTGCCGAATGACAGGGACGTTCAACAGCACGGCGTCATCTGTCAAGATTACAAACAAGCAAAATGCGTCTACAGTTACGGACCCATTACACGGTGAATCTGGGTCTGTCGGCATTGCTTAAGAGTGTTAAACTGTAAGACGTTTAAGTTGTGGCAGCACCGTTAGTATATTAATACGATATACAATAATCAAATGAGCACGGCTTCAATTGAATCTATCAGAGGTAGTCTCGCCACACGGCTTCTCAGTGCTTTACCGACACACTGCTAATATACTACTCTTGCACATGGTGATAGCACCGGAGAAATATGGGATTTATTCTGAAGGGTTTCGCAACAAGGATGGGTTAAACATATGTAAACTGCCCAGCATCAAAGCGATCGAAGTGCAGTCAATCGCACCTTACCGGCCATTCTGTGATGTTTTTGTGCGTCTCTGCCTCCAGCTTAATCCTGCTCACTTTTTCTAGTGTCTGTCAGCCGGACTCGAAAGTCTCATGAAATCTTTTAACATGAGCTTTGCGACTCCAGACCGGATCAGCAGTTTCAGCTTCTCAGAGCCAGCACCGGAGCCATCTTGGCCATTAAAACTACACGGCGACGAAGTTCACACTACTATCTAATCTGCGCGAAATGTACGCAACTTCCTCTTTGTGCAGCGGATTCCCTAAACCCCGATTTAATATTTTCACAGATGGTTTAACTGTACGAAATAGTAACCCCCCACCTCGTTACCCACATCGGCTTCCTAGGTCTAACCACTGAATAATATAATAATAATATTATTATTAATAATAACAATAATTATTATAATACATCTTAGATCCCGGTTTATTACTAACTCAGGAAAGTATTTAGCTGAAAAATTAGCAGTACTACAGTATTGCTGTATATATAAGCAGTTATGCGTATTCTGTGTACTATTTGCGGCTCTGGTCTTCACTGATAGAGCTTCCCCAGTAGACAAAGTTTGAAAACAACCGAAAGTTTGTTGGTTAAAAGAATGGACACTAGCCGCAGTACGTCTATCCAGATGGTATAACACCCACTCCAGTGTCTTGACTTTTATCAGACATTTTACTTGCCATCTGGGTTCTGTCTGGCTATGCAACTAAGCGAAAATCAATATTCTAGTCGTTTTTTGGAGGAAAACCTATTACAACATCATTTTAGTGTTTTTCACACATTACCAATGCTTTAAAGGGCGACCTTGCTTATTTTAATTAAAGTTGGCCTAAATACTCCTGTTAAGACGGAAATTGGGGAGTTATGTCATGTAAAAGTTAATTTGGAACAATGAAGCAATTCAATAGGAAATAATTGTGTGGTTGTAAATAATATTGGATATATTTGCTTAATTATGTGTTAGTGTTATCAGCAATCCAGGTTTACTAGACAATTTTTTACCAATGTCAATATTATTAATCTTCATTATAAATCTTGTTATTCATTTAGGTCTCTGAAACCAACACAATTATTTAGTCTTTAATCGTGCTGCAGAGGGGCATACCTAAAAGCTCTGGGGCCCCTAACAAAATGTCACCTTGCCCCTGCCCAATTATACGTATAATTCGTCCCCTGAATCCGCCAGGGTATCCATACCCCTCCGGCGCCCTTCGTACTGCATATTATACACGTGCTGAATGAAACACTGCGTCTCAATTTAAGAAGCATATGTTTTCCAGCAATTCCCAACATGCCACGCAATGGCCGACGGAAGTACTTTACTTTTTCCGGTATTTGAAATGCATTGTGGGTGGCGGAAGACAGGAAAGTGTTTCTACGTTGGTTCACGTTGTGTTAGAAACCGGGAAGGCCTGTGTTTTCGACAAAGGTTGTTGTAAAGGTAGGCGAGTGTTGTTTTTAAGACTATTGTAGAATGTGGTAATTTAAAACTGGGTAGCTGTTAGCTGCTTTTTGTTTAGGTCGATTTACTGACGTTATTTTGATGTATTTTACACTCAACTTGTTAACTAGCACCTTATAATAATATTACCTGCCATTTGGTGTTGCATTTAATTATTTTTGGAAATGTCCTCAGTGTACAGATAAATACAATATCTAATGTTGAAATTAAACCTTGTTTTTTGTAAATTATGAGTATATGCGTTGCATGGCTTTATAGATCGCCACAACCCGTAGCCCTGTGCTCCATTTCCGATGGACAACTCGTTTTGCGATATTAAAAGATAATGTTTTGAGTCATGCTCTACAGCGGTTCTGATTTATTGCAGTTATTCCTACAATTACAAAACCGAGATGTCTATCGGAGTTCCCATTAAAGTGTTGCACGAAGCCGAGGGACACATTGTTACCTGTGAGACCAATACAGGTGAGGTGTACCGCGGCAAACTGATAGAGGCTGAAGACAACATGAACTGCCAGGTAAGGGTAAAAGACACTGTATTAGTATTTCTGGTTCGGGATTTTTTTTTTGAAGGACGTTATGTGTTTTTTTAATTGCTTTCTTTTTTTGGGGGTGGATTGTGACTATGCAATGACTATCCAGACCTTAAGTTTGGCCTATTCTTTGATTTTAAATTTATGCTCTGGACTGTTAGTTACCTCCCTGCATCTTTCTAGTTTCCAACAGCAACCTGCCTATATTTTCCATTTGTTTTTGAAATATTATGGACTGCCTCAGTATGATATGAAACTTGCTTCATTTCCCCCCGCCAGATGTCTAACATCACAGTCACATACAGGGACGGTCGGGTGGCCCAGCTTGAGCAGGTCTACATCAGGGGCAGCAAGATCCGCTTCCTGATACTACCAGACATGCTGAAGAATGCACCGATGCTAAAGAGCATGAAGAACAAGAACCAGGGTTCGGGGGCAGGCAGAGGAAAGGCAGCCATCCTCAAAGCTCAAGGTACGGTGTTTACCTGGGGGTGCCCCTTCCAGTTCTCCCAGGTGCTGTTTGCCTCAGTTTGTGTAAAACTGCAGGTACATAATTCTGTTGCATGAAGGCTCATATCGATGAGGTGGGTGAGTGGTGGGGTAACTGGTTGGTTGATTTTAGTACAGCCTCTCCCCAGGTTACGATAGGTTTGTCAGAACGTATCCCCATCGTAAGGTGAAAATGTATCTTGATACAGTACACCTAACCTAACAAACATCATAGCCTAGCCTGTCCTACCTTAAACATGCTTAGAACACTTACATTAGCTTACAGTTGGGCAAAATCATTAAAGCACAGCCTATTTTATAATAGTGTTGAATATTATGTAATTTATTCAATAATGTACAGAAAGTGGAAAAACAGAGTGGAATCAGAATGCCTATCATAAAGTCGAAACATTGTAACACGGACCATCGTGACCTGGGGAACGTCTCTATTAGTAAAGCTGCATGAAGCATGTACAGCATCCCCTGTTAGCAGAGTATTATTACTAGTAAATATTATTTATGAATGATTGCAAAGATGACACTAAATATCTGTGCATTAATTGTTCCGTTTTCTCATTCAGTGGCTGCAAGAGGACGTGGCCGTGGAGGGATAGGACGTGGAAATATTTTCCAGAAAAGACGATAGAATCCCTCCCCTTTTTTTGTTTAAATGTACAGTTTTTTTTTTCTCTCTCAATCTGTAAAGAATAGGGTTCCAGTTTGGTTACGGCTGAGAAGTACTTTTTTGATGTTTTGAAGCCTCAATAAACTTTTTTTTTTGTTGTGAAATTTTCTTTATCCTCTGAGTGATACCTGTTCCAATATCATATTGTCAATTGATGTTCTTCTATATGCTGCATAATTAAAAAAAAAAGCCTTTTGTTCCTTAAACTGCAAAACAAAAGATGCCAGATTAGTATTTGACTTTATCTGATATTAGGTAAATATGGGAGCAGCCTAGGCTTCCAGAAATACAATATTCCTGGAAAGAATCCAGGAACAAAAATAAAACATTAGAGGTTCTTAACACTGGAAAATCCCCGGTTCTGTACATGGGCAACTTTAACAGTTTGCTCTTTGTAATAAATTGGTTTGTTGCATACATTTCCAAGCCTGCTGGGAGTCCCTCCAGGATTTGACGATCCTGCGATCAGAGATTAATGCAATCTCCTCAGTATTTACATGAGCTTGCAATTTTTCCAATTCGCCACAGCTTTCCCCATGAGATGGCCAAATGAGCAGACCGCTTGCATTTGGACCATGGCATGACCTGGGACTCCATCACAGTGCACATTCATGTGTGTTTTTGCTAGGCTCCACCGTGGTGAAAATGAGCACCGTAAACATTTCATTTGCCAACCAAAATTACTGCTATAGACCATGTAAAACAATTGCCAAACGTTTTGAGAGGCCAGTCTACATAAAACAAACAATGGGCACTGGAAATAAAACTATACTCACTATTTAACATTTTATTTGCCGGTATTTCTTTTTGTCAGGTACCTACACGCTGTGATGGACTTGTGTGTGTGTATATACAGTATATATACACACAATATACTGAGCAGTGAAATGTGCTGTAAAAAGAAAGATACAAAGAAAGTAACCTAATTGTCTTCATTGTTTAAGTTTTTTGTTAAACACAAAATTTAGCAAATTTATATGCATAGAACTCCGCAATTTGCATCACAAATTTTGAGAAAGGCCGCTGAAAAATCAAGTGTTTTTGGTTGTGACAGTCACAAAAAAAAACTTGACACCTATGGGTAGACTGCTGTGACACAGCAACGTTGCTTTTTCGGGTTATCGTCTGTGCAACAGTGACACTAGGTCATTTTTATAGCGGACCGGCAATGCGAATTAGACTGCTGCACAGCCATTTGTTTTCTCCTGAAATATTTATCCGTCCCTGCGCCACACGGTGGGGCCATGGGCACGCATTTCCTCTTCCATTCAAGGGGAAGCCATTTATATTTTCCATCCATCCATCTGTCAAGCGATTATCCTGCTCAGGGTCGCGGAGGGGAGGGCGGGGGGTGTCAGGGCTGGAACCAATTTATGTTTTCCTTGATATTTTAATATAAATGATTCGCAGCAGGATTTCTGCTAAAAGTGACATTTTCTTTATGATAAGAATCATAAAGAAAATTTATATACTTAATAATCATTTGAAATGTGTAGGACGTGCCTAAGTTTAAAATCGCAAATACTGTACTGGTGTAATTTACGGCTATAACGGCGTCCGAACACGATCGGATTTCGGGATGGGGAACGGCATCGTCTTTTGAAGGGAACCTTTTCTGTGTTCCTACCATTACCGCAAGTAATAAACCATAATTATACAAATATATGTAAAGCAAATAAACAACCTGTATTACAATTAGTATTAAAATACTTATTATACTAAAAGGACAATCAGTGTAAATTCAGGCAAGGCTGAATCTGGCAGCCGTGCCGCCCACCCCACTCGGCTCGAACCCCTCTCGCAGGGGGCTGCTGTTCAGCAAGTTCCATTGGTCCGTCCGAGGGTCTCGGCCGCCTATCAGAGGCGCGCACCCTCCATCCTGCGCGTACGGCCAGCCGAATATGCGGGGGAATAACGCCGTGGGAGGACGCACTGCCCAGATATCAGCGGAGATCCTGCTGCACACTGTCTTCTGTGAGCGGGGAGGTAAGGCGAGCCGCGGCGCCGGCATTTATCTACACTCGAAAGGGGGCAGAAATCATGTGCGTTTGTTTGTTATGTCACGTGTGAAAGTTGTTGTTATCTAACGTAGGGGTTCGGTTCTTTTTTTTCTCCTCTACACGGCACTTGTTTTGTAGGATGCCGGGTAGCTAGCGGTATTTATATTAAGACAAATCAGTTTAACGGGAATCATTTGATATTTCTGACGTGTTTATCTTTCGGGGACGTGTGGCAAACATGTGCCTTAACGGCGATCCGTCATTGTGTAGGCACATATTTCAGACAGTGCGCTGCCAGATCTTTAGTTGGAGCTCCGTGATCGTACGGTCATTTTCACTCTGATTGTGACTATCGCAGCCCTGGTTTAACTGTGGTGTTAAAGCAGTGATTAAAAAAGTGATGCTTCCTGAACACTTAATTTAGACCGGTAGCATATGTGAGGCCCCTTGGTACTACGTTACAGCATGCACTTTGTCTTATTCATACTGTACGGCCTGCATTATGGGACGCACGCTTGACCACTGTATGGCTTTTGTACGAGGGCACAAACATCAACCAGCGAACGCTGTCAATTGGCATCCCACCGTTTGCTTTTTTTGTGCGCAAACTGTACTACGGCAGTGCGGGTTCCCGCCGGGTCCTACGCTATGTCGAGTTCCCGTCGTGCTGCTAGAAGCAGGTCATTGATCCGAAAGCGCTTTTCGGGGTGCCTCCAAGTCGCGGGTCATCGTTTGTTACCAGTTTTATTTGGAAATGACCGGGGATTAATGTTTTATATACGTTTAACTGTAAATAAGTGAAATGATGCTTTGTGAGCTCAGGTTTGTGGTAATAGGTGCATATGAATCACACGGTTATTCTTAACGTTATCTAACATACTTATTTTTAATCAGTTCACTACCTGGCACGTTATCAATAAAATAAACTATGGAACACGACAAGATGGCAAGAGCTGCACCCGCATATGAAGGGGCACCTTTTTTTCTGAATCGACCAGGTCTTATTCTGTATCATAGAGACTCCTCTGGATGGACACATAACAAAATAACACATATAAGATATCAGAAATACGAGAAAAGGATAACAGTGGCGTGACCATGGGAAATGTGAGAGATCTAGAGAAAAGAAATCAAAGCTAAGAGCAGCACTTCAAACACATTTCAGAAAATGGGGTCAAAGTCACTCAGGTTAGGAAAACTGTGGAAGAAAAGGGGAATAGAACGAGCATCTACACAGTATAGCAGGTGGGAGCCTAATGGTGGTCTTCTGTTTGGAATTTTACAGGTGCAAATACCATGCAAGTGGTCTTGTTGTTGTCCCTTTGAAAATGGTGTTTAAATCGTTTCACTAAAAATATCCATCTGTAAATGTGTGAAGTTTGAAATTTTAAGGTGCGATCCATTTAGCAAGAGAGCATTTAGGAATGCAAGAAAAATGTGTAACATTAGTCATGGCTCATCTTCATTTTTCTTTGTAAATTAAGAATTGCTTAAAAATAATGTCTGTGTGAAGCTGTGGCAGCACACCTCCTGCTCTGGGGTCTTGACCCCTGGCCCCTACTCTTTGTCAAGGTTCTGTCAACCCTCTGCGGAGGCACGCCTTTTCTCTCCTGCAGCCTGAACACATGCGGTTATGAGGATTGTTATCTCTGAGATTCCCACAGTGTGTGACGCTGGGAGCCCTGTGACGGACTGGCACCCCGTCCTGGGCGGCCCCCTGCTTCCTGAGACAGGCTTCAGGCTTACTGTGATACAGTCCAATATGGGCAGTGATGGATAGATCCATGTAAAAGCTGTTATCCTGACCATTTTTCCACTGCTCATAAGTTTCTTTTCAATGGGTCATTCTCTTTCAGATTATGCCACTTTTAAATCAATCAGCCCCACGTTCCTGTACAACTCTTAGTTTAATTCCTAATGGCACATAGCTAGCAAATCTGGAACCTAATGAGAGGCCATGTTAGGTTATTAATTACATTGTTAAATCATTTCGAAGCAGTGTAACAGTGGAGACAAGGAGGTTTATTGTTAGGAGAGTGGGGGGAGGGCAGTAACCATAAAAGAGGTTGTTTATAAGACTGAATTGGAGTGGATACTTGTACTGTCGCCTGCTGATGGGCCCTCCACTGCTGTGTGTGTTTTGCTCACTTCTGGGAAAATTGGAACCTGTTTCTGGAACAGGCTGTGACCCTGAAACCCCCACGTGAGTATACGTTTCTCCCGAACGCGACAGGACCCTTCGCAGATGAATAACAAGACAAACAGTGAGGGGCAGGAAATGACAATGCAGAAGAGTGTTCTTACTTAGTTAGCTGTTATTTTTGGCATTTATCATTAATTATTTCGCAGCTTTGGTAAATACAATTTTCTTATTGGTCAGAGATGTCACGTGGATGCCAATTTTATTTTTGTGTAACCACACAGGTAGCTCCGATAGCCTAATAACTGTTCTACATTAATGCATTTTAACATTTTATTAAACGTTAATATAAATACCTGTGTGACTTTTTTACTCATAAATAAGTAGTCATTCTTATCAGCATAATTATCTTGGCTTTCCAAATGCAAGTGCCATTGGAGCATTATTAAATGCTAAATTAAACTATTTTTCTTCTGAGAAATGGACTTGTTTATCCTATCGTTTTTTTGTTTGTTAGTTGTGGTATAAGTGGGATAGACCACTTTGAGGTGTGTGGTTATACAAAAATAATCAGTTCCAACTTGGTTAGTAGCCCTCCATTTTTTGTCGGGCTGCATTACACAAGTTGTCTTTGATTATTTTTGTATAACCGTACACCTCACCATGGTTTATCCCTTATTAACATCCTGGTCGCCCTGTTAGTTTTGGTATAGAAGTTTTTGGGGCAGTTCGAAGCTCAAGATTTGGAGATTCCGAGGCTGACGACGGCTGTTTTGGCCAGGTGCTCCCTATTCGGTCGTACGGCACACAGAGGCGAGTGCAGCTGCCTCCTAAAAAGGCAGCGTGCGGTTTTCTGGAATGCCCTGTGAGCGCCATGCTCCAGATGTAGCGCTCGGGTCAGCCAGGCTGGTTTCGTGGGCTTTGGTTTCTTGATAAGGTCACATTTAGCGGCTCCTCTCAGCTCCTCTGAGCATGGAGGTCTCCAGATGGTCTGCTTGCTGTAGTGTGTGTTCTGTAGCTCAGAGACCCTTCTGACCCCCAGCCCCCCCCCCACCCCCCCCGAACCCTCATGACTATGCGGCATTTTCACAAAAGAGCTGGCATGTGGAGTAGTATCACGCTAACATTCAGCTGGATACAGGCCTCCTCCATGTGACCCATCTGAGGCCTGAGGCCCCCTGCTCCAGGACGAATACCCTGCCCCCTGCTCACATGTGCATGTGTGAGTGTTTACAGCAAACTGGCCCCCACCGTATCTGCTTACCTGGGCCTCTCACAGCCCCCGTTTCCAGCATAGTCTGTTTACCCGCTAATGAACGTTAAAGCTTCCCGTAAAAGATCAAAGTAGGTCACTCTCAGAGCTAACAGCGCGGCGATTAAAATAGCTACGCTGCTTGGTTGCAGGACTCTTTCATATCTCAAAACCATCTTCATGCCGGTGAGGGGCCACCACAGATTTTGTAGGTGTCCTCCAGCACCGCCCCCCCCCCCGACACACAAGCCCACGGCCGTGAGGTGGCAGGACCTCGGCTTGGGGATCGCCGGCGGTGTCGCGTGATGCGTCTCACCGCTGTTGTCACGCGGGGAAATCGGCCTACGCTCTTCCTCCCCGTTTATACTGCCTTGGGAATGCAAAGTAGGTCTTGCTGCATGCAGTTGATCATGCTCCTGTGCATTAAACTTCTGACACCTCCACTCATGTCCCTGCTAACCAGCGTGCTTCCCACCTGCTCTTGCACCCCTTCATTCCCCTCTGTAAAAAATACCCAAGGGGGGGGTCACAGAGACCCACCATCCCTTGTGTCCTGAATGCAGAGATGTGCAGCCCGAGGCTGTAGCTATTTGTTAGCCAACCGGAGCCAGTAACTGCATTACACTTCATTATTCAGCACCCGATGGTCCTGAAGAAGTGGTTTTGTTTTTGCCAATTTACTAGATAAGGTGTTTTATGTATGTTATCTGTGTGTCTGTGTATATAATCTGTGTGAGTTTGTGTAGCTGTGTATGAGTTTCTGTGTTTTCTGTCTCTCTGAGAGTTTGTGTGCGTTTGGCTGCTTATGTGTTGACGTTTTCGTGTGTGACTCTATATGTCTGTCTGTGAGCTTTTGGAACTGCCTGTGCATTTATAGCTGTGTGTTTTCATGTATGTAGCAGCCCGTCTGCTTGTAACTGTGAATATTTGTGTCAGTGTGTGTCTCTGAGTGGTGTGTGACTATATGTGACAGTGTCTATGTGCGTGTTTATACATAAATATGTTAGACCGTACATGTGCTTGTATTTAATGTGGCTGTTTTTGTAACTGTTCAAGTAGTTATGAATCTGTCTGTGTGTATCTGCAGAGTGATTGTGTATGTGTCTGAATAGTGATTTTGTGTGTGTGTGTGTCTGCATAATGATCGTGTGTGTGTCTGGGTCTGAATAGTGATTTTGTGTGTGTGTGTGTCTGCATAATGATTGTGCATGTGTGTCTGTTTCTGCGTAGTGATTGTGTGTGTGTATGTCTGCATAATGAACATAATGAACGTGTGTGTGTGTGTGTGTGTGTGTGTGTGTGTTTGTTCATTCGGAGGGAGAATTGCTCGGTCCCCCACACTGAACATTAAACAAGGAGAATCCAGGGGAGTGGGAGGCAGGAGAGAGAGAGAGGGAGAACGAAACATTATGCAGGAGTGCTGGCCACATGTATCTGGGTGGGGGCAGAGACGCTGTCAGACTCCGCATCTCCCACCCGGCTCCTTCCCGATTTCAGTGGGATTTTTATAACCAGCCTAATAAGCCTGGAGTGAAGTGGAGGAGACCTTGCCGAGGCCCTTCTCATTTGCATGGTCACTGCCGTGTTACAGGCTGTCCTGAATATTCCTGTCTGGAATTCACACCCTAGGAGGTAGGTTCGCCAAACCTACTGTCAGACTGTATTATCAGACCCGGTGCTCCATCCCAGACATGTGGTTTCCCCGAATGTATGGGAAATGGGTGAGTGGCCGTCACCATGACAATGAAGTCAGGCACGGTACAGTAACTGCTGCACGGAAACTGTGCTGTCCCTCGGCCGGTAGGTGGCGTCCTGCGGTCTTTGCTTAAAGCTAAACCTACAATGGGGCTCGAGGAGGAGATAAGCGCCTGTTAGTGGCTGTCGGAGGCCCCCCCCATCCTGTGCGCTAGACATAGTCACCTTGGTAAAGTCACTGTGGGAAACCTGGGGTTTATAATAGGCCACTGCATGCTGGTCAGGAGTGCCAGCTTTTCCGAATGGGGTAACCAATGGAAAGGGCAATTAACCAGTTGGTCATCCGTCATTAAACCCGTTGGTGATCCAGTGCATATTAATCCCATCTGGTGTGGGATGGGACACCTGATTTCATCATGAAAACTTGTCGATGCGTTGAGATGTCCACAAACAGTCTTTTATATATGCTGGTATTTGTAATATAGTTCCAGGAAAAATGTACAGCTGTACATTATGGTGTGTAGGTGTTATGGTCTCTGCCACAGAGCATCATGGGAACAATTTGCTGAAGAGTAATGAGGAACCCAAAGACAAGCTGGGAACCACAAAGGCGACGGCTTGCAGGGTGTAATGGGCACGGGGGTTATGCCAGGTTTGCAGTCGCTGTGGCGACGGTGTGGAATTTGGCACAGTGCATGCGGAGATTTGGGCCAAGAATTTGGAGGATTATAGACATGAGTCATTCTCAGAGTCGCTGTCTCTCAGGATTCGATGGCATGCCATCGGACATCCCTACAGAGGCCTGTACACAGCAAGCGTCTGCGGGGGCTGCTTTATGGCAGGTGTATGGACTTGTGTGTTAAGCTGCGAGGTGGGGGGGGCAGCTGATAGAGTTCGTGGGCATCTCGGCGAGATGCGGGTGGGCTTCCTGGCAACCACGCCCATCAGCAAGTTGTCCGATTGCTTTGCAGAGTTCCCGGTTGTCGAGGGGTGGTGCCTGTCCTGGTCGTGAGAAGCAGCACTGCACTGTGTGTCTCCAGGTCCTGATGGAGGAGCGATTGGGAGGCTGTGGGGAGGGGCACCATGTTTCCCTGCATGTGCCCCTGGCCCTGTGCTAAGCGCCTGCATGACCACGCCCCCATGAGCACACCCCTGAAGAGCCACGCCCATCTGCGCTCCTGCCGATCTCGCCGCCCCTGCTGCTCATGGAGTCGCTCATCGTGGTGACGGAGTACGATCCGAGCGGCTGCCCCTCGCCCGCCGCCCCAGGGGATGAGGTGGAGGACATGGACAGCAGCGTGTCCCCGGAGCCAGTGGTGCCGCCCCTTCCGGGGGCCCAGGAGACCCGTTCCAGGCTCAGCCTGTCCAGCCGCAAGCTGTCCCTGCAGGAGCGCCCTCACGCAGCCTCCTCGCCCTGCAGCTCGCCCGGGCCCACCAATGGCCGCTACATCTACCCCTCCCTGCCCTACTCCCCCATAACGTCCCCGCACTCCTCGCCTCGCCTCCCCCGCAGGCCCACTGTGGAGTCCCACCGGGTATCCATCACCAACCTGCAGGTACGGGCCGCCGCTCCCCCAGATCGACATCACATGAGAGAAGTAGGGCGAGCTGAGGTCAAACTGACAGTCCAGATCCCAGTGTCCTACAGTAGGAAGTATTCTGTGGTTACTGTCAGTCAGGCCAGTGGAAAAAAGGAGGCATGATTTATGGATACACCTGGATATCCATCAGAACTGATGACCTCTGAAGTATCGTCTCATCTATAGGGGTCCGCATGGACTTTGGTAGCGTGCCATTGGCTGAGCCATGTGGAAGCCCTGCCTTTTATAAAAGCACAATGAACTATTGGCATGCGTTACCTCGACCAGTAATATCATTCCGAATCTGTTGCCTAGAAACACAAAAGTTACCATGGAAATCCTCTCATTGCTATTAGAATGTGCTGATGTTGGGATATGTTAATGTCTTGCTGGGATTAATTTGTGTTCTTCTGTTTCATGTGGGTAAGATGAGTGTTAATTTTTACAGAGCTTTTATGTGTCTGGTCCTAGTGAGTTTTGTATTTTACAAAAATATTTTGACCCTTTACCCTGAAAGCTGACACCTGACTATATTGAATCCCTTAATGTAGGATCTACATATCATGTCTGCCAGGAGTGAGAGGTAGGGAGGTGGAGCACCGTCCACTAGCTGGATGTAGTTGAAAAGCCTTCTGCCCCAAACCTAACAGTAGCATAAACCCTCTTTTAGATTTTTTAGATCCATGCAAAGCAAAAATATGCACCAGTGTTTGTATGTAGTCTTTAGTGGCTGTTCTGTTGGCTGTTTTTGGGTCTACTTTCCACCTCTTGAGAGACTGACCAGTTTTTGTTGCGGTTACTTGTTAAGTGATGAAATGAAAAGCGCACACTTCAGATCAACCAGGCACATGTCAAATAAATACAAATTAGTGGAGTAATCAATTTTTCTTGCCTGTCAGAGCCAATCGCAGACTTGATTGTTTATTCATCATTCTAATATGGAGCAAATTGACTGTGAGAGCGGACTCTCAGACCATCCAGTGAGGTGTGTCTTCCTTGCTGCCTTTTTCCCCGTAATTTGAGGGGAAATGTAGAAAAAACTTGCAGAGCACCCAGAATCCTCGCAGTACTCAAACAGCCTGTAAAGTGGCAGAGGCAGCAGATGTTTTAGCTGTGATTCGTGGGCTTGTCCTGCCCTCCCCCTGGCTCTTAGCATGTCTGAAGCCCTCGCTGACCTTTCTGTGTGTGACACGGATGACGGGTGCGGGGTTAACGCACTCAGGACCAAACCTGACGCCTGTGTTTGTTTTTACAGGACTGCGTGCAGCTGAATCAATACAAGCTGAAAGATGAGATCGGAAAGGTAACGCAACTCCAGTGTGGGCTCGGGGCCTCGCCGGTGCACGCGGTCGCCCGTGTGCCCATGTGACATGATGACATAGAACCACCACCAACCCCTGACACATGTACCCTTCTGATGGCACCTGCTCATCTGGACTGGGGATGGTCCTGTGTGTGACAGGGAAAGAGTGTATTCATGGATGTGCGCATGTGTGTTTCCAGTTTTCAGGACCTCAATCCCATTTTCGGAGTACAGTACCTCAAGCAGGCTCATCCCTGGGCCTGTCTGCATGCATGTGTGTGTGTGTGCATGTGTGTGTGCAGGGGGCAGCTTATGTCAGCAGCTCACCTTTATTCCCTGCTGTCTCCCGTTCTCCTATAGGGCTCCTACGGTGTCGTCAAACTGGCATACAATGAAGATGACAATACCTATTACGTGAGTATCACCATTCTAGATGCCCTCCCCCCCACCACGTCCTCAATGCAGAAAGATTCTAAGTGGGGTATTGCTCAAAGGTCCTGAGTGGGCGTCCTGAACGGGCAGGGATTCTTGCAGCGCGGGGATGGAAAATGTAGCTTCATAAAACCATTCTGACAGTCTCAAGACAAGAAGCAAACAATGGCAATAAAAACCTGCATCTGGCAGACGACTCACTCGCGAGAGGAATAAATCACCAGCAAAACGTCAGTGGTTTGAGTCCACTGCTGGTACCCGAGTGCAGATCAGCACTGAGCTTGAGCGTAATAATGGAATGATCTTCCGTCAGTTTATATGTGTAATTCCTGTTTGTAGTGTGGACACTGACGAGGTGTAACATCAGCGATTTATATGTTACTGACATTTTAGTTCTTCTTAATATTTATAGCGCGGACCAAAAAAAGTTGTTTTATTTGTCTTTCTCGGTTTATCTCTCCCTCTCTTCTCTCCCGCAGGCGATGAAAGTGCTGTCCAAGAAACGGCTGATGAGACAAGCCGGCTTCCCACGTAAGTGTGCTTCTCGGGCCAGATGGGCGGCCCAGCGGGGGGGGGGGCGTGCTCCATTCAGCCTGGGCCAAGAGGCCCCCATGCCTCGGCCCAGGGACGGGGCCGTCACACACGTGGACCAGTCTGTGCTCGAAGCCCCCCACCCCCGGCCTGGCGTTTGGTGTTGCCAGCCATCTGGGAGCCACCGGATTGCGCTCAGCTCTGGAGTCTGACATTTTAACTGTTTGCTCCCTAGGTCATGATTATTGGTCTCCCTAAGGCTATAAGGGCAATAATAAAGATGCCCTGTGGATGCACGGTGGGTAGAGTTGAGCTTTGTGGGCCTCAGTTTTGGCATATCATATTTCTCCAGAGGCAGGATGTGAATCAGTTGGGTTGTTGGGTGATAAGGATGGCCTCTTCTTTTGAATCCTGACTTCTGCCCCCCCCCCTCCCCCCCGCAGGGCGACCGCCACCTAGAGGAGCAAAAGGGGCCCCTGAGAGCTCAGCCCAAGTCAAGGGGCCCCTGGAACGGGTCTACCAGGAGATCGCCATCTTAAAGAAGCTAGACCACCCCAACGTGGTGAAGCTGGTGGAGGTATGAGAGGAGATGATGGACAGAACATGGCTTTGAGAGCCCCAGGGGTGGGGTTATCACATGCTGTTAATCACTGGCCAGTTTAATGCTCTTTCTGTTGGTTACTTGGTTGCCACTGGATTACAGTAGGAACAGATTGACAGTGTGAGGTAATACCAGCTTCCGTGGGGCGTTGATCTGTTTTCAGACGAGTACTGTATCAAGTGACTTATAGGCGTGTTCTTCTTTATACATGTGTGGGCCACCATGTCTGGCTACGGGGGAACGTGAAAAACGTGACTGCTCCTATTTTGTGGTTAGAAAGCTGGTCCTCCTGGCTCCGTACCTCGTCCAATGAAGCTCCAGTGCTGAACTGGGCCACCTTCGCTCTGCCCCAGTTTTGCATTTCAGTTCATCCCATAGATGCTCCGGAGCAGTTTCCAGGTCAGGGGCTCTGCGTCATTCTCCGCGAACCCCAACTTTCTACCACAGCCGTTTCCCGGTGACCCCCATGGCTTTTGATTAGATGAGGTGTACATGATGTAGTCGGGTGGAGTCACGAGGGGAAGGGGATTCACATTTCAGCCCAACTGGCACAGTACGTCACGTGGGCCCTCAAGTTGCCGTGACGACCAATGGAGCTCAGACCATCTGCTTTGAGGGCCAGACCTGAGCAGCAGACTGTCTTCCCATGAGTGGTCCTGTGATTTTTTTTTTGTGCAGATTACTACCCGGCGTGGATGGATTTGGGTTCCGGATGGTTCTCTCTCTCAGAGATTTCGGCGGTCATATCGGGGTTGGGTTGGAGGTTTATTTTTTCAGGGGGGGTTTTATTTTGTTGTCATTTGTTCATTCTTCATTTGACGCCTGATGTTATACATTTTGGATTTGCTTTCTTAGAGTTTGACGTTTCTTTAGGGAAGTTCAGATACACATCGGGATCTGAAGTGTTCAGCCTTTATCCCCTGAGCTAACTTCTGTCTGTCGTTTTTAAGATGCAGGGGGTGCACCCCTCACCCAAGTAGCCGTTAACCGAGTTTGTGTCCCCCCCCCCCCCCCCCAGGTGCTGGATGACCCCAGCGAGGACCATCTGTACATGGGTAATACAAATCACAAACTCCACTTCATTCACCTTGTGTATTGCGTATAACAACATTTCTATTTATATACATACACTTTATGTACAAAAGTATTGAGACACCTGGCCATTACACCTACAGGAACTTTTATGACATTCCATTCTAAATCCATAGGCATCAATATGGAGTATCACTGATGTAGGACGTGAAGACCTGGCTCTCAATCTCCATTCTAGCTTATCCCAAAGGTGTTTGATTGGGTTGAGGTCAGGGCTCTGTGTGGGCCAGTCAAATTCTTCCACACCAGACTCACCCAACCATGCCTTTATGGATCTTGCTTTGTTCACTGGGGCACAATCATGCTGGAACAGATAAGGGTCTTCCCCAAACTGTTCCCACTAGGTTGGAAGCATAGAATTGTCCAAAATGTCTTGGTATGCTGAAGCATTAAGAGTTCCCTTCACTGGAACTAAGGGGTCTAGTCCAAACCCTGAAAAGCTACCCCATACCATTATCCCTCCTCCAACAAATTTTACAGTTGGCAAAATGCAGTCAGGCAGGTAACATACTCCTGGCATCTGCCAAACCCAGACTTGTCCATCAGACTGCCAGACGGAGAAGTGTGATTCATCACTCCACAGAACACATTTCCACTGCTCCAGAGTCCAGTGGCGACGTGCTTTGCACCATTCCATTCAACGCTTGGCATTGCACTTGGTGATGTGAGGCTTGCAGGCAGCTGCTCAGCCATGGAAGCTCATTCCATGAAGCTCCCAACACACAGCTTTTGTGCTGGGGTTAATGCCAGAGGAAGTTTGGAACTCTGCGGTTATTGAATCAACAGAGCATTGGCAACATTTATGCACTCAGCGACCCCGCTCTGTCACTTTACGTGGTCTGCCACTTTGTGGCTGAGTTTCTGTTGTCCCTAAACGCTTCCACTTTGCAATAATACCACGTACAGTTGACTGTACACACCTGTGTAATGGGCCCGAATGAAATGCCTGAAATCAATGATTAAGAGGTGTGTCCCAATACTTCTGTCCATATATTGTACATACATTCATGCATACATACATGCATAAATTCCAAAGACTAGCATTTATTTTTTATTGCACTCTTATTTTGATATCTGTGGCCACATCCGAGCTTGAAATTGTGTTTAAATTGCATCTCTATCCTGCAAACATTTTCTGATTAAATAAGTAGCCTTTTAACATCTCTCTCCCCAGTGTTTGAGCTCGTCAAACAAGGGTGAGTACAACTTCCGCAGCTTTGGCGTGCCCCGCACAGCAGTGCCTGTGTCTGGAGCTTTAATGTCAGTTGCAAGGCCTCTGACCTCAATTTCACCCCCCCCCCCGTCAGCGCGGTGATGGAGGTGCCCACAGAGAAGCTGCTGAATGAGGACCAGGCGCGCTTCTACTTCCAGGATCTGCTCAGGGGAATCGAATACTGTGAGTGGGCAGCCTGGGGGAGCCTCGCTGGGGGTCTGGCCCAATCAGCTTTGCTGTTAGCGTTATTCCGCTAATTTCTTTGTTGGACATACAGTTTCATCCAGAGCACCCGCAGCTCATTAGCTGATGCGTTTGTTCTACATAAAGCAAGAGGCAGGTGTAGGGTGATGCATTTCCTGTGTGGTTGTTAAAATTATTTAGAGGGATCCTCTGGAAAAAAGGACGGGACAGTTTAATCACAGCTAAATCAGTCAGTATGGCTTCGATAGCAAGAGACCCCGTGTGAAACCCATTTAGTTTCTAGTTGTATCAACTGTCGATCGTCACCACCCAACATGATACCTCTAAAGTGTAAGTGACGCCCACCCGATTCATTCGCCCCCAGTGCATTACCAGAAGATTATTCACCGGGACATCAAGCCATCAAACCTCTTGGTGGGTGAAGACGGACACATAAAGATCGCCGACTTTGGTGTCAGTAACCAGTTTGAAGGTGCAGATGCTCTTCTGACCAGCACGGTGGGGACTCCGGCCTTCCTAGCCCCCGAGACCCTTTCCGAAACTAGAAAGAACTTCTCTGGCAAGGTAAATGTAGCTATCATCGCCCCCTAGTGGCCTTATTTGAGAACTGAAAGGCCCACTGTAGATTAGCCCAGCATGTAATGTTAACATTGAAAGAGAAAAGACTAGGATCAGAAAGGGCAAAAACCAACTTAATTATTTTCATAATTAACATCTTTTTTTTTCTTCTGTGTTTTTATCTTTCAGGCCTTGGATGTTTGGGCCATGGGAGTAACTCTATATTGTTTCGTATTCGGAGTGGTAATTTCTCCGTTTTTTGCCTCTTATAATGTCTGATGCTAGATCAGAATATATTCCACTTTAAGTTGTGCTGTTAACACTACAAATGATTTGCCCCGTTGGCACCTTTATCCATGACCGCACATTCCACAACATTCCTTATCAGGCTTCCCTATGTTTTCCCATTACACACCTTCCTGTCTGGGAGCCAGATATTTCCTGAAGTAGTTGGCATTAGTGTTCTGGCTTATAGTGGAGCTGCAGTGTTTCTTCTAAGACTCAACTGGGAGACTTTAAAAGCTTCTCTGTACTTGCTGGATTCCTTCTGCTAAATGCTCATGGCCGATGCAAACCCCCTGTGGGTCTCGGCCCCCACCTTACCAGCATGGCGGCCCGATGCTCCAATCTCTGCCGTGATTCTCCCCGCCTTGTCCCCCCAGTGTCCCTTCATGGATGAGCGGATCCTGAGTTTGCACCAGAAGATCAGGACACACCCTCTGGAGATCCCGGAGCAGTGGGTGCCCACGTGCACACACACACACGCACACGCAGACGCACACACACGCGCACACACACACACACACACGCACACGCACGCACACACACGCACACACACGCACACATACACGCACACACACACACAAAGATACCATCAACTTCTTGTTTTACCCTAATTAACAATTACATTCAGCCGTAACTTCAGCCTACTGAAATTCATTAACACCAGTAAATGCTTTGTGCTACAGTCATGTAGGAGCACACACAGTGAGTGGGCAAAGAGATCGCTCCATCCATCCAGCCTCAAACTGCTTATTCTGACCTGGGTGGGGGTAGGTGGGGCCTGGAGCCTATCGCAGGCAGCACAGAGCAGAAGGCTGGGCTATGCCCTGGACAGGATGCTAGTCCATCACAGGGCACATAAATACACTCACACACAATGTGCATACGTTTCACTATTTTTATTTT
Organism: Mormyrus iriodes; assembly: GCA_011763525.2. Lineage (NCBI taxonomy): Eukaryota > Metazoa > Chordata > Actinopteri > Osteoglossiformes > Mormyridae > Mormyrus > Mormyrus iriodes. Next base: position 24,643,703 of record JAAGVU020000113.1, read on the forward strand.
ATGTTTCAATATTATATGAATGTTGCTCCGAAATCCATTTTTATAGGCAGGTCTCTTTATTCCTACAGTGCAGATGTGTCTGAGGATTTAAAAGACTTGCTCTTTAAGATGCTGGACAAGAATCCTGAGACCAGAATTACGGTGCCGCAGATTAAGGTCTGACTCTACCCCAGTTGATTCCCTGTGCACTTATCTGTTCCTGGGAGCATCTGTGAAGAGGTGTTTCTATTCTGCACTGTGCACTTAGATGTGGAAGAATCCGGGATATTTTGAAGTGGAACAAATGTTTTATGAAGTATTTCCTGTTGCATATTTTGGATCATGTGTGTCTTGTGATGGTACGTATTGAAAAATCGGCACCTGAGGGAATACAGAGCAGTTTTATCTCCAAGATCTACGGTGGTGTCTATGTGTGACTTTGAATGAGTTTCTGGGAGCATGTGCATGTGTGTGAGTACATGCCTATATGGGTAGGTGCTTGCATGTGTTGTATCTTGAATGAGTCTTGCCAGGTCAACGCAGTGTGTGTGTGTGTGTGTGTGTGTGTGTGTGTGTGTGTGTGTGTCAGTCACAGTCTTGAATTGGTGATGAACCTCCTCTGTCCTCCATGTCCAGGTACACCCCTGGGTAACCAGGCACGGAGCTGAGCCCTTGCCCTCTGAGGATGACAACTGCACCCTCATCGAAGTGACTGAGGAGGAGGTGGAGAACTCTGTTAAGCACATCCCCAGCCTGGCCACAGTGGTATGTTCTTTAGGCCACGCCTCCTGCTGAGTGACTGACAGCTTGTCTGCCTATCAAGAGCTGTGGGCTGTATCATCAAACCTTGAAAATAGGGATGGAGAAACTCCCAGCCTGGCCTTGTGTTTTTTGCACGATTTTGTTCAAATCCTGGCTTAATCGGCCAAATCAATCGTTAATTATCTCTGCTAATTACGCTGACGAATTTCCCCTCTGAATTTTAATACTTCCTGAATCGCAGAAATCTGCAGATTTGCTCTGATCGTTTAGTGAAAAACAACAGAGATTATAACGTAATTAAGGTTGGAGCAGAAACCTGCACATACAGCTCACCAGGGAGTTTGACACGTTCGTCATGGTGGAGGTGAAATAAGCTCTTATTAGACTGTATTAAAATATCAAGCTGATTAAGCCAATGGAGTGTGTACTGAGCCCATTGTGAGCTGCGTTGCTCTGACATTCTTGGAATGTTTCTCTAATGTCGCTCCTGTGTCCCCCCCCTCCCCAGATTCTGGTCCGGACCATGCTCCGGAAACGTTCCTTTGGGAACCCCTTCGACTGGGGCAGGAGGGAGGACCGCAGCCCATCTGGGACTGGGGGCATACTGACGTGAGTCCCTGATTGGATTGGGGGGGGGTCTAGTGATTTGGCTTCCTCACAATCCTATAACCAGATGAAAGTGGCTTCACTGTAATAATATTGTATTTCACAGCCAAATACCCCCAACATCCAAATGAATATAACATTTAATATTGTTCTTCAGTTTGAGCTACATTTAGTTCTTCATGTGGAGGACAGCTGGGAGACTCATTAAAGGGTGCCAGCTGAATTTGGGGAGAGCGATGGTGGATGGGGCTGAGAGATGCGTTTCCTGTTGACAGCCAGCAAACTGCATGTCACCCCTCATAAGACCTAATTGGTAGAGAAAAATATCTTCCTTGCTGCTTTGGAGTTGACGTTCAGTAGTGCTAATAGGCCAGCCTGCTTTTGCACACACTGTTTCTCACAGTAGCAAACCCTGTCACCGTTCCTTTTTCCCTCCCGCGCCATAGACGAGGCAGGACAGGCAGTGAGAAACAGTGCTACATTCAGGGTCACGCAAGGTAAAAGGTCACTGTGCCCAGACGCTGCATGAGCCTCGCTCCTGAAATGCATGGGGTTCGCACCTCAGCATTTCCCCCTAGTGACTAATGCCTAGGTCAGCATGAGAACCCCTAACCAGCATAGGTGTCCTCATTCCCACGCATGCAACAATGAGTGCCGCCTCCCCCCCCCAAATAAATAACAATGGTAATAACCATTGCCTTGCCTTTAAATCTCCCATCTGACTGGAATGTATAGTGTGGCTTGCTGCAGATTTTGCAAAGTCAGCATGTCGGAGACACACACTAGTGTAAGAAAGGCAAACAAGGGATGCTCCTCTTAGTGTGTGTTTAGCTGCAGGGAAATGGAAGGTTTCCCCTTCCAGTATCCCTGCAGGATCAGTGCATTAGAGAATGCTGTGTAGGAAATGACAGCACATTTTTGTAGGCATTAGCTGGGTTTAATCTCTGCTCATACCATCTCACACACAATAGGGTAAGGAAATTAGTCCCAATCTACATAGCCACTTACAGGTGTTTAATGATTGTAACCCCCTCCCAGAAAGCAGGAGAGCGGAGAAGGCATGAGGAGCATGGACCTGATGTTCGTCAGTGAGGACGACGTGCTCTCCTGATCACCAGAGGGGCCTTGCTCCCCCATCCTCACTAGTGCTTTGCTTTGGGGTTTGTGACCTTGGCACATGGATGGGGCACATCAGACATCTTCTTTCATTTTGCACTGTTGTTCCATCCCCCACCACTAGAGGGGGGTCTGACTGGCATGAAGCTCGGCAACAGCGCCCTCCATTTGATTTCCCTGCTTTGCAAAATGCAAAAACACATACACATACCCATATTCCCTCTTCCTGTCATCCTTCCAAGAGCCCCAGGAGGTATGCATGTGAGTTTTCCTTTTTTTCCACTTTGGTCAGTATCCCGTCACATGCTGATGGGATGCTGGATGATGAATGTGTTGCCTACCCCTTTGGTCGGCCATCTAGTACCACACTGCATATTTATAAGTGACTAAAACTTGTGTACAGTAACGGGTAAAGGAAAACAAAATGATATGCATATCCTTTTCAGTCGTTAAAGTAAATACTGTTTATGCTGTAGGAATTACGATCTTATTCAGGTGATTTAAAAAAAAAAAAACACGGTCAGCTCTTTTTTGCCCGGGATATAAAGGAGTCTGATTTGAGTCCCTTTGAACCTTCATAAAACGATGATACAACAGTTAGAGGACAAAGAGCCGTGTCCGAATCTCTAATGCAAGAGCAAAACGCAGCATCAGGAAGCATGTAAAGTTGCTTTCGTTATCAAACAGATAGATGTTGTACTACTGCAATAAACGCACATTCCGCTGGTGACACACATGGTTGTATAATATGTATAAACCTGTTGCTATTAGGGGTGTAAATTGTAAGCTTTGCCACGATACGATTCAATTTCAATTTTGCAAGGCAGCACTTCAACATCTGGTGATATTTGAAAAGTTACTGCGATACAATACGATTCGATTCAGAAATACATGATCGATATTTTCAATACAGTGAAACAAGCTGATTTTTAGTAAAATTTATTTGAATTCAAAAAGACTTAACATGTTCAATTTCATTTTAACAATAGAATATGTTGGAAAAAATATATACATCTCAAAAACACAAAAAAAATGTTTGCACAAGAAACATTCCGTCTTGTATTTGTACTTTAACAACAAGAAACTATTTCTGGATATGTATAGCTTACTCTCTGAAAACATAGGTGTACTAAAGTGCATAAAATATGCTATAATGTAGTGGTCTCTGTTCTCCATGGAGGTGTCTCTAAATTGCACCGTGTCAGATCTTTTCACAGATTTTTTTTTCAGCAGCATTTTGGCATATCGTCAATCCTTTTTTTTAATTTAGTCAATTAAATCATATCATGGCCTTAAATCAAAATATCATTTAGAATCAATGAATTGTTACACCCCTACTTGCTATGGCTCCATTCTTCTTTTAATTTCCTTGACATAAAGTATGTGCTTTGCTATCCTTGAGTTTCAAAGACCTGTGTAAAATTAGACACACCAAGCCTATTTGCTCGTTTTTTATGTCAGGAATTGTTGATTTTTGTAAGAGATTAGCCTTTCAGATGGCATGGTGTCCGCAGCTCGGCTTGGCGCCTACTCTGTGGTTTATTTGCACCCTGGTCAGCTCTGGCTTTGCTTTCAAGCACCTCATTTGGATTTAAACCCCAAAAAACTCACTCTCTCTCACTTGTGATTTTTCCTGGGGTGAAAACAATTCTTTGTCGTTTCTTGTAAGACGCATGATAGAGAGGCTTAAACCAAATATGTACCGTGGCGAATTTTAATTCAGGACTAAAAACGCAAACCAGCTAATCCAGTGGGTCCATGAAGGCAGAGCAGAGATGGTCCAAACCAGTAACCTATACTGTCAACCAGTATTTACGATAAAGAAGCAAGATGTAGTATTAATGTCACAATGTGTTCCACCATAGCTCTGAGAGCGTGCGTGAGTGTTGTTTTGATGATCTACACTTCCATGGACATTGTAGTCGAACTTACACTTCAGGTGAAGTTACATTGAAAGTGTCATACAGTATAAAGAAAGTGGTAACTGTTTAGGGTAAATGTATGCATATTGTATATATACTCTACTGCGTGTGCATACAATGACTGGCATTTATATGATACATACTTTGTTACTCTTTCATAAGGCTGTACATAATTGCACGGAATAACTGCACTTTGAGCAGGTGGGGGTAGGCAAGAATTTGGATCCTGTGACCCTTAAAGGACAGTGCTTACCCTTCACCTCCAGCCGAAGGCACGTCCTCATGTGCAGTCCATCCTGTGTCTACGGGGGTTGGGTACTTGGATGATCATGTTAGCAAGCATACCAACCAGTATACCAAGTAGTATGCCAACAAGCATGCTTATGGGTATGCTGACGAGTATGCTAACAAGCATACTCACAAATATACTAACTAGTATGCTAACTAGCATGCTTACAAGTATGCTGACGAGTATGCTGATGAGTATGCCAACTAGCATGCTCAAGGGTATGCTGACGAGTATGCCAACAAGCATACTCACAAATATACTAACTAGTATGCTAACTAGCATGCTTACAAGTATGCTGACGAGTATGCCAACAAGCATGCTCACAAGTATACTAACTAGCACGCTCACAAGTATGCTGACGAGTATGCCAACTAGCATGCTGATGCTTCCTCATGGCCAGTACATGTGATGAAGGGGGGGTAAGAGGGGTCACACACACGGGCTGAACCACTGGTCCTTCTGCCCTGGCTTTAATTGTCCCTGCATGTCACCCTCCAAACAATTCCACACTTTGTATACTGGACGTGCTGTTTTTACCTATTACTGTACTATGCATAAGCAAATTTTACTGAATGGTGCAAATTCTCGACCCTGTCAGCCTGTTTATTATCGTTGTTACCTGGTAACTGAGTTGCTCTGGTGCAAGTTCACTTTAGGACTGTAAATTGTGCCATATTTTGATTGCTTCATTGCTGACCTTTAAAATAAACATGTACAATGTAATAGTGAATTTAACTATACCAGGATTAAACCTAGAATTAATATTTAAACAATAATAGCGGTATGAAAACAGGGAGTGGGCAGTGACACGGCGAAACTGTTGATAAAGGCTGTTTGCTTGGTGTATCATGAGGCAGGAAAAGTAGCCTCGACTTTTTAAACTAGTATGTACCATTTAAATTTCACGACATCACAGTCCCGGATTCCAACCTAGACCATTTTACACCAGAACATTGTTGAAATTGGCCTCTCGCATAAAAAGGTGTGCTTCTTTAAATGCCATCAGAAATCAAGAAGTGTGAGTTCACATGTATTGAATTCTTCAGTCTCCGGATCTTTAGCAAGAGTTTTTTTGGTACTTTTTACACACCATTTTGTGTATATACACTATGTACGAGCAAGTAGGTTAAGGGTTGAACTCGGACCTTTAAATCCCATCAGCGGCCACACAGCAAACAGACGCACACAGCAAACAGGGCCGTGCCCGGAGCCACACCTCGGAATCCGACAGCATGCTGGCCTCGTTTGACCTTTGTTCGTTCTTTGCCGAGACTCTGCCCACTCCCACCAGAAGGGCTATGATCATGGTGACCTTCCTTCTCCAAAACTGTAGTGCACTCCTTTCGATAGTTAATAACGTAGTGTGCAAGCAAACCAAACTGCATGCCAACATATCGCCATATTTACAAACGCATGTTTTTTTTTTTCCTCCTGTGATGGATGAAGGATTTGCCAATGATCCGATACTTTACTAATCTATACATATTGTATCTGGTTGATAATTTGAATAAAGTACAGTTGCCTTTAAGCAAATTATGGGTAGTGTGAGCTCTTTGCAATTTCAGTGCTTTTTTTGCAGTCTAACAGAATACATTGGACCTATTTTGTTTTACTATGACATCACAAGCTAGAAGAGTTATAATTCTGGAAAATTTGAAATTATTGCCGTTATTTGTAGCATGAGCCTGAATCGGGGCGGGGGGGGGGGGTTAATAACCCTTGTAATACTCAATCCTGATCCTTCTATACATTTAATTAAATGTGTAAATTAAACAATGAATTGCAATAGGTGAGATCAGCCTTTCAGATTTATATATATATGTTATCAACATTAGTATCAAAATGTAAACATAGATTTACCATTATGGTATACTGTCATTTCTGACTGCATGCCATTTGCTGCATTTAATCACCTGATTCATTGACACAAGCAGATAATATTTATACAAGTTAACCTGATTTGAATAGTATTATAGTTCATGATGGGCTATTGAATCTGACTTGCAGTTAGTGCAGTTATTTTCCCAGAATGCTTAGGCAGCACCTTCATTTGCTCTTATCGTCCATCGGCCATGTCTGTCTCCAGCAGTACAGCATCTGGGTTCCTTAGGGAATTTCTTCAGAAAGCTGATGAAAGATGTGGGAGGTTCTGATCAGGACACTTTCAATGAAAGCAACAGCCGACCTGCTTGTTAGAGGGTGAAGTGGAACTGAATCTAATTGTCAGTACAGTTGGTATCATCCTAATGTGAATGCGCCATTGTGGCGACAGCACTCAATTTACAAAAATCATACACAGATATTGTTTACAAGTATTGTGATTTCAAAAGGTAAAGGCCACTCACCAACTCAAAGTCATCCACATATGAGTATTTTTGTTCCTTGTATATATTCTTCTTCTTCATGAAAGTCAATACTATCCAGTCACATACAACTGTAACCTTTAAATAGACAGTTATTAGCTTTGTGCTTGTGCCCGATTCCACATGACCTATGGAATCACATGGTGATTGAATATTGACATATGTACCATTTCACATGGCAAAAGGTAAGTTTAATTCCTGCCCCTAATCAAAATCTAGCTGTTAACAGACACTACTTCGGTGTAAATTGCACTGCTTGGTTAGATGTGACATCATAATGAAATGAAATGAAATGGTGTTTATTTGCCATTTGTACAAGTACAGGTATACAGACATGAAGGTGAGAGTGAAGCCTGGGTTCAGAGCCCACAGTCAGCCCTTTATCTGGCACCCCCTGGGGGGGTAAAGGCCCTAGTGAAGGCCCCAGTGGAGACATGACCTTTGTGCTGAGCAAAAGACTAGAACTGACAACCTTCCGTCACAGACGCAGAGGCTGCACAACACCCCCAGTATTATGACTATGTCATCACATCCCATTTAAAAACGCACCTACCAGACCCAGGAGGGCAAGCCCTGCGCCGACGTTTAGAAGCATTGGCACAATGTTGAATTTGCCTGCCTGCAGCAAAGAAACACCAGACACTAGCAAATGATGTTAAATTAACTTCTCATTGGTTTTTTACAGATGCGCTGACTCTCAAATTGAGTGTTACAAAGCACCATCAGCTGGGCCTTCACGGTCAGCCCATGTTCCCTGCCCCTGAGAGAGGACCCACCTTGCCAAATACCATGACATCGAAGCGAACGCCAAATGCTTTGATTAGTGTCCTGGTTTCAACATTACCATCACTGTAATACTTTGCAAATCTGTCAAGCAAGTGAGAATGGTTACTCCAAAATCCTCAGATCAAAAAATGCCTCCACTTTCATGCTACATACTCAACATCCCATTTCAGACACCATAAATGAAAACAACCGTTTCAGTTCCTTTTATATAGGGAAGAATACAACTACTGAAATAGGCTATGTATTTGGCTTACTTAGAAATTGGCACTGATTCCTCATGTATGAAAAGTCACAATACAAACTTCAAAGCCCATTTTATATTTCAGTAGTAATGGAAATGCAGGGGGGTCAGTGTATATGTACAGTGTGACTTCTGAGGCCTAGTCGATATTAATGTGTGCACAGTACTTTGCTTCGTCGGATCAGTAATGTCAAATGACTATTTCAAAGCATGGAAGAAAAAAAATCCATAATTTATGAGTATAAGACTTTAATGTTAGCCTCAAGTACCTTCCACTACCAAATGAATAAATTTAAGGCTCTTTATAGTGTAATGCACCAGAGTAATTTTTCCCATTATGCAATACTCTAGGTGACCATACGTATATTGAAGACATGCACATAAGTCACCCATATGTCTTACACACCGGAAACTATATCCCGGCGCCACAGTGTTCTCCGGGTCCTTGTTGTCCAGGCGTTGGAAGGTGTATTTAGGAATGCACCAGCTCTCTGGCATGTCCAGGTCGCAGTCCCACCTAATCTGGATCCCCATCACCCCCCCCTGTGTGGAGAGACCAATGATATGGTAAAAGGAATCTTTCCTTTTCACCCTCTGATTCCAATCAACACCAGATGGGTCCAGTGATACAATCAGATAATAACCAAAGAAAAAGAAACAAACTGCTTGAACTGACATTTACAGCCATGTCCTGGAAATTCTCCTGGGCCTCGGAGACGATGTCCCTGAGCCTGAAGATGGGGCAGTCTGGATCAGTGGTGCGGTTGAATACACAGCTTTGCAGATAGGTGGTGTTGATGTGGGGCAGGATGTTCCTTCTGCATGACAAGAAAATGACAAAAAAAAGGCACACCGCAGGACACTGAGGGAGCCACAGGGTACAGGAGGTTCACCTGAAAATGTTTTTTTTTAAAGAATTTTTTTTTTTTTTTTTTTTAATCTTTTTAGCAGCATATGTTTTATGGTGTGTTGAAGGATGTAGCAGCACATACTGATAAATAGTTAAATAAACATATTTATTTTTATCCATACAGAAGTGCAAATGCGAATGAGATGTCCAAGTGGAAAAAAAGAACATATGTTAAAAGACATTATCATCACATGCGACTCACCGGCTAAAGTTGAATTTGGGATATCGGATGTGGTTTTTAATCAGTACCGTGAAGTTTTCAGCTTCTGCCAAGATTGGAGGTCTGTGAGAATTCAGTCAGTGGGGGGGGGGGGGGGGGGTGGACAAGTTTAAACCCCGTTTTAAACCCCACA
>JAAGVU020000113.1:24663923-24675019 GCA_011763525.2 Mormyrus iriodes
GAGGACGCCAGCATACCATTACCAAAAGTTAAGCTTAAAGTTTACTAACCGCAAAATACATTCAAAGGAGTTCAAAATACTACAACCATTTTCTTTTATTGTTGCTTACAAAGTTATTTCTAATCAGTGCGCTTATGAAATGTTCCTGTAGAGAACACAATGAATCGTGCTGTACTAAACCCACATTGCAAGCGTTTTTGGATACCCAACTAAAATTAAATAAGTCAAATGTTACGCTTTGTAAAACACAGCATAACTGGAATTTTTCGGTCGGTTTTTACAACAATAGCACAACCTTGTTCTGAAGGTCGATTACACCCTAAGAATGAAACAAACTGGCTCGTAAGACAGCTACATGCACATTTCTAGCTAATACTTACATCCTCGGGTTTCCCAAGGACAGCAGCTGTAGTGGAGCACAGCTTTTTCAGAAACTCCTCAGGAAATTTACTCGCAGGTAAGTTGCTTTCTAAATCAATGAACGGCATTATGAGTGCGTAAATTCACTACACTTAAAATTTTGCCTTTCTGTCTGCAATATGAACACTCCGCTTGATAGCCTGATCGGGGATCAGTTTGCTTGACCCAACCCCATTCGTAACTCTTATTACAGGAGCTACTCAAAACGACCACGAATCACTGGTTTCAAAAATGCAACAGAAGCAGGCGTTTGCCTAAGCACAGGAAGTGATGTAGTGCCTGCTCTGCTGATTGGCTTCGTGAGAAACGCCCATAACTGAAAAAGAAAAAGGATTTTTTTGTATATGTAGTTTATTTCTCTCTTCATTCAACTGCAAATATGTATAAGTAATACTTCTTTAGTTTATATATTTTCTTTTAAAAGCTTTTATTCGTAGGAGTGCGCTTGCTTTCATAATTACCGCATTCTCGCCAGGTTTTGTGACGAGTGTTACCCGACGTGGCCCCGGCACAAACTGAGGCGGCCGGTGTTACGGGAAATCCAGTCCCCCGTGTTAGTACTGCTGCGCGCTGATTTGAATCATGACATCGCCCACTAGTTCGTAATTAGACGATTTCACTGTCGTTTTAATATCTTTTTACGAATGTGTTGAGTTAAACCATTTTTGCAAAAACATCTGATGTCTTTTCGATATTTGTGTATTTTTTTTATGATAAGTCAAATGATTTAAATCGCTAGTTATAAGATGATTGCTGGGAAAATAAAGAAAACTGTATTATTGCTTGTAGGACTTAATCTATATTATGTATGATGATCAGTGTGATACTGTTTATACTAATTATATTTTTATTGTAGGCAATTTTTCAGCCAGCAATCATACATTTGTGCATAGCTGTAAAGGGGGAACACTATTACATTCAGCCTAAAATATAGGTTCCTAAAACAGACGCCCCATAACTGAAGCTACTTACGTAATTACACATGCAATTATGTACCTTAATGACGGTCAGCCATCTCATATACTTCTTTGCCCAAATGGCAAAGGGAAACATTATTTCCTGAAATCCAGGATATTTGGTTCCCTCTGCTGAATCAGACATGCAGTAACTCTGGACCCCAACACTGATAATACTAGTTAATTGTTTATTATAATTAATAAAAGTCTAATGCAAAGTAATAATATCTTATTTGGTCTTCTCAATATTCCCATAATAATCTGTGTAAGGCCAAGCAGCAGCTTGTCATCTAGCTCTGGAATGTCCATAGGTACACTGACACTGGTCTCAAACTGAGGGTGGAGCGTGGTGTAATGTGGACCTGGTCTAACATTCATGTTACCTGATACTGATAAAGCACAGATAATTCTATAATACTACACAGTTGGCCTACTGCTAAGCTTTTTTGATCACTGCAAGCATTCCTTGATTTTTACAATACAGCATTAATTACGGGCCCGAATGTAGAATGCACAAGTTAGGGGTAATTAAAAATTTTGGGTTGGCAGCTTTTCACATGACAGACTATAGTACAGTGCAGTAGCGGCCTGTGACCAGAGAAATAGGTGGGGGGGGGGTTCATATTTCATGTTTGAACTATTTGGGAACTCTACATCATGCTTTCAGTCGTCTGTCTAATCAGGAAGGAAATCAATATTGTTATTAATTATTGTCATTTTTGTAAGGTGCATTGGATAGAAGTGTCTACTAATCAAACAAACTTTGACTTAAAAGCTTATCTGTTAATCTACTGGCTTATTAAGTGCAAATTTGGAACTCAGACTCATGAGCTAAGAACAAAAAAGAACAGAACATGTACCATGAACAGTATTAGTACATACAGCTTCATTAGAACAGTAGAAACATTAAAAGCTAAAATGACCTGTTACCTGTAACCTAAAACTGCCCGTGACAGAGAAACAAAGTAACCAACACGGTCTCAAACTCACTACACAGAGCGAACGCGAACGTCACACATGAAAACAGAACAACAGTCGCACCGCACGTACAGCCACAGTAAACACATAAGCCTAAGCACAGTCCAGAAAAGGGGTGAGCGAGGATCGTAGTCGAAGGATAGCAAAGGGTCGGAACCAGAAATCAAGCAGATCGAGAGCAAAGGTATCAGAAAAGGGGCGAAGCAGAAATCGGAAACGAATAGCCAAAACAGTCATACACAGTAGTCAGAACGAAAGTATACTAGGAAGCAAAAGCGAGATGAGCAAAGTCCGACTGATTAAATAATCCGGGTCCGAGGGCGAAGGTCGAAGAGGGACGAAGGGGCGAAGTCCGGCGCGAGGGTGGCGAAGGGGGCGAAGGCAAGCGGAGGGATGGCGAAGGCTGACTAGAGGGTGGCGAACGGGCAGCAACAGACACGCACAGTCCGAAACGGGAGGTCGTACAGCGAACCACAGCCCAGGGTTCCTAACAGACCAAATCATAAACAAACTAACTTTGCAAACAAAGGTGGGAACTGCCCGGATACCCGCACTGTGTTGGTGCGATGTGGGTAGGGAAGGTGTAACATTATTCAACTGCCTACTTTATTCGAAGGCACCGGTCCCAAAGCTCGGTTATTCGAGTTAACAGCAGCTTTAACTTATAGCAAGCTTTGATTTGGAAACCAAAATCGTGCCATGGCGTTGATGGCCGTGTAGGACTGATTTAAGTGAATTATAGCACGTAATCTAATCAGGTAACTTAATTTATACTGAGCGCTGATATAGATGTTAGCAAACTAACATAACTGTCATGAGTGCGGGTCTGGTGGCGAGGCATGACGCAGGCAGGGAGTGAGTGAGTGAGTGAACAGTCCAGAGAGCAGGGTTAGAATCACCCCGTGTGGGGACTTCATTCGCCACGGAGGCAGACAGGCTAATACAATATCAGTGACCTGACAGGGGAAGCATAGGACTGGGGAAACTCTTATACACAGGGAAGGCAGGGATAAACGAGGGGCACCTGTGGCTGGTTAACAAGAGGCAGGAACATGAGGTAACAACAATGAGCTACTGGCCTGGCTGATCAGCAGGCCCGCCTGTGGGAAACACAAGGAATAGACTGGTAGGGCGGGGCTGGACGTGACAATAACATGATAACAACAATCGTCTAACATTTAACATTTGAATGTTAAATACAGTAATGCCCATATCCGCGAGGGATATGTTCCAAGACCAGCCTAGAACTGCCCAAACCGTAAATAGTAGCGAACACTAAATAACTTGTTTTTCATGCACATACATACCTATAATAAAGTTTCATTTATAAATTACACAAAATAAGACATCAACAACAATAACTAATAATAAAATAAAACAATTAACAGAAATCTGGGTGGTCAGTGCCCACCCCTTCCCACATCTTGATCTGGCAAAGATTAATTACATACTCAAAGGTGTTCGATGGGGTTGAGGTCAGGGCTCTGTGCCAGCCAATCAAGTTCTTTCACACTAAACTCACCCAACTATGTCTTTATGGACCTTGCTATGTGCACTGGGGCACAGTCATGCTGGAAAAGAAAAGGGTCTTCCCCAAACTGTTCCAACAAAGTTGGAAGCACAAAATTGTCGAGAACATCTTGGTATGCTGAAGCATTAAGAATTGCCTTTACTGGAGCTAAGGGACCTAGCTCAACCCCTGAAAAACAACCCTATGCCACTATCTCTTCTTCAAACGTTACAATGGGCACAATGCAGTCAGGTAGGTAACGTTCTCCTGGCATCCACCAAACCTAGATTCATCTAGCATCTAGACTGCCAGACAGAGAAGCGTGATTTGTCATTCCAAAGAATACATTTCCACTGCTCCAGAATCCGGTGGTCAGAGAGATTTTGAGCCATTCCTCTTGCAGAACAGTGGCCAGGTCACTACGTGATGCTGGTGGAGGAAAACATTTCCTGAACCGCTCCTCCAAAACACTCCAAAATGGCCCAATAATATTCATATCTGGTCAATGTGGAGGCTATGGGAGATGTTCAACTTCACTCATGTTCATCAAACCACTCTGTCACCAGTGTTGCTATGTGTATTGGTGCACTGTCATCCTGATACACAGCACCACCTTCAGAGTACAATATCTGAACCATTGAGTGAACAGGGTCCTCCAGAATGGTTCAGTCGTCCTTGGCAGTGACACGCCCATCTAGAATAAGTAGTGGGCCTAAGGAACCCAGTGATATTGCACCCCAAACCATCACTGATCCACCCCGTGCTGTACTCTGGGTACGCAACAGTCCGGGTGGCAAGCCTCTTTGGGATTTCTCCACACTGTCAGATATGGGAAATACAGTGAAGGTGGACTCATCAGAGAACAATACATGTTTCACATTGTTCACAGCCCAAGATTTGTGCTGGCACCATTGAAACTAACGTTTGAAATTGACACAAGTGACCAAAGGTTTTGCTTTAGTAGCCTGACCATGAATATTGTCCCTGTGGCTCCCAAAAAACAGTTTTGGTGGAAAAGGGAAAGTCAAGGTGTGCATTTAATTCTGCAGTGAGTTGGGTAGCTGTGGTTTATGTTTTTTTAATACAATCCAGGTTAGTACCTAGACATCCCTTTCAGACAGCTTCTTCTTGCATCCACAATTACTCCTGTTGGATGTGGTCTGCCTTTCATGGTGGTATGCTGACATCACCCTGGATACAGTGGCTCTCAATACACCACAAAGACTTACTGTCCTGGTCATAGATGCTCCAGCAAGACACACACCAACAATTTGTCCTCTTTTGAACGCTGAAATGTCTCCTATTATGTCGTATGGATTGCAATATTTTATGTACAGCTGTGCTATTGCTGTACATAAAGATCTTCACACTCTGCTCTTACTAATGGAATGTGCAATCAGTGAAGACTGGCCACCAGGCCACGCATATATGGACATGAAACTTCAAACACTATATTGGCAAATGTTTCAATCTTATTTAGGGATGCACCGATCCCACTTTTCCTGTCCTGATACCAATACCTGGGCTTTGGGTATCGGCCGATACCGAGTACGGATCCGATACCAGTGTTTAATTAATAAGCACTGTTTGGTTTTCTATATCAGTGAACAAAGTGTACACCCAGGTGTACTTATATTGGTTATTGAAACTGAGAAACTTAGCTTGAATGGTCTCTACAGAGGAACAAAACCTTGACTGTAAATGCTAATTTATACTTCTGCGTCGAATCTCCATCATAAGTGGGGCGTAGCCGCGAACCCTCCGCCGTAGCCTGACACGCACCTCCCCAGAAATGTAACTGCACGTCGAGGCGACGCAGACCGCGGAAACTCTGACTGGTCCGCTTTGCCATGATCGTTTTTTTCTTTGTATAGGAGCGAAAAAAGCGTATGCCCGGGTGTACTTATATTGGTGATTGAAACTGAAGCGTTATTTATATCTAGCATTACATTTGTTTAGTTATTTCTCGCTTCTCCAATATTTGCGCTCAAGCTTGTTGTTGCGGTCGTTGTCTGCTAGCATTAGCAAACTCCGTGTACTCTGCGCTATGGTGCGTCTTTAGATGTTTGATCTAAGTGCTTGTGTTAAATGACATACCGTCCCTTCTTCCTCTTGACACTTTAGCAGAACAGACCGTACAGTCTGACAAAATGCTGCAGCTTTGAATTTTAACATAATGTAGCAATTAAGTGGTATCGGTTCTTGGTATCGGACAATTTTTACGAGTACGAGTATGAGTATTTGACCGCAGTATTGGCCCGATACCCGATGCCTGTATCGGTGCGTCCCTAATTTTATTGTCCAGTCCCTGTGTGTGTGTGTCTGTGACGGTGTAGTTTCGTGTGAAATTACATTCTTATTTAGCATAAAGGTCCCAGTTCCCGTTGCGCGGTGGGAAAAGGTCACGCAAAAGTGGCTAAGACCTACAAAAGTTCCCAGTCGAGACAGCCCAGGAACTGGGAACCAGGTGGGAAAGCGCTTTATGACAGCGAGAAGCAGGCTTACAGATTGGATGTTGTGTAACTTTTGTTATGCAGTAAGTTTTGCAAATACGGATTGTTGCTTGTTGCAAAACATTCCCTTCTCCCGTGGTTTTATTGATGACATCATCAGCGATCAGTCGACATTGACTTGACTTTCTTGAGCTTTATTTGAGTCTTTTTATTGTTTTAACAGTACATATGATGCATTTTTTGTTTGTTGAAAGCGATATTACTTAAAAAATCTGAGTATATCACAAAAAGAAAAAAAAATGTTATAAATACTTACAAAGCTGATGCAAATAGTTGCCTCATTTGTTTTAGTAGAGCAAGCTCAACTTTCTTACACTGTGTACAGAAGTCCAGAAAAAATATTTGAGTTATTTTAACAAAATTTCTTTTTCGCTATTTTTTTCCCACCAACAGATTTCTGCTATTGTATTTTTTTCCAAAATCAGTTTTTTATTTTTTTTCCACCAAAGTTATTTTTTGCTACTTTTTCCCCCAGAAGTTATTTTTTGCTAATATTTTTATGATATATCAAGATCACTGACTTGGCTGGACATATTTGCAGCATGGTTCATGCATATTCAATATTACTTTGAACAGGAATTGATTCAAGTTGAAATAATGGTGTGTTTATCAGTAATAGACAATTTTCAAATTAGTGTTTGTCATTTGAGAAGGAGGTGGAGACATTTGGAATGTTATCATTGTGGTAATTATATTGACCCACATGGCGTATGATGTTATGCCAAGAAAACAAGAAATAAATAGAAGTGAAAAACAATTTTTGGTAGAAAAAAAAATATAATAATGCATGGCCTTTCTGGAGTTCCGTATTGCTGTATCCTTCTGAACACATTTAAAATTGGTTCTGGAAGCACAGAATATGCATAAAATAATACAAAAATTATTTCAGAAGCTTTTTATTTAACAAACGTTTTGTAATTTTCTTGAAAGTACACACATCGTTCAGTGGCAGATAATATATGATATCTATAATGGCTGTAATTCTACAATGCTACAACCATGACACATTGCATTTAAGAAACATGATGGAGATTAAGACTCCTGTGATTGAAAAATTGCTGGTTTGATTGCTGGTCCCAGCAGATCAGTCACACCTCCATTAGGCCCTTGTGTAGTACCTTTAAACGTGACAACTCCAGCAGTGCTGAACACTAAGCGGCTCTGTGATCTGATCCCATACTTCACTGTCACCTGCATCTTTCTGAAGACTAAGGTGGGCAATGTGAGAGGTTTTTTTGAGTCACAAGCATTCGTGTCCAAGTCAAGAGTGCATGACAAGACTCCATTCATATATAGACTCAAGACTCAAGTATCCCAACTGTCCTGAATTGATTTTGCTTTCCGGCAGCTGACCAGTTGGACTGCATTTGTATATGGGCTATATGTCAGTCCAGTGCTCAGGCTGGGCTCACCTGCACTGTGCTGGACGACTTGGCTGGCTCAGGGGAGCTGCTGCTCCCGCTGAAGGCTCCTGTGAGGGCATTGCCCACCACATGGCCCACGGCTGAGCCCACGGCCACACCTGCTGCTGTGGTGGCCATCTGTGCCATCAGACCGGGCTGCTTGGGCTGGGCAGGGGCTGGTGCAAGGGCAGCTGGGGGTGGGTGGGCAGGGGCATAAGGGGCATCACAAATACGAACAAAATGACCACAAGCAAATTACAAAACACCCAACGGAGATTCTCTCCTAATATCACAGTGAACAGGACCAAAACGAGCCATTTATAATAAAGTAGTATAGTTTTAAAAAAGCCGGATACACCATAATTTAAAGAACGGGACAGAAAAGGCAGAAGTCCCTCCAGGCTACCTGTGACATTGAGAAGTGAAACACTGCATGCACTTTTGTCAGAGTTAAGGAGGAGGAGTCATAGAAAACCTGTCCAAAGAATCCATTTTGCTAAATCTGAGTTGTCCAGCAAATTAAAAAACTACAGCCTTGAAATATCTACTAAAGCACTATGAATTCAAGGTTAATACACAGTTTACTTTTCAGCAGTCAACAGTAGGAGACTGTGCAGTGTTATCTCAAGTCAAAGTTCACTTCATTTGAAATGTTTCAGAAAAATAAGATCCATTAATGTTTTTATAGTTATATGGTTTTAGATACATTTTGCATACCATCTTATATATTCTGTAATATGCATACATTTAGATACATTGCAATAAGTATTGTATGAGTTTAATTTCGTTTCAATGTTTAGGGTTAACATCATATGCGATTCCATTCAGCTCAGAACAAGTATTAACAGTCTGAAAAAATGGTTTTATTTATATAGAGAGAAATAGATGCATACACAAACCCAGCTAGTTCATTCCAAACAAAAGCAAAGTGACAACTGGATTTCTAGGACAAAAGATGATAAAATTATAATTACACTGAATGCCCTTACACTTACCACCCAAAATGGCATATCTTAGGCTAACATTGCCATCCCTTCAAAGCCCTACAACTGTAAAGCAGGACAGATTTATGTCCATCCAATCTTTATGCTTACAATCCCAAATATAGAAACATGTATTTGTGGATACTTGTGGAGTAAATAACATGTTAAACAAAGTATTAGATAATCAATTTAAATTTTGACATACGTCTTGGCACCATAGGTTAATGCATAAACACAAATAGTATTTGGTTGTGAGAGACAGAGCAGTACAGCAGACAGTACAAGAACCTAGCAATGGACTCAAAGGAACAACTTTATGATCTTGGGCTTGAATATTTCCTTTGCACTGGGGTTGACGGTATTTGCCTCCTCCTCTGTGTTAAAGATCATCTGGTGGGCTTCGTCAAACAGAGCCGGCCCGATCGCGGCCCGAACTCGGTCCTTCCAGGCACTCAGTTTTGGCCTGACCTCGAACACGTTTATACCAGCACCTACTGGCTAAAGGCACAAAAGTACATAAAAACAGCATAGTCAGTGCTTCAGAGAGGCTTGAAACAAACAGTCTGTACTCATATCACAACACTTTGATATACTCTTAAATTACATTTACTTATTTAGCAGTTAGTTGTCATGGTCTGTACCAGCCAACCCCGCCCTCTGTGACCCTTCCCCATTTGGCCAGCAGGCTTTGCTGGCCATTCAGCCTTTCCCACCCCCCTCTCTGTCTTAGTGTCTTGTTTAAGCCTTGTGTTTCTCCTGCTTCCCTGCCCAATGTGTAGTTCAGTGGGCTGAGCATATGGCACAGAGGCTGTACTCCTCTGAGCACAGGTTCAAGCCCAGCCTCACTGGTTTGGTTTATTGGTTTTCTGTTCTAGTGCTTTAGTTCTGTTTATCCTATGTGTCCGTTTTAATTATCTTCTGCTGGTGTTTGTTTTTAGTTCCGCCTAATGTTAGCCCTTATTTATGTCTGTATTCCTAGTGTTTATTTCCTAGTATGTAGTTAGTTTCCTAGTTCTGGTACTTGTTAATTGTTAGTCAAGTTTCTCCACCTGATGGCCATTTTCCCTTTCTGTCCTCATTGGTTCATTGTCATGGTTCACACCTGGTCCTGGTTAGTCATTGTGTTTTGTGTATTTAAGTGCTTGCCTTTGTTCAGTTCAGAAGTCAGTCATTGTGTTAGCCTGTGGGCCAATGTGTGTTTGGTTATGCCACCCTATGTTACTATTATGTGTTTTGATTTGCTTGGTTCTGCTCCTTAGTTGTGTTGAGATTTAGTTACTCAATCTGTGTATTTTCTGTATTTGTTTTGACCCCCCCTCGTGGTCTTTTTGGTTTTGTAGTTTCCCCAGTGTGTTTTTCTCTTCCCAATAAACTCCTGTGTCGTCTTGTAAACTATAAGTGGACGTCACCCTTTGTTCCTGCTGGCACCATGCCATGCTGCATCGCAACAGGGCAGGGTCAGGCAGTCCTTGGAGAAATTGGAGGCTACGAGCCTTGTTCATGGACCCAAAGGTGAAATCACTCTGCCAGCCATGGGATTTGAACTAGCGACATTGTGATCATAGGTACAGAGTCCTAGCCCACAGAGCCATGTATCATCCATGTTACTTGAAGTTACCAAACTTGCCTTTAAAGCCACATGCATTTGCAGACTCTGCCATAGATTAATTATGTGGTACAATCGGGATTGAACCCAGGATCGAGAACACATTTGTCACTGTTGCATCTTGTAACATTTCATTTTAAACAAATTCAGCATTACTTATCCCACCTGCATGATTTCCACAATGGCTACCAAGTCTGCCAATGAGATCATCTGGCCAGCAATAAAAGGCTTGTCCTGCAGAAACTTTTCTTCGAAGGCTGTGAGTGATCCCTCCAGGTCTTCAATCGCAGAATCCATTTTTTCCTTAGGAACAGCTATTTCAAATATCTTGGGAATCAGCAGCTGAAATACAAAATGTACCATTTTCCATTTCACTGTTTTGTATATTGCAATTGGATTGTCTTAAAAAGTAGAGATTAATATGACCTAAAACGTAGAGATTAATAGAATTTAACAAACGTATTGAACATAACTTTGTAAACAATGGTCAACCTATGATCTGCTGGGTTATCACCAGTCTCCTTTTGCTTTAATCAAAGAACAGATTGTGACCAGTGAATCGGTCCCAAAACCTTGGTATAATACTGTATATTATTTGACCGGGGAATATAATAACCAACCTTGAGCCATATGATCCTGGCAGCATGTTTGCGCATTCCACTGTGCTGCCAGGAAAGATACTCATTTACTCGAGCCCGGGTCTGCAGGTCAGCTGGGTACCAATGGT
>JAAGVU020000113.1:24675119-24699705 GCA_011763525.2 Mormyrus iriodes
TGACCAAGGATTTATGTTCAAGGGTTCATAGTAACTTGGCACAGTGGTGCTTAGGTGTTGTTTTATATTTACTTTTACTTGACTACTGTAGCCTCACCAATCAGAATTGATGATCTAACGTCTCCATCCTTTTCTGACAGGATTGCTATCAGATTCTGTCCTTTGGAGCTGTGGCAAGTGAAAAAGGGAACCGTGATGACTTTCCTGTAGATGACACTCTGCACATCATGTAATACAGCCAACCATCACCCCCTGGTGATGCTGTAAAATGCTTTTGCTGCAATGGCTGTTAATTCTACTACAGCTGTTGACAGCTGAATTAAATCCTAAAAATGAAACGAACTGGCTCGTAAGACAGCTACATGCACATTACAGCTACTACTTACATCCTTGGGTTTCCCAAGGACAGCAGCTGTAGTGGATCACAGCTTTTTCAGAAACTCCTCAGGAAATTTACTCGCAGGTAAGTTGCTTTCTAAATCAATGAATGGCTTATGAGTTTGTAAATTCACCACACTTAAAATTTTGCCTTTCTGTCTGCAATATGAACACTCCCCTTGATAGCCTGAGCTGGGATCAGTTTGCATTGCCCCAACCCCATTTGCAACTCCTATTATAGAATCTACTGAAACCAATCATAAATCAACAGTTAAGGACTCAAAACTGCATACAAGTAGGAGTTCGTTTATGGACAGCAAGTGATCTAGCCTTTGCTCTGCTGATTGGCTGGGTGAGAAACACCCATCATGGACAAAGAACATTTATTTTGTTTTTTAAATATACAAAGTTTGACTCTCTCTTTATTCCATTGCAATTGTATATAACCAATATTTCCTTGGTTTATATATTTTTTTAATGGATTGTATTCATAGGAGTGCAATTGCCTGCAGTCTCGCAGAGATTGTACAGTATATTTTGGATATGTACCCAAATGACCCCCACCTTCCCAGAAGTCAGTACCAGGGAATACCTCTGATTGCTTGACTGCACGTCTTTCCACCTTGTGATCAATTCTGCACTGACTGTTGTGCACATTGTGTCATACATATCAAACTTGATTCTTACTTTATAAGGTGTGTTGCTTCTGCTAAAGGTGTGCAGTGTCACAACCAGAGAATTCTTTGCTAATCAGATCAAGCAGTTTTAACATATGCAAGATGTGTTTTGTGAAGTTAAATTAGATAATACACTCGGTATGGACTAATCAACTTCTCATTTGTTATTTTTATATTTGCATTTGACATAACATTTATTTGCATCTGATATAACATTCATCCTACAATCTTATACACAATATTACATATTCGACAGTGTGCATTTCACACCACATAAAAGAAATTAAACAGATGGTAACAGTGGGGCAAAAGGGTCTTTTTGGATGCCCAAGGTCTTGTCTCCAGTAGTTCAGGATTTTGTTATTTTATCTTATGTTCTCCTGTTCAACTCCATCAGACCAATGAGGTCACCCCTGGAATAAGAAACACCATCAAGATCAACACACCTGTTCCCCCCCTCCGCCAGGACCCTGTACTGAATAAGTGGCTGAAAGAAGAATAGCGATATGGATGAATGAAATATATACACCCTATTCCAGCCATGTCAATATTATATATTATATTATCCATCCATTTTCTGCAACGGTTTATCCTATATATGGTATATTATACTATATTATATTAATTTTAAAAGGAAAGACTGACTGACCGTGGGAGTACTTGCATTGCTTTAGGGCCTCACTGAAGCCCTCACACAGGTTCAGGTCACTCTGGGTGGTGGCACAATCCAGGAACTGTTTCACCTCGAAGTGGCAGGGCCCTGGCGCCAAGCGCTCTGGCTGGGGGGCCTCCTGCTTATGGACAGACAGCAATACGAGGAATGATGACCTTATGTTTCAGGTGCTCAAGGTCTCATCTAATCCATTACTTATACTTTCCGTATAGTTTTATAATCAATTTACAAGAAAGCATGGCTTGAGTATTTTTCATGTTTCTGAAACTAACACCAATAATATTATATGGCATGAACCTTGAGGAAACCTCGAGATATTCACACGCTACCCAAATAACTGGTGGGGTAACAACTATTCAGATTCAGACTTTTCAAATTTTTATGTTGCAGTAGCAATTTACATAAATGATAGAAACACAGACACGAGGTAGGCATAAAGGTAGACATAACACAGAATTACAAAATTACAAAAATATATATACGTACAAATATGCAAAAACTACTGTACTAGATAAAATAAAGCTTTACAACTGAGATATACATTTAGAGTGCAAAATAAATGTAAATGGACTTTGTGTATTGCCTCAGAGGAGGTTATTCAGGATAAACTGAACTGCTTCGAGGCATAAACTGTGTTTCAGAAGCATTGCAGCAATCAGAAGCCTTTCCAAACTGTTGAAATCTGTAATGTTTTTGCACATGCACCATCCTTCTACAGTTTCCAGAAAATTCCAAAATCTGGATTGGTTTTGCTTTCTGGCTGCTGACCAGTTGGACTGCATTTGTATATGGGCTGTATATCAGTCCAGTGCTCAGGCTGGGCTCACCTGCACTGTGCTGGACGGCTTGGCTGGCTCAGGGGAGCTGCTGCTCCCGCTGAAGGCTCCTGTGAGGGCACTGCCCACCACATGGCCCACGGCGGAGCCCACGGCCACCCCTGCGGCTGGGGGGCCAATCTGGGCAATCAGCCGGGGCTGTTGGGGCGGGGCAGGGGCGGGGGAAAGGGCAGCGGGGGGTGGGTGGGAAGGGGCATGAGATGCTGCTGTGTGGCTATATCACAAATAGGAACAAAATGACCGCAAGCAAATTACAAAACACTCAACGGAGATTCTCTTCTAATATCATAGTAAACAGGACCAAGACGAGCCATTTCTAAGAAAGTGGTATACTTTAAAAAAAGCCGGATATACCGTAATTTAAAGAACGGGACAGAGAAGGCAGAAGTCCCTCCAGGCTACATGTGACATTGAGAGTTGAAACACTGCGTGCACTTTTGTCAGTGAGGTAGAGACTTATCGCTCTCCGAGAAGTCACCCCACACAGCGGACTTTTACCAGCCCTGACCTTTTACCTACTCCTTTTAAAACCAATGGGCCTGAAAATGTCCCCGCATGTGTGAAGATTAAACTAACCATAAATCCAACTTTCCCCATCTTTCTAAAATTTTTAATGACGCAAGCGGTTTCACGTAACTGTAGCGTACAATAAAAAACATTAACAAGGACGCTCGTTCACATTATTACTTTACCTAGCTGGTGGTGATGGGCGACTACGACTTCCTCTGGCCATTGCTGCGTTTTTTTGCTGTTTATCCGCCTGGGAAAATGTGTAACCGGTGTTAACTTTGCCCTGCAGCGTGCTCACGCTGTCAGAGCCTACCAGTACACACGAATAGCCGTTCGGCAGCGTGAATGACCTTGTGCGCACGACGCGCTTACCGCGCATGTGCGACAAATTACATCAGCTGTCGTAAGAATAGATCTGTTTATTACAATGTTACATTTGCTGCGCAGAATATTTTATATTCAATACGATTACACTGACCTAAGAACTATTAATATCACAGTTGATGTGGCGCTCTTTGAAACTTATTTACAAAAATATGCAAACTTATTTCCAGTCTATCATTTTATATTTCGTTTTCCCATTAAATGCACCTGCACTGTACGTCATTCTACAAATGGACAATTAATAGCTTGATTTTATTAGACATGTTCACAGTCTGATTTCTGCCTTTATAGCTGATTTTTATATTCTTATACAGTAATGTACATTGATATACTTGCAATGTAAACACAAATATGTACCACTTGGTGGCGCTTGTGGACAACCTTGTCCCTGGAGAGATATTTCTTCTACACACATATTCCTATTTTTTACCCTGACACACAGAATGATACAGAATTACAGATGACTAAACTGTAACAAAAGTAGGCGAAGTTATGCATATGTATATGTAGACATTTAAAAACTTTTTTTAGCCTGATCGAGGCCATAAATTCTGTAGTTTTCGCTTATGATCGCATGTTTACCTTATAAATCCGTTAACCCCCTATAAATCATGACCCACATTCATTGCAGTCATCTTAATTATCTCACTTTACATCTCAAATAATTGTTCATGACTACTAGAAAATGTGAGCCGTCTGGGGGTCCCGGAGGACCAGTTTGAAAAACACTGTCATAAACCGAGATTATGTGGTACCAAATTTACTGAAACTAGCAATTTTTCCTGTTCCAGCTGCAACTCAAGGCCACTATGCCCAAAATACTTCGAAGTTCAAAACGGCTTCATGCCGACATGTACAACTTTAGACCTTCTTAAACAGGGTATTTAACTAGAAATTTAATTACCTTATCACAAAGCAATGTACACTGTAACAGATTTTTGTAATTTGAACATTATTTTACTGTCATATATGCACTAAAATACTGTAAAACACACATACAGTAAATTACTGTAAATAGCAAAGGACTGTAGGAAAATATATGGTCACTACCATATTTATATTATTATTTTTAGTTTATTACAACATTAACATGAATTACAGTGCCGCTCCGATCAACCGTTAACTGACATTAGGTTTCCACACGCTCGCGGCATTCACTGTTGATGGTTAATTAATATTTATCTAGCGACTAGTTAGCGGAAACTGTCAAGATGGGCGCGCTATTTGTGTGCAAACAATGTAATTTGTCTGTGAAAACGGTTTCCAGATTTTACCGTCATATCACAATATCTAGGAACCTGGCTAATTCTAGGTTCGGTTGTGCTTTGCCGCCTCGTCCTTGCAGTTTTCAGACACTGGCTGCCCTTAAGTCACACACATGCGTCGGAAGCACACACACCCAAGTAAATATTACGTTAGCTGTAGACCTGCTCAAATGGGTGCAGTGACTTGTGAGGTTGAGCGATGTGAGCATACATCTCCCAATTTGCTCAGCTTGTGTGACCATTTAAAATAGCATATAACAAGTGGGGAAAGGGTTACATGCCCCTTTTATATATTTCTGACCTATACAGAGCAAGTTAGGGGAGGCGTAAGGAAAAACTTCCCCATGGGGATCAATAAAGTATGATTATAATAATAATAATCTGAAAAATTATAATACTTAATATAATAACTGAAAAACAGTATTGTGATACTGTAGTTTAAAAACAATAAAACTTTAACTGACAAAGCATTAATACTGTAAAAAAATACAGTGAAAATACTGTGAATGAAAAATACAGGAATACTGTAGTACTGTAAATGCAAATACTGTAATAACGCTGTGAATGGCAATACAGTAATTCTACTGTAAACTTTTTTACAGTGATTTACTGGCATCCAGCTGCCAGTAAGTTACTGTGAAATTTACAGCAACCTTTTTACAGTGTACAGAATGTTAAGCAGATGCTATTCATGGAGAAAATTATAACATCTCAGTTTTCAGAACCACAAGCCCAAGTGTTCCAAGTTTTTAAACTGTTTGTCGAAAATCTAAACAATTAAAGAGTTCCAGGGAAGGTGAGGAGCACCAGTGTACAGTGTCACGACTGCGGGCTTGACGGCGAGGCATGATGCCGGTATAAAGGAAGCAGGCAGCACACAGGAATCGTGAAGCCCGTGAGGGGACTTTATTTCTCCAATGGGACCGGGGTAGACTGACAGTCAGCACTCCACACTACTACAATGACCGAAAAGGGAGCGCAGGACTGGGGAGCTTTTATACAAAGGAACATTGAGGAGTAAACGAGGGACACCTGTGGTTGATTAACAAGGGCAAAAACACGAGATAGCGCTCAACAAGCAGCAGGTGTGGCTGCTAATCAGCCCCGCCTGTGGGGAACACCGGGAAAACACCAGAAGGGAAGGGCTGGACATCACATACAGGCGGTTCCTGGGTTAAGAACATCCAACTGACGGATAACTCATACTTACGAACGGACTCCCATAAAGCCTATTAAGCCTATACGAAAAAAACTGAGTTAAATACAATGGTTTGTAATCAGATAGGGAGTGGGACTTTCAACCTGGGGGTTTATCCCCATTACCAGCCCATTTTGTCTTCGTTCTGATGGAACTTTGATAAATGATGCCACAGTTCAAGTCTTATTATCCCAATAACTGTATAACTGGCATTTCGAGAAATAAAAAAATAGCATATTGAACTCTTCAAGCAGTCTGAATTTTCAATCCCGCCTGGTCTCTTCCGTCGATCGTTTGAGAAACTTCCGGTTGTTAGCAATAACAAGCGATGTGTTGTGGCACCTCTGCAGCTGCGCAGTTCTGACCCCTTATTTGCATGTTTCTCTATACAGCGCAATCGTAGTCTGTGTGTGTGTGTGTGTGTGTGTGAGAGAGAGAGAGAGAGAGAGAACTCAGCTTGTTAAATTATGACTGGCACAACAGCTGTGAGGCTCCCAGTTGGCTACTGTTTGCAATAGCGAATGCACATACTACTTTTTGACACTCATGAAAACATCGTGCAGCTTCATTGGTTCGTCGGCTGGAGGCACAGGACAGTACTATGTGACTTTTATTATTACTGTACTATTAGGGGCTAAGCGCCGATAGTGCTAGGCACCTATTGTAACTGCAACATATTTTTCACTATTATTATACTTTATGTTCTGGCCCATAGAACCCTTTGGTGGATTTTGATGAAATATGTAACATTTATACAGGACAGTGCAAAGTATCAAAGTTCATCAAATATGGAGTCAATCCATCCATCTCTGCATAGTGTCACCAACAAGTCACAATTTCAAGGTGCTTATAACGTTTGAACTGTTTGTACTACGGTTTTCCCATGAATCCTTTGTTGCTCTCGATTCGAATGCACCCATTAGTGTTAAAATCTGTCATATTGTATTTCCTTCGTCCGTCCAAACTGACCGAAGCTGCAAGACAAAACCATGAAATTGCTTTCACCCAGCAAAAATGGCATATAAACATACCAGCAAAAGAACATACAAACGGGAAAGTGACGTACATAAGCAGGGAACTATAGGATCACCGTTCCAATGCTGTACACACACATTGCAATCGGACTCACAGCCAAGAGCGTCAGTGTCCTGCTTGCGGGAAGCGCTGCAGGAAATGCAATAAGTTAGGACACTTTGCAATCTTCTGCAGAACTAGCAACGTGAAAGAGGTCATAGTGTGCAAGGAATCAGACGTCAATAATGAACCGCTTTTTTGGGATCCATAGACGGGCAGGAAACAGCAAAAATGGCACGTAATGCTGATAGTGTGCGGTAAAGAAGTGCGATTTAAAATGGGCACGGCAGCCGATATTACAATTATATCGCGGTATACATATCAGACATTCCCACAGCGCCCTCTGCTGGTCAGAGCTGAATTGACCTCAGAAGTCCTGGAGGAGCAATAACCTGTGCTGGAAAATTCATGGCATCTGTTGACAGAAAAGGGATGAAGTACAAATTCATGGTAAAGGGACAGCATGCCAGCAACTTAGTCGTAGTATAGCATGCCAGATGGGCCTAACCGTTAGAGCTGAAGAAATCGTGGACGGTGTTGGTTTACTTGATTGTGAGCCAGAAAATATTGAGCTATAGTCAAACATTAAACCTTCTAGCATGTGCACCCCATGTAGAGTGCCGTTCCCTTTTCTGGCCAAAGCTGAAGCATTGCGTAAGAGATTGTATTAAATTGAAATCATCAGTGAGGTGACAGGCCACCAAATGTTGCATCCATGTGCTGCCCATTGTCAAAAAGAATGGCAAGAATAGGATATGCGTGGATCTAAAGCGCCTCAATCACCGATGCAGAGCAAGAGGTTCATGCTCCCCACATTGGAAGACATTTCCGCTACATTGGCTGGCATGACAACGTTTTCTACACTCAAAGCATCATCTGGGTTTTGGCAAATACTGCTGGACCTCAGCAGCACAAAGCTCACAGCATTCATCGCTTTGATGGGCGGGTTATTCTTTTGGATGCTTCCTTTTGGCATGCATCACTTCCTCTCTGGAAATTTTCCAGAAAGAGATGAGCCGCTTTCTAGGAGGTCTTAGGGGTGCTGCTGTGGTGATGGATGACATCCTGGTCTTTGGAAAGGACCAGGACAAACATGATTGGAACTTGGAAACCGTTTTGCAGATCATCAAGCAGTCAGGGCTTAAGCTGAATAAAGACAGATATCATTTTAGCAAGACAGAACTACTATACTTCGGTCACGTCATTAGTCATGCAGGCATAAAACTGGATGCAAGCAAAGTGAGAGCAATCAGGGACATGCTAAGTCCTTTGAACATCACAGAACTATGATAAGGAAGGTGTTGGGGATGGTTAATTATCTACGTAAATTTTTACCTGGCTTCTCTTTAAAACTCCACCCAATGATGGACCTGCTGAAACACAACTCAGTCTGGCGATGGGGAGAGCCTCAGCAGAGAGTCTTCAGCAAGGTAAAGCAGGTGGTGTCCAACATACCAGTTCTGGCCTTCTATGACGCCCATAAGCTAACCACAGTCACAGCCAATGCTAGTAGCTTTGGTCTGGGTGCAGCTCTCCTCCACATGCACGAGGACAAAGTCCATCCTGTGGTCTTCTGTTCCAGAATGCTCTCTGAGACAGAAAGGAGGTATTCACAAATCAAAAAAGAATGTCTTGCTGCAGTATGGGCATGTGAGCGATTTTCCCGTTACCTCCAAGGTCTAAGTGAGTTTTTCTTACAAACTGTTCATGTCCCGGGAAAGCAACTCATAGTAGCTGACATTCTGTCTCAGAAGCAACTACAAGACAAAAGTGCCGACGGTGAGGAAGAGGTGCGGGCTTATGTTGATGCTGTAATCTTGACTGCTGCTATGACGCAGACAAAAAAGGATTTCCTCAAAGAATCCACGAGCAACAACAGGGTGTAACTTAGGGTGTTACAAGGCATAAGGGAAAGGTGGCCGAAACATATCCCTTGAGAACTACAGGCTTACTATGCTGCAAGGCGTCACTATCAGAGACTGATGGATCGCTTCTCTTTGGAGAGAGGATAGTCATTCCATCTGAGCACAGGCAGGATATTCTCAACAGCATACACGAAGATCAGCAGGGGTTGACCAGGTGTCGCAAAAGGGCAAGTAATTCTGTCTGGTGACCTGGGATTGGAGACTGCATAGTAAGGATAGCCTCCCAGTGCATGTTCTGCCTGGTGCACAAGCCTACTCACACTGGCCCGTGGCACAAGATTGGAGCTGACCTTTGCGTCCATTGGGGTAAAACCTACTTAGTTGTTGTCGATTATTATTCTAGAGATTTGGAGATAGCTCATGTGTCGCCACCCACTAGTTAGCAGGTCATAATTCAGATGAAGAAAATGTTTGCAAGATAGGGGCTCCAGTACAATTGTTCAGTGACAATGGGAGACAATTTAGCTCAGCGGAGTTCAGGTGCTTTTGTAGGCACTATGACATTCACCACGTCACCGGCACACACCACATTTTCCCCAATCCAATGGGATCATTGAGATGGCCGTTGGCAATGAAGATTCTGTGTCAACCAGACCCTAAAATGTCTGAGAGAGAGCTGTTATGCACTTGACGATTTGTCAGTGGGACAGCCCTAAGCCCTCAAGGAGCGCCATGAGTTCACGAGCATTGACATTGGGATTGGGCCTAAGTATGAAGCTCTCAAGACTCCCAGTGAAGCATAGTGTCCAGGTGGGCTCCAAAAAACACGTCATTGAAGTATATCAACCCATAAGCTTTCATCTCTATTTAGACAAAGCATACAAGAATCTTCCATAGACTACCAGTGAAGCATAGCATCAATGTGCATCTATGGGTTGTATTTTTCCTAGTTTCAAAGGGAAAATTAACATATATGTTGTCGAAAACAATTACCATTAAACGATCCACACTGTGGTTCAGTTAGTTAGAGTACACTTTTAATTGCAAATAAAATGAGTTTATATTGATACATTGACTAAATTCATTTTGCAGTTTTATGGGGGAAGCGGAGCTGTCTATTTAGTCCTAGAGCAGTGTCTTGTGGGCAAAGCTTTAGTTCGATGGGAGAATCCACTTAAACGAAAAAAGCGTGCAGCTACATGGTGTTTTTTACTTAAGCATATGGGAGAATTGGCCCCTAGATAAACAATGTCTGTCAGGTTTTATTTTTTTAACTAATTGTTTTTTCATCCCGCCATCATCATTTCCCCTTAAGATTACTTTAGTTAGTTTTTTAAATTCAGTTTTGAATTCTGTTCTACTGTTATTGTTTGCTTTGAATTTCAGATGTTTAGATGTTGATTTGAACTGTTCTAGACATTTTTAACTGGGTTTGAATTAATTTTGGTTTACTTTTGTTTGTTTTCATACTACGTATTATATTACTTAACTACGTAATTCAAATGATCTGAAAGAAATTCATACATTTCATCCTGATAGGCCTCAAGTGGGTTTATTTTGATTGGTCAGATTCTCCCTTTCACATCATTAGCTCAAACCATCCTTGCAATTGTAACTATTCATACTTCCATTGTAATAAACTGCAATCAACACAGCATCTCCAACTACAAAAAGAGAAAGAGAAAAAACAATACAATTTGCTCTTCCATTTTTTTGTTTTCATGGAAGTATTTTTGTTTCTTCACAAAAAAACTTTCTTTGAGCTTCTATTTTAATTAATACATTTTTTTCACTGGCTATCTTTCATTCAGTATCATTTTCCATTGACAGTGACAATTTTTTTTTCCCATACTGGGGAAAGTTAACCCTTGATGCTCAGATTCCCTTCCACCCTGACAGTGGATCTAACTCCAGTTTCCAAGGATTCCCAAACAGGCCATGTGCTTCAGGCTCAGACCTCAGCTTCTACCCAAGAACTAAATGCAGAGAAATGAGACACAAGGTGCTGCACAGCAGACAGTCATTCTGGCACCAACCACAGGACGCCCTTTGCAAAAGCAGAGGGGGGAAACCGTGTGACACACGTAGAGGTGTGCGGGCTGCGGATGAGACGTGCGCCATGCCCCACCTGGCACTCTGTGCGCTTGCATCGATAATTTGTATGAACAGTAATCTTTGGTGGATGGATGAAAAACTTGCAGTATAACTTAAGGCCATACGCACTGAAAAAGCAACCCATGCGATCGTTGATAACCTAATACAATTATTTATTACTCCAGTGCTGAGAACTGGGGAAACATCCCAAGTCTGCTGCTGTTCATTGTGTTCTCGCACAGGGCAAAATGGCCCAGGTAAAACAAGTGGCTGCTAATATAATTCCCCCCTCCTCCCTACCCCAGTCACCCTTCAACCAAGCACCACAACCACCCTAAAGTCTTCAAACTGACCGCAATCTATTCCTCAAAGCCATCCTTACAAATGCAGGGTCTCACAGCTCATGGGAGATGCTTGGCTCTGACCCATTGTCAGTAACCAAATCGCCAGATGACCAACAGATGCGAATGCTGTGCAACCCATGCTGCCTGACATGGTCACTTGTTTCCCTGTAACAGGACACTAGACCATTAGCTCAAAGAAGGAAGAAGGCTGTGCGGCCATCAGCCTTCAATGATTGTCATATTCCCTCTGACCCGCTGGGATTTTTCTTCCACAAAAAACCAGGACACTATTGTAAATAACTTTTTCTTAATAACTTGCAAAGTTAAATAAAGATTAAATAAAAAGCACATTTAGCATGTAAAATAACACGTGACCTTTCCAGAGATGGATAACTGATCAGAAATTGAATCCCAGGCTCCACAAATCCTTGCAAAAAACTCACCAGGCAAGAGATCAGCTGAGCTAAAGGGTGCATTGCCCAGCACGGACCTCTAATCTGCGAGGTGATGTCATCGATGTGTTGGGCTCACGTGATCCCTGCATGTGGAGGATGAGGTTCTCAGTGACTTGCAATACACTGCCCACCCCCCACCCGCTCTCATGTTTCCAGTGCTGTGGACCTTGTCCAGCTGGGAGCCACCAACAGCTGAACCATTGGCCAGAGGCCCAGAACCCTCCACCCCCTGGCTTTTTCTTGTGGTCGCTGCATGTGGCGTGGCCCTGGGGAACGCACTGTAGGATAATTGCTTCCTGCAGGGCACTCTTTTTATGTGTCCCCCCCCCCCCCGCAAACACACAGAGCCCTAACCCTAATTCACAAAGCTTTGGGGCTTTGGTCATGACACATCCAGGGTCTGGTTTGTGTTTTGGGGGGGTGTTTATACCCTTTTATTAAAAAGGAGCTGACTTAAGCACAAAACGTCCCACCATTGCAAGTTTGACTCAAAGCATCCCCCATAGTGAAGGTGTCTCCATCTGGAATGTTAACCCACTTTATAGGACAAAGAAAGAGGGGATAGAAAAATAGGTGCTTTGACTGTTTTTTTACGTTAATATATAGGGTAAATGTAGCATTGTGCCTCAGTGGGCAGCTCCCACGCCTCCAGGGAGGGGGGTTGAAATCACACCTGGTCTGTGTGTGTGTGGAGTTTGTATGTCCTGGCTATGTTTGTGCAGGTTAGTGGAATCTGTATTTATGAATCGCTCATTGATTGTGATCCTGTGCAGGATAAGCAGTTATGGAAGATAAATGGATAGATAATTTAGGGAAGTGTTTCCCAATCCGGTCCTTGGGTACCTGCAGTTAGTTCATGTTTTTGCTCCCTTCAAACTCCCTGCCAAATACATTTTTGGTCCCTCCCAGCTCTCGATAAAAACATGGGCTGTCTCTGGGTCCGTGAAGACTGGACTGGGAAACATTGCTAGGGTAATAATAATTGAGAATGTTTCGAAGATCACCTTTTATGATATTTACGGTATGTGCCTATGAATAATTTAAGGTTGTATAACTTACGTTAATGGACGTTTTCTTTCAGTCTTGATAATCTAGAAAAAGACAGGGTTCCATAGTTTAAACTTTGTTTAATTTGTTTGAGATGGCTAAAAAGACGGGAATTTTAAACCGCCTTTGTCTTGTGTGAGCCTTCTTGAAGACGTGATTCTTCAGGCATTATTTCACCTTGTAAAATGTTAAGCAAAAACTTGCCATCATATTAAAATTAGCTTGTAACAAAAACACTCCCAAGATCCAAGCAGGCTTGTTAATTCTCCTGATCTCTGATGATAGTTCCCAAAAGGACCCGCCATTACTCCTACTCCTCCAAACCACTGATCCCAAACAATATCACCAAATGACCATGATGGTTTCACTTTTGAAAAATGACCTCACTCTTACGCTGTGACACACTTAATGGAAAAACAAAGATGAAATATGTTTAAAACTGTACAACACTGTTGAAAGTAGCATGAAGTTATATGTCTATTGCAGCTGAACATAGGCCTAAAGTTAATAGCCCTCAAAGATTCATCATCATTGGCATAACTATAAGAGTCATTTTGGACCCTTAAATTAACAGTATTCCTTTAATTAGTAAAACTTACGACTGTGTAATAGCATTTTTTTAAACACAATTCACATGGGGGTCGATTCTCCCATCAAGCACTTAAAAAGTTATGCGCTTTTGGGTTAAGCCAAAATAATCATGTTTGAAACTGGGGGCGGCATGGAGGCCCAGTGGTTAGCACTGTCACCTCACACCTCTGGCACCAGGGTTTGAGTCTCTGTTAGGATTCCATGTATGTGGAGATTGCATGTTCTCCCTGTCTTATTGTGGGGTTTCCTCTATGTACTCTGGTTTCCCCCGACAGTCCAAAAACATGTTGGCACCCCATCCTAGGTTGTTTCCTGTCTTAGCTCTGGACCCCCCGCGACCCTGAATAGGACAAGTTGTTACAGAAAATAGATATTTAAAACTGGTTGTTAAAACCTGTTTCTACATTTTTACTGTGATTATGATAGTTGAGGAAGTGAGGAAGTATTTTATAAGGTTAAAATAGGTTTGCCAAATGGTTAGAGTTTCTTTGATTCTGATTGGTTAAAATCCTTCATGTGACCCTGTGACAACAGGAAGTTGGGTGGACTGTAAGACAAGGGAGTGTATATGGTTACCTAAGTAAAGACCTGGCTGTTTATGAGGTAATCTCTCTCCATCCTTGTGTATTTTTATCAGAGGAATTCATCCACTAAATAGTCAGGACTCACAGGTCACAGTTGGTATTAGTAGCATGGACTGAAAGTTTAGAATGCATTGCTAATAAAATAATAATGCAATCTTATGTGGAACCCCTGATGAAGCTTATGTGGAAATTGCAGGAAAGAAGAATCAGACTATTTCTACACTTGACTACATGAACATGTGTGTGGTTTGTTTGTTCGCATACCCGCACAACCTCAACAAAATGGCATCACTCACAAACCATAACAAACGCAGAGCTCCTGAGGCCCAGCAGCTCTATATTTTAAAGGGATCATGTCTGCACAGCATAGAGCGCTATACAATAGCACTGGCTGAATATACACTGAACCAGGAAATGTATGCAATAGCAGTACATACACTAAACCAGCGATTATGTGAATTATGTCCCATAGTCAGACTTTCCGGAGACTGTGCCAGCCCCAATCTGACGCTTATTTACTAGTTAGTTAGTTTACACTTGTTTAGACTTATTTTTAGTTGGTCAGTTTAGAACAGTGTCATCATATCTACAGTAAATTAATTAATAGTAAATTAAGAAAAGAAAGGAGTGACAGTTTTCACTTTATTTTGGTCTGTATTCTGCAGAAGAACGGGATTGTTTAAGTGTGAGCAGCACCAATGTGAGCAGGACGAGTGCAAATGCAGAATTAGGCACAACTCCACCACATTCTGTGAAATGGCTTCTCTGAAATTGCTGTGTACTGAATATGTATGCAGTAACAGTAACGGACCTTGCAGCTGTGAAACATACCCAATGTAGAGAACAGGCTGGCTTACTTAAAGGCCTGAATACTCCCCAAGCAAAACATGGCTTGTATGTCTTGTTCCTTTTGATGATGCAGTGGTGAGGTAAAATAGATACACCCTATCTATTGAAGGCCAAAAGGGCACATTCTTAATGTGTTAACATGTTGTTACATTAATATTCACAACTTTCACATGGTGTCGGCAATGATGTTTGTAAATATTGTACATAAAGTCATTACCATTAAGTTTGTTTATTTAATTTCCAAATTCAGTGATGTTTAGTAGACTTGATTGCCAGTTAGGCTGTTTGTGTGTTCAAGTTGAGCAAGAGGCTTTGAAGCAGCATGGTCCTTTGATGAAGGAGAGCAGAATTTACATATAAGTAGCTGACCTACTAAAATAAGAAAAAAAAACCTTTTTGGTTATACTACCAACTGTGTCCTGGGTATGACATTAAACTGCATCTGGCCCTGCAAGTGCTCCTCCAACTTGCAGGGAAAATTTGGTAGTTGGTGGGAGGATTGGCACTCCAGCTCTGGTCTTAATCTGAGGCAGCCTGTCTGGGTAGGCGCGTGGAATGTCTAGTCTCACCAGCATGATGACCATCTTCTCTTTGTCAGCATCCATACCACCTCCAGTTCAGACTAGGTAATCCATCTGAAGCTAGGCAGGATTGGGCCTGGCCAGTACTTGGATTTGAGACTAATTCTGAACGCTGGGTTGCTGCTAGAAGTGGTGTTGGTGTGGCCAACAGGTTAGAACATTCTGTGATCTGTGTGGATCCCAATGCCCCAGTGCATTGACGGGGACACCATGCTGTAAAAATGGTGTCGTCCTTTGGCCGAGATGTAAAACCAAGGTCCTGACTCTCAGAGGCCATAAAAGATCCCTGGACATCTGGTGAATTCACTCCTGTCCGTTCACCACCTTAGCTACTGTGTGGTGAATGTACTGGTGCAGAATGGCTGCCGTCGCATCATCCAGGTGGGGGCTACACAGTGGTGGTGGTTGAAGTGGCTCCCCATTGCTTCTGTAAAAGCGCTTTGAGTGTCATGAAAAATGCTATATAAATGTGACATTTATTCATTCATTCATTCATCTTTCCCTGCTGTTGGGGGAGCTTTGTAACCTCTGTATTTCAGTACTTGGATTTGAGACTAATTCTGAATGCTGGGTAATTTCACTTACCTGGTCTGCGTACCACTTTCTGAGGTACGCAGACCAGGGAGTGGCCAGATCTCTGTAGGTCAGTATACCTATTATTGGTCTGGTTGCTCTGATGGCTGCCATACTCGGTGAGTAGCTGTTGCTGTGGTGGATCAGCTCCTCCCAATGGTGTCTGATGTCACTCCTTTCAATAAGTTATTATGAGGCTCAGACTAAGTCACTCTCTAGGTGTCTTGTCTTTTGTTTCAGTGTATAGTACAACCATGGTGAGTGATATCTAATGAGGGAGACATTTTATTCACAACTTCACTCTGTGGGTCATGGGTGCCCACGAAGTGACACTCCTCTGGTCATGGGTGACTTCAGTGCAACCATTAGCACTGACAAGGCTGGCTATGAGGACTGTGTTGGTCCCCACGGGTCTTGTGACCATTATGAAAGTGGCTCTATGTTCCTTGACCTTGCCTTGAGCCACATCGATGGACTTGGTGCTCCAATACTGGTGGTGCTGTGAAGGAGATCAGTCACATCCTCATGGGCAGATACTGGAGGCTGCTACAGAACTGTAGGATCTACAAAAGTTTGTGAATTCTGTCCATAGACTTTGTTGTTGCTGCTCTGAAGATTCAGCTACCATTTAGTAGGAAAATGAGGCAGTCAGAGAAGGTGTTTGGGAAGGTCCTTACGAATGACACCGCAGTTGTGACCCGCTGGGCTGGCTACTTCAGGCAATCGTTTAAAGCTGATCCTATGGCAAGGATGTTGGACATCTCTGGGTCCACAGTTCTTGAGGCTGATTAGCTGTGAACGACCTAGTCTGATTGATATTGTACAGGTGGTGGACCAGCTGGGGTAAGGAAGGCCACAGGGATCTATAGTAGCGGGTGAGCTTCTCCAGGCTGGTGGTAAGGCTGTCCCCCTGGCATTGCAAGCAATCTTTGCTTCCATTTGGGATACAAGCGTCATCACAACTGATTGGAAAATGGGACTTCTTGTCCCTATCTGGAAAGGGAAGGGTGATAAATTGGATTCTGGCAAATACAGGGGGATAAGACTGCTCTCAGGGCCAGGTAAGGTGCTTGCTAGGGTCATCCTCAACAGGATCCGTGATCATTTGTTCACCTACCAGCGACCCAAGCAGTCTGGTTTTACACCTAAGAAGTTTACCATTGACCATATCCTGGCACTGAGGGTTCTCATTGAGCACAAATGTGAATATCAAAAGAGTTTCTTTGCAGCCTTTGTCAAGTTTCGTAAAGCGTCCAACTGATCATTGATCAAAGTGCCCTGTGGGACATCCTCAGACTTCACAGGATTCCTCTGAAGCTGCTGGTCATCATGGCTAGCCTGCACACTGGTACTGTGAGTGCTGTGCAGTGTGGAGGCAGAACCTCTTTCTTCCTCCCAGTTGATTCTGGAGTT
Organism: Mormyrus iriodes; assembly: GCA_011763525.2. Taxonomy (NCBI): domain Eukaryota; kingdom Metazoa; phylum Chordata; class Actinopteri; order Osteoglossiformes; family Mormyridae; genus Mormyrus; species Mormyrus iriodes. The sequence continues at coordinate 24,692,511 of JAAGVU020000113.1, forward strand.
CATCAGGGGTGTGTTCTTGCTCCTATCCTGTTCAGTGCTTGCATGGACTGGGTGTTGGGCAGGGTTGTGGGGTCCAGCGGCTGTGGGGTATCTGTTGGTGAGGAAAAATTCACTGATCTTGACTATTCCAACGATGCTGTGATCTTTGCGGAATCAATGGAGGCTCTGATCGGGGCTCTCGAGAGACTAAGCGAGGAGTCCGAGTGTCTGGGTTTGTGAGTGTCCTGAATAAAAACCAAGATCCAGGCCTTTAATGACCTCTTAGGCACAGCCATCGGCAGTGTGTCCATCTGCAGAGAGAATGTCGATCGTGTCGAGAGGTTCACTTACCTTGGCAGTAACATTCATGTTACCGTTGACTCTTCCTATGAAGTCAGTTGACGGATTGGGAGAGCGTGGGGGTCATGAGGTCGCTGGAAGTGTGTGGTGCTCCCAGTATCTTTGTAAGACGATGAAGGTCCAAATCTTTAGAGTCCTGGTGCTCCTTGTTTTGCTGTTTAACTGCAAGACATGGATGCTATCCAGTGACCTGCGATGAAGACTGGACTCCTTTGGTACTGTGTCTCTACAGAGAATTCTTGAGTACCACTGGTTTGATGTTGTGTCGAACGAGCGGGTGCTCAGGGAGTCCTGAATGAGGCACATTACCTGCATTGTGAGGGAGTGTCAGTTGCCGCACTACGGCTATGTGGTGCATTTCCCTGAGGGTGATCCGGCTCACCATGGGGCTAAGGGAACATAATACCTGGCTCGACCAGATAGACTGCCATTTCCAAAGGGTGGAACTGGATTACGTGTTGGCCTGGGTGGTCGCCAACCGGCTCCCGAGGTGTTTCGTCGTGTGGTAGATGCGGCAACACACTGTGCCACTGCAGGGTCCCCAACCTGACCTGACCTACCAACTGTCCACAGCGTGCTTCTCCCATTTTAAAAATCACCCTCTGCCACTGGTATGAAGTGTATGCATCTGTACAAATAAAAACGCGGAGCATTTCATAACCCACTCGGAAATATGCAATGCAGTCATTGTTAGTCACTTGAAGTACATCAAGATGAGGGCATCTGTCTGTCCTACTCTTGCAGGAGAGCAAGTACATGCACTGCAGCTTAGGATTGCAAGGACACACTAGTCCCACCCCACCCTATGCTTTGATTAGCATATTACCTTTGTAGACCATTATTGTTCCTCAACAGTGTCGAGGAATAAAATGCACAGACTTGAGAGCAGGCATTAGGAGAACTAAAGGGGGTTTTATTGGGGTCAAAAACAGGAGCAAGGGAAATAAACAGGACCGGGAGGGGTCAAAACAAGAAGGCTAGCATGGGGAGAGAACAGGCAATAAGAGGATTGACTTCAATGACCGGGCTGAGGCTGACGAGACAGACAGGTACTTAAATACAAAGACTAAGGAGGGGCAACAAGCAATGGGCACTTTCTACTGAGAGATGCAGTTTAAATCTACTTCATTTGCATTCTCGGATATATGCTGCAATTGAAACAAGAATAATAAAAAACAAAAAAATTAAATAATAAAGCGTAGGGATCATTGCTCCGAATTGCTTCACTTCTCATTAAATCTGTAAGAATGCTGGTGTATTTAGAAGGCTCTGTCCCTGTTTCACCTTCAGCTCCAAATCAGACTGCAGATTGCGCAAACTGTCACTTCCGGCTGAATGCCATAACTGTGTAGGATACGTTCTCTCCTCCGCGCTGAAGACTTGGAGAGATGAGCCTGTGACACATAGCCTTCCCTGCGGCACCACCCTAGTCCAGCAGGAGGGTAAGATCTGGAATGACAACTGAGAACAAGGGCAGCATGATTTTGGCTTTTGGACAACATAGCGCTAACCTTTTCCCTAGCTGGAGGTAGCCTGTGTATTTTGTTTTGTTTTTTTTCTTTGCTGATTGAAGCCTGCAATTCTCCAAACAGGGATTTTTCTGGATATTTGTTGTGTCCATGTCCTGCTCTGTGTACCATTTTCAGCCGAAGGAACAAAAACCATTCTGTCGAACTGGACATATCTGCGGTCAGACAGATGTCTTATAATATGCTATCCGCTGTCACGTCATGCCAATGCTAATCAAAAACTCTTGGTGTCACTTTATGATGTGACATTTATTTGCACGACGAAAACTTCGCTTACAGGAACATGCCCGGATGTGGTTGTGCAGATATGTATTCACATTTAGAGATCAGACCCTGGCAGTGAATGAACTGATCCTCTCTGGAGATCTGAATCATGCAATGTTTTGGTCACAAATTACTGCGTAAACAGGTCATACAAGGTAGTCCATGCATCACCTCTCTGTAGGATAGGTTTGGGGAACGCAAAAGCTCCAGGCCTGGTTTTAGAAATGTAACTGAACTGGATTATCCCCTGTGTTATTTTTGGGGTTGAAGTTACCCCAGTCCATTTTCAAAATGTGGATAAATTCTATAGAATCTAGAATTTAGAACGGAAGAAGTAAAATACACAAGGGTTATACTTGGACACAAAGAGTGTTGATTGACTATTCAGATAACCTGAAGAGATTATGATGAGAGGGTGAGGAGAAAAGTGTCCAGTGTAACCCCCGGGGAGCTGGAAGGATCAGATTTCTGTTGGTAGACAAAGTAGCACCCGAAATAAGGAGGAAGGGCAAGCTGGTGGAGGTCCTAGTAGGCCACAGAGCCAGTCTGTCTACAGCCTGATGCTTAGGCAGCCCCCGTGCGAATCTGATAACATCATAGAAGTCTAAGTACGGAAGGAGCAGCTTCAGCTGCCGGCTGTGGCTGGGGGAGAACAATGGACGCCCCCCCCCACACCCCATCATCTCCCCCGGCAACGCTTGACTCACTCACAAAGGGAAAATCCCGAAAGACTCCCTCACCCACCTGCATCCAGGGCACCACCCCTGCAGGTGTGACTGAGAGAGAGCAAAGGCACCCCTGCTGGGGAAGTTGGCCGTCAAGCACCTTCTCACCCCCACTCCATCTCTAAATCTACACCGGACCTTACATCTATGCCCCCAGCCCCCACTCGACCCCAACCACACCCAGTGAGGCTACAGTAAAGCAAAACAAAAGTGAAATGAAGCCAGTGCTTTATGTCACTGACCATGGGTAAAATTTACATCCTGTTTTTGGGGCTTTCCTGTAGGTTTTGTGCCTCCCCGCACAGCATGCATCTAGGAGGTCAGGGATCTGCCCATCAGGGCTTCACTGGGCACCTGGGCATCTGAGCCCCTGGGGCGTTAATACTCTATTGTTCCATTAGAAGTTCTTGCATCCAGTCAAAGAAGGTTATTAACTACCACCTCCCACCCCCCTTGTATCCTTAAGATCAAAACAAGCCAAAATGTAGACATGCCTCCATAAGGACATTTATTCTATAAACCACAGAATCAACCACATGACAGGATAAGACTGACCATCTGGTACCAAAATTACATTAATTATACTTCATGAGGTGATTTGGGAAGTGGAAATGTAGTGGCAATGTCCCCACCCTTGAATGCGAATGGTTGCTGGTTTGAGTCCCTAATCAGACTTGTAAGTTTTTATCCAGGTGTTTAATCTGAATCACTCTGGTAAAACATGCAGATGCTGGTTGGAAGTGTCAGCCTCTCTACCAGACGCTGGTCAGATTTCTCTCTGGGGTTATCGCATCAGCCAGCTTCATTATACTTGAACTTTTGGTGTGATTTACACCAAATCCCATTGTGTGCATTTGGAAGCTGGCCCATGTATGCATGTTACATGGACCAAGGATGTATTTGTGTGAGGTAACTGGCTTCTTGAGTAGCCAAAAAGGTGTGCTATGTGGATTTTTTTTTCATGAGCAGCACAGTATATGAAAGTAATGCAGGCTGACTGCGGCCCACAGACGGCCCCAATGAGAGGGGGCATTCTTCCACCAGCCTCTCAAAACTCACCAGTACTGAAGGCAGACAACGAGCTCCCATGCTTTTTCCAGCCCCCAGTTGCTGGCTGTGTGGTTTTTGCTGTGGCTTGAGGTCTTTCTTGAATGTGGGGAGCAGACCCTACAGCACTACTGACAGGCCAGGGGATCAGTCCCAACAAACACTTGAAGCAAGTCAGCCCTCATGTCACCAAGTGGCACTGTTGGGGCACCAGCCTTCAGAAAAGCATGGATTGATGAAGGCACTCAAGTGATTGGGGGGGGTGGCTATCAGCATATATGACACATAGCAGGGGGAACAGATTGGTGGTGAAGTTGTGGCTCTGATTCTAAAACAGTGACAGAATGTGGAAAATTTCTCTAACTCAGAGATCAGAAAAGGGACTTTCCCAAACTGCTAAGACATGAGGCTGCTTTCCTTACAACTGACAGACAGTCCACCAGAAAACATTGCTGTGTTTTGGTAATTTGGAGCTAAAAGACTGGTCTTGTGACCACTCCCTAAAAGCTGTTAATACTCATCCTCCGACCTGACTTACTTACGGGTGGTCTTATAGGTACAGTGCACACCGCTTAGATTTATCCGCGAAACACTCCGTTTATGCTAACCATCAGTCTGGCACGGTCACCCGCATACCACGATAAATCTCTGCAGCCACACGATGGCGCTAACGAGTAGTTTTTCTTCACGGTGTCTTCAATTGTTTCCTAGAATAGCTATTATAAAGTAACAGGTAAATAACTCCAATATTTTGAATATACACAAAATAGCTGCAAACGATAGCTTGATCTAAATTAAAATCTAATTATTTTAAGGTATTTTCAGCATGACATGTTTCTGAAATCTTTTCAGCATGACATAAACGACTGGTAATGATTATTCCGTTTCCTTGCATCGCTCTCTCACCCATATTTTACAGTAAAAGCATAACGTGTACCTCGCCTGGGGCACCAACACATCACTATTCAAACGTCGTACTATCCGGAAAGCAACTTATTACTATCTCCAACTCATGTGAGAATAACCATGGTGCAACTTCTACACACATGAAAAACGCAGAATCACATTATAAGTATAATATTTCTCTGTTGTTATGTAATTTTTATGGTACTAATAAAGAAGACTTTCTTCGACTTGGCTATTTCAAAGGAAGGCTGGTTTTTTAATCGTAATTATAAAGGCATTCGAAACGTTTAACTGGGTATTTGTATATCAAAGCTAAAATCCATTTATCTATATAGGAGCCAAACGCAGCATCAATCCAGTGGTACGTGTGTTGACTGGTTGTAACTAGTAGCTGACTCATATGAAATTTGTAATGAGCTCTCAGAGTAAAAATAACTGGCTTGCTTTCAAACACATACCACTTTGGAAATTAGGCATTTCCCCAAATTACGCACGATTTTGCTCATTACTTACATTACTTTCTTCACAAAAGAAGAAAACTTGGGAAAATGCAAGTAAAAACAATACCAATTAATAAGTTGGCGCAATGTTACCGCAAGGGAATGTTATGTGAATTAAAAGCGCTGTTAGGTCACTAAACATAATTTTATTTTATCACAAATGCAGATACATTGGGAAACTATAGAACATATTTTTAAATATCACATCCTTTGTATTACCTGTACGCGGCTGAATTATACTGGGTCGGTAATGAGTCAATCTTTTGAAATCCTGGAGTACACAGCAGTGCTGGACGGTGGGTATTGTATAGCCGAGCAGTAAGGGGTTAAATAACGTTGGTCCTGGGGAAAATATCTCTCCTGCCTATAAAAACAGTTGTGTTTTTTTGGAGAACAAAGAAATCACGGAGTATAAATACGCAGCAACACATCTCTTAGACACTCCCTGACCGTGAGGCAAGTTGAGCGCAGCCTCCATCCCATTACGCCGAGAGGTGAAGTCTGCAGGTCCGACTCTAAGCGAAGGATGATGCTGAATCCTCGGGTGCTGTCCAACGCCATACCCTTGCTTCTTTTCCTCTGTGCTCATTCCCTTCCCGTACCCGAAGGGAAAACTTCCAACAGGTACAAAGCAGCGGCGGTGAGTGACTTACAGTTATCATTATTGTTGTTGTTTTTTTTTAGTCTAAAGTACTTTTTAAATTGCGATAGGGGTGGTGAACGTGTCTAATATTGTGACTATATGGCGTGTAGCCTGATTCCAGACTTCACTTTTTGTGTTTATTTTGCATTAAGTCATCACATTTGAATACTTTCACTATATATGGCATTTGCTGGTTACTGCGTTATTATTCATTTCAGGTTTCGCTGGCTAAGCCAAAATAAATAATGTATATACACACGTATACCCCTAACCATCGTGCTGTGATATATGCGGTATATAGGAGAGTAGACCTATAATGATTGCAGCGAGTAGCGGTTAAAGTATCTACTATTAGTTACTCGCAGCTGTATCACAGGTTTGTCAGGTTGTATCTGTGCTAAAAATGCGTTTATTTTCATAAACAGCATAGTACAATAACACTTAAGGTAGGACAAATGCCTGGAAGTACCGAACCTTTCAAAAAAATACCCCTGTTGATGAGCGGAAATCTTTAAATATCTTTCAAGTATTAAAAAGTATCACAAACACCTTAGGCGCCTTCTTGACTTTTGACGTATCGGCTATTTAGGGAGCTGTAAGACCTAATCCCCAGTGCACTATCCCGACTGGCTGCTTGCTTATCATTACCGTGTCTCAAATTCTCGTTATTTCTCGACCCATGAAATCCCTTCCTCTGTCCGTCACCTTCGACTTACATTTAAAAAACCAAAGATAGCAGACTGAGGCATTCCCATTTTTATTATTTTATATATTAATTTTTTGCTTGTTTTGTTTTTGCTCTCAATCTACTCCCTGGAAAACATTTGTTTGATTATATATAATGTGCAGTTTGTTGTTCAGTAATAAGGTTGAGTTTAAATGGGCGGTATGGTATGCAGTCACCGTCTCGAACAATGCCCTGCGGTGTGAGGTCTTGGGGGCCATTAAGGAGTTTTGCAGGTTAAGTATCTGTAGTAAATGTTTTTAATACGAGTAGAACTTAATTGTAATATTATTATTTTTTAATAGTTTCCCTCATTTTAGATGTATTCTATCTTGAAGTGATCCCATAAAATCATTATCCCACCCTGCCCTTTGCTCTTTCTCAGCTGTAACAGCTATTCATCGCCTCACAAAAGATGTTAACATCCTTTTATTTATTTTTTTGGGGGGGGGGGGGGGGGGGGGCAGCGGCGCGCCGCACGCGACACGGGAAAATATGAGTGCGGAAAAGATTTAGAA
>JAAGVU020000113.1:24699715-24727506 GCA_011763525.2 Mormyrus iriodes
TATATGTTCCGGATTTTCGGAACTTGGTATGCATTTTGTAGTGGTTTGGGGTTGTTGGGCGGGGGGGCGCGGGGGGGGCAGGCAGCAGTACGCAGCACGCGACACGTGAAATTAGTAGTACGAGACAGATTTACAAGTTTCCACTGGTTTTAGCATATAGAGAACTACTCGACCCAGCGCACAAAGAAAACGAGGCGAGCATGTGGATCTGCTTTTGATCAATAATGAAAAGGAAACGATAAACACGTGTCGCACAAACCCCTTGTCCATTGTACGACAGCATCAAGGTTTCTCGGCAAAAATATCGAAATGGTGGCAACTGACATGTAGTATTCGCGTATTTAAACACAAAGCTTATTACTTTCTCTCTTCCTGTCCCGTGTGTAGAAGACCAAAGTCCGGCAATGGAGCCGTGCAGTCAATTTCTTCCCTGCCGTTGACAAAAGAGAAAGGAAAAGATTAAACAGGCAGGGGCAAGTTATCTGGCATCTGCTGATGGTTAACTAACCTCACTGTTTGCTGACACAGGGAATTTGGAAGCGGCAGGACTGCCGGGGAACCTTAGACACAGAATAAGAGGTACTTCCTTCATCGGTTCTAATATCCCAGTGTAGGCAAAGATAATTCATGAATATCATCTCAAGCGCAACGACCCAAAAAATACAATTGTTTGCATAAGCAGCTCCAGCTTCAGTTTTTTTGGGAACTTAGATCTGTCCCACATAACGTTTGAGAAACTGAAAATGACCCACAGCGCAGCACGGACATGTTTCTGCTTGTTGTTAGACAGACGCACAACTGATTTATATGCCTCAAAAATAAAAACGATTTCTGTGGTTTACAGTTCAGCTGCGGTTGGGGTGGGCCATATGTATGAAAGCCTTTGGTAACCAGTGTAATTAATTACGAGGATGAGCAGAGGGAAGCAGCCGTGAACGCGATCTAAAACATTGGTCTATTTATGGGAAGGCGCGTTACATGATTCTGTTTTTGAGGAACAAGATTAAAAAAAGATACTGACAAATGAAATGCTAGGACTCTCCCTCAATGGCATGTTACACTATAAAGTGTTTTGGGTGGAAGTAAAAGCAAGGATATATTTGAAAATGAGACTAAGGCGAAGATGCTGCAGTAACCACGAACACCGCTGCGTTTCTTTGAACCAGAATCAATATAACTAAGTTTAGAATGTAAGTGTAGATAAAATCTTCATGAAAGACCGTATGGCTGCATGAAGGAATCCAGCCAGTGGAGCACTGTTTAGGCACAGCGCCCTTTCAGAAACACTGCTGAAGAAAACCTGAGGTGGTCAGGTTCTCCCAAACAAGCAGGTACCTGCGCTGGTAATTGTAGTTTAGCTTAGCTTCCAGCCCTTTAATGCAACTTGCAGCAAATCAGGACTATATAACATTCTTGTACAGTATTTCTTGTGTTTTTTTGTCCTTATTAGTTTTTAAGTTAATTACCCCTTTTCAGGTACATCAATGTCATTGACTGTTCTAGACTTTATTTGGGCTAATTTAGGCTTCAGCCCCAATGTTTTTGTCTCAGCCCTCCTGAAAAACAGTTTTTCTAAAACCATTTCTCAATTTGTCCCATATTTTTGTATGCGTTTCGTACCCTCCAATCGGTAACCAACCCGACCCCCAGCAAATTTAGTCGTGGGGACTGGCGCGAGGGAAGTGGGGTGTCGTATTTCATCAGGGGGCTAATTCCAGAATTGCCCCGGTCAGAGTAATAAACATTAGCGCATTGTATTGTAGGACAATTTAACCCGGTTACTGTCACTGAAACTAATTCTCAGTGGAAAAAGGACTCTTTGGATAAATTAGCACTTTGTTACATAGCACTGAAGTCCCTTAAAGCATGTATGGATCCAATGCAGGGGGGCAGCCAGTAGGGAGGATGGGGAGGACACGTCCCCACCAGTTACAAAGAGACCCTAATCCATTCCCCCCAGTTTTGAGGAAAAAAAAGAGTCAGTACCATCCCTAAATACGATTGGATATTTAAATATTTGAACTCATCAAACTGTGTTGACCATCACAGTATGGGGTTGTTGCAGAAGGCGTCCACTCACACACGTGTGCATCCCAGTGCTTGCACATAAGTGTTCCGACTTCCTCCCCATCGCTCCTTTTTTAGATAGTCTTATGGCGCTTTTCCACTTGCATAGAGGATCTGATCCGTACCTGAGCTGTACTGAGAGAGACTAGATACAGTGCGGTTCCAGCTCGCTTCGGTTTTCCAACTGTGAAGGGTCGGCTTCGACATTAAATATGTTTAGTTGTTTAATGTTAGATATAATTAACGCATTGGTTTCATTTTCTCTCGCTTCTCCAATATTTGCACTCAAGCTTGTTGTTGCGGTCGTTCTCTGCTAGCATTAGCAAACTCCGTGTACTCTGCGCTATGGTGCGTCTTTAGATGTTTGATCAAATTGCTTGTGTTAAATGACATACTGTCCCTTCTTCCTCTTGACACTTTAGCAGAACAGACCGTACAGTCTGACAAAATGCTGCGGCTTTGAATTTTAACGTAGTGTAGCAATTAAGTAGTATCAGTTCTTGGTATCGGACAATTTTTACGAGTACGAGTATGAGTATTTGAGTTTCGGTATCGGTGCATCCCTTACTATTTTCCAAATTTTTTAGCACATCTTTGAGAATCGCCATGTTATGTTAGCATCAAACTCTGGCGTAATTAACATTAGCTTGCGTGAATTTGCATTACTAATATATGCCGTTCAGCTGTTCTATAGTACTTTTTTAAGTAGGAGGTTGGAAAGTTTTAAGTTATCGGGAATGCATCAATACATCGCGATGTGCAATATTACTAATAATGAATAATACATAGAATATGCCCTTTTTTCCTTCAGATAATCCACATGCAGAACGCTGGAATCTCTGTGCTTTTCGACCAGTCAGATGTTGGTGACGCCGCCAGCTCAGTTTGGTCATGCTTTTGGGCCTGCTAGTAAGCAGGGGCATGTCAGCGCCAGTACGGCTTGGGTATGGCTTGGGTACGGCTCTGGCACAGCTCGGGTACGGCTCCGGTACGGCTCGTGTACAGCTCGGGTATGGTGCGGGTATGGCTCGAGTACAGCTTGGGTATGGCATGGGTATGGCTCGGGTACGGCGCAGGTACGGCTTGGGTACGCCTCAGGCACAGCTCGGGTACGGCTTGGGTATGGCGCGGGTATGGCTCGGGTACGGCGTGGGTACGGTGCAGGTACGGCTTGGGTACAGCGCGGGTACGGCTCGGGCACGGCTTGGGTACGGCTCGGGTACAGCTTGGTTCTTGGTGGCAGTGGAAAAGCGCTTAAAGAAAAGTGCATTCCTATTAGCCTACACATAGCTTCATGAATTTTAAACTTCCACGATTCCCTACTGATTTAACAAAGGAAAAATAACTCAAACACTGATGTCACCTTCTAAAACTTTATATTCAAAAATATCTGTCCTGGCCAAATTTGTGCTGACTTTGTGCATTCTGTTTGTGTTCCACCTTTGCGGGTTATGGGTCCTGAACAGGTTGAGAGCTGGACCAAAGCAGTATACAATACAGGAAAAAATGCAGTCCAGAAAAAAACAAACATCTATCACAGCGTTCTTTCATATAGCAAGCAATGTAAGTAGACTTTCACACTGACATTCCAGATTCTGAGGGCTGTCTCAACCTGGAACTTTTGTAGCTCCTGGCTTAGTAAATTTAAACACATTGTACACATTATAGAGAAGGCTATCTGTTGTGAGACTGTTTTCCAATAGGCTATTTGTGGGTGATTGGCAACTCCATACCAGACAACAAAGTAACAGTGTATGTATGTCGGCTAGTGTCAATTAAAGTGTTTAGTAAATTACATCGTTAGCCCAAATTGTGCCAAATGCCTCATCAAGCATGGCTGGATAAGCTTAAAGGATGAGACCTTTTGCTCACTGTTTTGTACCCCCCACTTCAGAAATCTCTCATGTGACCATGCTAGTCATCCAAGGTAATGTGGGTATTGGTATTGTCAAATACTTGATAGGTAAAGACATCCCATGTGATTGATAACATGACATATGTAACTAGTGGAGGCTGATTGTCAGGATCGCGGGGCCGACGGCGAGGCATGACGCAGGCACAGAGGAAAGATGCTGGTGCAGGGGCTTTATTGTAACAGGGCATAACATTCCGTTACATTAATGACCCGACAGGGAAGCACAGGACTGGGGAACTCTTATACATGGCAACAGAAGGAAAGGAACAAAGGGCACCTGTGGCTAGTTAACACGAAGGCAGGAACACAAGGTAAGGACAACGAGCTACAGGCTTGGCTGATTAAGCCCCGCCTGTGGGAAACACAGGGAATACACTGGTAGGGCGGGGCTGGACGTGACACTGATAACCTAAAACAGGGTGTCTCATTTTGGCTGTCCAATTAGGCATTCATCAGAGCAGACAATATTTAGTGCGTGACATTCCCCGTGGTGACAGTGTACAATGATGTACAGAGTGAGCATAGACCTTTCGATTAACCCTGAAGCCCACAGCACATGTACTTATTTAATTAGCTTAGAATTGCAAACATACATGAGAAGGATGTGTCTCAGGAATTACATTAGATATACTCCAGCCATGCTCTACATTATCAGTCCAGGGATGTTTTGACTCATATGGGCAGCGTTATCTCCTGGAAGTCTATCACTGGCACGGACACCAAGGCATTGTACAATACTTGAACATTTATGGTCTCAGGAATGGGGCATGGAAAGGGCATTGGTCTATGTAGTTCAGTTCCAGTCCTCCATCAGTCTACTGGAGTGAAGGCCCAGGGTATTGGACTAACTGGATGTGCCAAGCTTCAAAGATGGCAGTGATATGATCATTGATGATCTTGCTATTCATCACCACTACCATCTGTCAAGGGCTTGCACGTTTACTGGGGCAACCTTTGGTAGAAATTTACTGCTAGCAGGCGATAAATCCACATCGTGATGCATCCTTGGCTCTAAGTAATCCAAACAAAGGACAGAGGGGGTTACCCTGTTTTTTTTTTATTACAGTCAAGCTCACAGCTGTGATCCACAGCTGCCTTGTACGTCTGTAAGCAAGAATGTTCTTTCATCAGGCTTCGGTTGTCGTTGAACATTTTCATAAATTTTTGTGAGACTCTGCTCATAATGTGAAATCTGTCCTTAAATACATACAAAACTAAAACAAGACGTGATTTATACCCATTATTTTACTAGGGATTTAGAAAAAACTTTATTATTAAAATCCAGATACAATAAAACTGTGATTCAGATGCAGTAAAACTAGCCTCTTTTCTATGTGCTTTTATTTCACCCATAATCCCTCATTTGTGGATTTTGGCAAGGTCACTATTGGCCTCACAAGGTCTTGTGGAGGGCAGGTTTGTGTACTTTTGGTTTTGACTTATGACCCCCTCCAGAGCACCAGCATTCCTGTATCCTTTCTTTTACAAAGTAGAATGGAACTCCAGCTATTCAAAATGTTCACTTGATATATTTACAGAACAACAGGTTCCTAAAATCTACACATTACAATGTGTAATATATGCCTCTGGAGAATATGAGTAATTTAAAAGTAAGTAAAATATTAAAATTATGGTACAATGGAAAGGATGTTTCAAGGACGCACAAGTGGAGGTTATAACCACTTCCATCACTGACCAAGGACTGTGGTCAGACAGTCCCGCATGGGGAAATCATTATTCACCTTTGCCTTGCGCTCACATTGTCAGCTTCACTTTTCAAACTGCTGACGAGTCCCAGCGGATCCAGTCAACTGTCAACGAGTGAAAAACGCCTTTTGCTTTTCAAACACCTTTTCCTGGGGTCCTATTTCTCATCCCCCCCTCCTCCACAGTGGTGAACATTCAATGCCGGGGCCAAAGTTTAATCCCCTACATTTGGCAATTGCGAGCATTTGAACTCTCAGCTATAAATTCTGTGACGACCTGCCTTCTGTTCTTAATTTGCTTTGTTGTTTGAGAACCGTCATGCTCCAGACCGGTCTGACTCCAAACCAGAATCAAAGAAACTGTTGTTTCAAAGTGACGGCAAACTGTTTCATTCTAGAGATCCCATAGAAGCCCCCTAGATGAGTGTCAGTGTTACTGCACGTGATTTAGATCATCAAAGGGTGAGGTAAGGTAACGTTTGAGGTCTGAATGTAGGTCAAGGTTTAGACATGGGGATTTCTCTACGGTTGAGACTGAATTCCTGAAGGTTTTGTAATCATTTTTAATTGATGATCCCTCTACACCTGGAGCCCTTAGTGTTTTGTGTGGTACTTAAAGAGTCCACACTAGTCAATCCCATGGTCTTAAATACTGGTTACTCTTACAAGTCTGCTCATCCCCCACAAACCTCAGCATCATCAGCTCGTGGTTCTTATTTGCAGTAGAAGTAATCTGATCTGATATTTCAAACGTGAAGTATTAATTGTCACTCCTGCTCAAAATTGACGGCATTCTTAATGTACCCCCATTAAGTGAAATTATCCACCCTAGAGGAACACATAAACACACATTTAAGGAGCACAACTCAAAGTTTTCATGTTTGAGGCCCAAAGTATTCACATGGCAATTTCTGTGTGCATTTTCCAGGCTGGAATTCTCAGTGTTGGGGGGGGGGGGGGTCACATCCCAAAAGTTGCCTCTATGTTGCACTGTATTAGATATTGTGAGTGTTATACATTCAGCTTCAAAGCAAGGTGGACCAGCTCAGAAAAGGTCCGGATGCCTGTTGTTTCCAGCATCAGTGTAGACACGTAGCTGAGGGGTGCAGAGCTTGAGAAAATTGGATACCTCGTATCCCAGAAAAGCATGCACCAGGACACACGCGAGGAGCACCACTCAGCCCGCACGGTGCTCCCAGCATTTCCCTCAGATGACAGGGGGCTCGTCTGAGTGCTCTCTTCTGGATGAATCAACACAGAAGGTCATGGGGGCCATATTTATACACATGCACCCAGACAACTGCTTTTACGGGTATTGTTTATCACACGCTGTCACATCTTGGCAGACATCGTCTTTCTACAAATACAGACTCGTAGACCACAGGAGAACGGGGGTGGGGGAGCACAAGCAGGAATGTCACAGAGTCTATGTCCATCACACAGAAGTGTCACTTCTTAATTAAAGAGTAGGTAGACAGGTTATGAAAACCACACTGTTCATTCAAGCAAGGTCTTTATCAGCACTAGCGTCACATAAATGTAGTTTATAGGCAAAAAACAAAAACACCCCTATAATATACTGGATACAAACAAAACTTCTTTTGATCTTCAGCTGGTATTAGTCTTTTTCCATCACTGTGGTTATTGGTAGATTTTACTATAGTAAACTTTTTTCGACCAGTGTTTAAATTACCTGCTTTGCTCAGATTCTTGCACTGTGTTTGTTCTGTGGTAAAGAGCAGATCGTGTTGTAGATCTACCCAAAAACATCTGCATTTGCATAAATATTCCATACCCAAGTACAAAAATCCGTATGCTGCTATGATGGGGTTTGGTTGTTGCTTCTTAAAGAGAGTTAAAATATGGATAAGCAACACCACATAAAAGAGTTTTTTTGTATTGTACAGCTGGCCTCCGATTTTAAAAATAAGTGAAAACATAGACGCCCCACCCCCGCCATGTCTCAACTCTGCCCCCTTTCAATATAAGACCCATTTTCTCCCAGTGCTCATGAAGGTAACTGACTGTAATGACAAAACTGAGATTATCAGGGTAGGGTGGGGGGCTCCTAGCCTAGGTTGTATCACAGGCATGTACAGGAGGTGGTGGGGCAGCTTAGCTGAAACTTGAAGCCATTAAAGATGCAGGAAATGAATGCAAAAGATGAAGGTTAATATACCTTTGCCTAGAATGTGTATTTACCTAAGTGTGTTTTTGTAGTGATGAGTATTAGCAATAGTACAGTCAATAGACACAATCTGTAAAGTTCTCAGTGGTTCTTTTCATTATATTTCCAATGAAAACTTCAAAGGCACAAAATTATTAATCTTAAATTGTTTAGTATATGCATAAATGTAGTCATATTGGTGTAGGTTTATATTGGTTTTCCTGAACACATATTTTGCACGCTTAATTTTTTTATAGATTTTTTTTTTTACATAGCATGCAGTTCTTTTAGAATATAACCCATAATTTCCAAACCTGCGTCGATATTGCTGCATCCGGCCCCTTTCAGCCATAGCTTATGACACCTGGTCCAATCAGACCCCATCAGATGCTTACGACTTCTCCCCATGCCTCAGGGATGGCTCGAGAAGTCCCATAACTACCCACCCAAAAAGAGGGGAAGGCCAGTCCATGCTCAGGACACGGTGAAGGAGGCCTTTGACATCAAGGGGGTCCACCCTGGGAACGGCTCTGAGTCGTGGAGGCGGCCTCGCTGCGGGGTGCCTGACTACACGGCACGTGAGATCTTTGAGGCGGTGGAGAAGGCGAGGGCTCACGGGAGGGGACAGCGGCGACGGCAACGGCGCTTTGTGTTGTTCGGCGGACGCTGGGACAAGACCGACCTCACCTACAAGTAAGACCCGCACTCGAAATCCGAGTCCTCTCACTGTTAGCCTCAGTAGGCTAGTAAATACAAATGAACATACAAAGTGAGTGTGTTCCTTTGGTTTGGACCATCAATGAGCTTTTACATTATTCATGAATTCATGCCAGGGAGGCTGTTTTCATTTAGATGATGCTCCAAGCTTTACCTCCACATGGGGTTTGTCTGCCATCTGAAATGCTCTGAGCCCCAGAGCACCCGTCCACTGACAGTCATAACCTCTTCTAAGTCACGCATCCACGCTAAGTCTGACACAGGCCCCTGAAAGGCAAACAAAAGGAAACTCCCCAGGGGGCGGGGGGGGGTTACCTCTACCTTAAACCTGCTTTTATGGCTTTGTGCTGGAGAGGAAGGCCTTGGGGGCCCCGGCGTCCTTTCTGCTCCGATTTGTAATGAGGGCTCCTCTCTGGGCCCCTGCTCTCTCTAATAAGACCACGCCGGTGTCAACGGGCGGCTCTGTCTTGGCACGCCATGCCGAGGGGGGGTTCAGACAGAGATAGGGTTACCTGGCCCCTTTAAGCTACCTGCCCGGGCTCGCTGGAGGGAGGGGCCCCTGACCTGGGACGAGGACAAAGGGCACAAAAACGGTGGGGGGGGGGTATCCGACATCCCAGCACCAGCCATGACAGGGGCAGGTGGGATGCATGAAGGTGATGGGGTATAAAAGGGATTACTACTACTACTACTACTACTACTAATAATAATAATAAGAAGAAGAATGTTTATTATATTAATAAAATTTGTGTATAAATAAACACATAAAAAATTATAGAAAAAAACAAGCAAAGAATTTACCTTGAAATTCTTGGGTTTGCCTGTTTAGTAAGAAAAGCTAACATGTTCAACAAGCCCTGAAACAGAGACCCTGTCTGTACCACCCCATGCAGCAGAATGCAAAGGCGTCAGGCTTGGTAAATGCTAACATGCTGGGCTGGCAGTAAAGTTTCTTATTGTTTTACCCCCTGTGTCACCCATGCTGCAAATTCAGCACACGTTACACCATTTCAATCACCTGTGGCAACAATTCTGCTGTCAGGTATTAGCAGAGCCTTGACAGGACTTAATCAAAGACAGCTGACTCTTATTTTGAATAGTGAACCCCCAGCCTGTGCTGCAGAGTTAGCTGCCCCTCTGGTGGTTAGGTGGGGGATGGCTTGGATTATTATTATATGGTGCTCAGAGTCTCATACTGAGAAAGCAAGTTGGGGAATGAAAGCAAGGGATTATGGGCCGGCACAGACTTGTTCAGGTGTTTGATGGACGTTTGTGTATCTGTGTCCATAGGGATTCTGACCTTTTGGGAACATGGAATTTTCTGTATAGTGTTTTAACAAGCTTTCAGTGCTGCCAAAAATCCCCAGAATGAATCTCCTCTCGTGTCAAAGCTTTCACAGGTGTAGCACAACTTCCAACTGTGTGTGCACGCGTGTTTCACCTTCCAGGATCGTCCGCTTTCCCTGGCAGATGAGTGAGGACAAGGTGCGACGTGTCCTTCAGGAGGCGTTGCGCGTATGGAGCGATGTCACCCCTCTCAACTTCAGAGAGGTCCACGCAGGCCGGGCTGATATCATAATCGACTTCACAAGGTTAGAGGGAACACCGCCACAAGGGAAGACCTTCGGGCCATCAATTACGGACCCCTGAACCTGCGCATTACACACAACAGAAAGCACCTATCAGGCATCTATGAACAAACAAGTCGCACACCTGCAAAATAGCCACTTACACAGAGCCCGCCTGGCAGACCCGATGCACACACGGCCAATCACAAGCAAAGTAAACAAGCGACTACGCGCGGATTACAAACGTGTAAACTGTCCCGTGACCACAAGTTATCATTAGTGCCATTAAACAGGCTGTTTACTGGGCCCCAGCCCAACTCTCAGACAAGTCTGTTTACTTTACTGTGAAGCGAAACCACATGACCCTTAGCAAACCTTCATTGCTTACATGCTATTTTTGCGCAAATTAAAATGTACAAATTTATTTCAATTGAGGTGGCTTGAGGAGCAGCATCTGTTGAGGCTGGAGGTTCATCAGAAATGTAAATGAGAAAAGACTTACTTTCCCCTCACAAAGACCATAATTTCTCGCATATTGGTATTTGCCTGTTTTTTTACGAGGGCGGCTGAGTCTAGCAGATGTCTCTAAGCCCATTCGAATGCCTTTCGTTTGATGCGAATGGATTTCTCTCGCAAATCACATATGACTGATTACAATACTATGCTGTATAATTACAAGAGCACCGATATCAGTCAGCACCTAGAAAGTGTATGTTCGGTTGAAAGGAAAGCCTCAATTTAAACAAGCAAAGACAGGAGCTGTTTAAGGATTTAAGAGGGATTAAAAAACACGAGAGGCAAGAGCTTTAGCTGCTAGTTTTGCACAGAAGGGACACTGTTATCTTTAAGGATAGGTGAGGAGCATACAACTGCAACCTCCGAAATGACAAAATGCAAAAGCAATAGCAGCCCTGAGCCCATAAAGGATTCTCCGTATTTATAAATCACAGTCCGTCAGAAATGTGGCTGCATAGATTACAAGGCAGTCAAAGGGGCATATTTCTGCACAGTATTGATCACCCCCCCCATTTCTGAAGGCATTTCTGTCTGTTTCTGATTACTTCTCTGCCTTGGAGGGAGGAAAACAACAGGAAAGAGCAATGAAATGAAGGTGTTAACCGAAGGAGCTCAGCAACTCTTTGTTTTCATTTTTCCGCCAGCCAAGTGGACCACCATGGTTGTAAACCTGGGAGCTGGCAAACCCTGAAAGGGTGGGTTAAGAGGGACTAGCCAGCAATGCTTTGTACTTTTAACGAACCACTTTACAGTTCATTACCTCCCTTATCGAAACCCTCAGATCCCATAACTGCCGCCTCCTCCCCAGGTCTTATTCCCTCATTCCGGGTCTTTCTCTCACATCCCCTCTTACTAATCGGCCTGCACAGTCATTGCCATGTTTCCTGCCGCCGAACAGGCTGCGCCAGTTCCGTGTTGGTGGACAGCAGCTTTGCACAAAGAGCTTAGCAGATTCCTTCAACTGGTGCAGCTGACTCACATCGCTGAGCATGTGCCAGCATCTATCTTTAGTACAGAGTATTAAAATGACACTAATTTGCCACACGTCTCATCACTTTTATAATCTTCATCCTAACTTTGCACTTTTATACACACACACACACACACACACACACACACACACACAGATAGATATACTAGTCAATAATGATAACTAAGGTGATTACTGTAAGCACATAGGAATTCTTTGGTTTTTATATATCTCATCTTGTTCTTCTATGAGAGCAAAGACTGGGGTCAAAGCACAGTGTCCATTTTTATGGTGTTCCTATAGCAATTTAATGCCCCAGTGGTGGTATGATCACTCAGCTGGTCAAGGGATCTGAACCAGCAACTGCACAGGCAGACTCCTAACCCTGTCTTCACTGTTGGGTAACAAGGTTAGCAGTAGAGATGAAACGATATGAAAATTTAATATCACGATTATCGTGACCAAATTTATCACGGCTATCAGTATTATTGTAGTGTTGTTTATATGAGCTTAAATGTTCAAACAGTACTGATACACAAACTGAAATCATTTCACCAAATTTTATATTGACAACCACAAATAAAGTGGAGCCAATAAAATAAAACAATAACCAATGTTTTTTTTTAACTCTCAGAATCTCAGGACGCCTGGCTTTTCACACACATGAACTTTAATGACATCCCATTCTTAATACATAGCATTTAATATGGACTTAGCCCACTCTTTGCAGCTATAACAACTTCAACTCTTCTGGGAAGGTTTTCCACAAGCTTTAGGAGTGTGTTTAAGGGAATTTTTGACCATTCTTCCAGGAGAACATTTGTGATGTCAGGCACTGATGTTGTACGAGAAGGCCTGGCTCGCAGTCTCTGCTCTAATTTATCCCAAAGGTGTTCTGTCGATTTGAGGTCAGGGCTCTATGCTGGCCAGTCAAGTTCCTCCAGACCAAACTCGCTCATCCATGTCTTTATAGATCTTGCTTTGTGCACTGGTGCGCAGTCATGTTGGAACAGAAAGGGGCTATCCCCAAACTGTTCCCACAAAGTTGGGAGCATGAAATTGTCCAAAACGGCTTTGCATGCTGAAGCATTAAGAGTTCCTTTAACTGGAACTAAGTGGCCAAGCTCAACCTTTGAAAAACAGCCCCACACCATAATCCCCCCTCCACCAAATTTTACACGTGGCACAATGCAGACAGGCAAGTACCGTTCTCCTGGCAACCACCAAACCCAGACTTGTCCATGGAATTGCCAGACAGAGAAGCGTGATTCGTCACTCCAGAGAACACATCTCCACTGCTCTAGAGTCAAGTGGCGTTGTGCTTTACACCACTGAATCTGGCACTTTGCATTGCACTTGGTGATGTAAGGCTTGGATGCAGCTGCTTGGCCATGGAAACCCATTCCATGAAGCTCTCTACGCACAGGACTTGAGCTAATCTGAAGGCCACATGAAATTTGGAGATCTGTATCTATTGACTCTGCAGAATTTTGGTGACTTCTGCACACTGTGCCTCCTCATGCGCTGTCCCCTCTCTGTGATTTTACATGGCCTACCACTTAGTGGCTGACTTGCTGTTGTTCCCAATTGCTTCCACTTTGTTATAATACCACTAACAGTTGACCGCAGAATATTTAGTAGTGAGGGAATTTCACAAATGGACTTATTGCAAAGGTGGCATCCAATCACAGTACCACGCTTGAATTCACTGAACTCCTGAGAGCGACCCATTCTTTCACAAACATTTGTAGAAGCAGTCTGCATGCCTAGGTGCTTGATTTTATAAATCTGTGGCCATGGAAGTGATTGGAACACCTGAATTCAATGATTTGGAGGGATGTCCCAATACTTTTGGCAATATAGTGTACTTTCTCATTTGGATTAAGCATCTTATGGTAAGATCGTACAGCAGCGGGGGTGCATTAGGGGCACAGATACTCTGGCAGATTCAGGGGGACCAGCACTGTACAGGGGCCCTTGCATATGTACAATTATGCAAGTATATAATGTAAGGGGGGGTGGAAGGGCCAGAATTTTTTAGCACCCCCCTGTACATAAGGCTGCTCACTGGGATTTACACCAATTTCCAGGGCAGTATCTTTAACCACTATGCCCCTTAGTGTTCAATATGTGCATATGCATGTATGTGTGTAGGGTACTGAACAACAGGTCATAATACCATTACTGACCCTGTGTTACTGACAACACACTAAATTTCTTCCGCACATCGACACAAAAGGAATCTAGCAGATTATTTCGTTTTTTACCTGTTGTGGTTGATTGACAGGTACTGGCATGGAGACAGCCTGCCCTTTGACGGGCCTGGGGGCATCCTGGCCCACGCCTTTTTTCCCAGGACGCACCGAGAGGGTGACATTCACTTCGATTATGACGAGACCTGGACAGTAGGCAACAGCATGGGTGAGAAGGAGAGTGAGGCGACGTATGTGTTCGTGTGTGCCCTGTAATGTAAGGACCCAGGTGTCTACCTTACACCCAATATCCCAGGACCTCCTGTGACTGTGGCGTCTCCCGCCCCCCCTTCCCATAGGAACGGACCTGCTCCAGGTGGCCGCCCATGAGTTCGGCCATGTTCTGGGCCTGCAGCACTCTCTGGAGCCCGGCTCCGTCATGTCACCCTTCTACAGCTTCTCCTACCCCCTTGAGCTAAGCGACGATGACAGACGGGGCATCCAGTACCTGTACGGCCCACGGAAACCATCCACCCCACCGCCAGTCATCCCGGAGAACAATGAGATTCCCAACATCGTATGGCCCCGCCCTCTTGGCCACACACTTAAACTTCTGTTGGTTTAGCCATTAGGCTGCCCTACACAACACATCAACTCTTACCATAGATCAAGTCTCATGACCTAACTAAGGGGAGTCCCAGATAGAGGGAGTGATTAGCTATGGACATCTCAGTAATACAGGAGCCATCATGACAGAGGTGATTCAGGACCATTGCTATACACTATGTATATTATCTATATGTGAGATGAGATTTCCTGGTTATATACACAACAGCACAAAAGAGAGGGGTGTGTAAACTGAGAATCCATAATTAAAGGGTCCTGCCCACCCCCCCTCGCAGCCGGACGCCTGCAGGACAGACTTCGACGCTGTGTCCATGATCCGCGGCGAGCTGTTCTTCTTCAAGTCCCGCTACGTGTGGCGCATACGTGATGGGCGCCTGCAGGCGGGGTACCCCGCGCTGGCCTCTCGCCACTGGAACGGCATTCCCGAGAGCATCGACGCCGCTTTTGAAGACAAGGCGGGGAACATCTGGTTCTTCCGAGGTGCCATGATACCCTTAGATTCCTCAGCAACATCTTGTCCATGCAGTGATTTATTATTTTTCAGATAATAATTGATTAATCTTGGATATTGTGTAGCTATTTATGTATTATAGCTTAGTCAATTATTTATCAATTCTTCAAATTTTTGCTGAAGCTTTTATTATTTGAAGTTGCTACTTTGACTCCTTACTACTTAAATATGTTACTTACAATTTAACTTGGGAGGCATTTTGGGTAATTGCCTGGAACTGAATTCAGTATGAATTGGACAATTCAGTAACAGCCCACCACCCCCTTGAGGAAGTAAATATAATAAAAGCAGAAAACAATTTTGATTTAATAATCTTTTAATAAATATTTGTCAATGTAAGCAAACACAAAGGAAAACTAGGATTATTTCCTGCACTTAGTGGACGCCTTGTGTTTTAAAAGAAAGCCATTAATTAATGCTCTGAGAAATAGATGTAATTAGCGCCATGAGTGCACTGATTGGCATCTGTACTCCCCCCCCCCCCCACAGGTCACAGCTATTGGGTGTATGATGGTGAGAGGCAGGTCACGGGGCCTGACTCGATGAGCAGCCTGGGCCTCCCTGTCTCCAGCATCCAGGCTGCTCTCATGGGGGGCCGGAGCAAGGACCAGAAGACCTACTTCTTTAAAGATGGCAGCTATTGGCAGTTCGACCCACTGGGGAACCGGGTGGAGGATGTCCAGCCGCGCAGCCTGCAGGACTGGCGGGGCGTGCCCAGGAACATCGACGCGGCCTTCCAGGACCGATATGGTAATAACAGCTTGAGCAATGCAACATTTGGGTATTCTCTTCGGTCGCGGTCGCAGTTCAGGGCTGGATGGGCCTCCTCTATGGTGCAAATACTAATACAGTAATAGTAGCATAAAATTATGAAATTCAATGGTCTTTGCACACAAAAGGTCTTTTACTAACAAGAGTGTATCACAAATTTACTCAAGTCGTCAAGTTTTTTTTGGCAGTAATGTAGAGCTGTTCCCAATTTTTTTGCCATGTCATCAGAGATATTTCCCTGCCAGAGCAGTCATTAATCACCAAAATGAATACTTAGCAATGCTCTGGCCCTCCATGACAGTCATTTGCTAATTCATGGGTGTACTTTAGATATCTGGAAGCATCCCAGGTGTGGATGTGTTCCATAATTCCAGAATTTGCCACAGGGGGGAGTCAAGCAAAGGCTTCCGCTTCCTGCGGTACAGCGTGTGATCTCTGGTCACTTCACAGAGTCAGTGTGAAGTCGCCGTGAAGCCCACAGACTGAACAGCCGCCTTGAGCTTGGTTTTCATTCCCCTACTTCCTGACAGGGTACGCCCACTTCCTCAGCGGAAAGCAGTACTGGAAGGTTGACCCAATGGAGGGTGGGGTTCTGGAGGGATACCCCCGCAGCATTGGCATGGACTTCTTCGACTGTGCCCCATCCACTTACTGACGACATAGGCATGGCTGGGGCCAAACCCACGAAGTACAAATGCAGACACCTCTGCCTTCGAATCTTTGCCGCAATACTCAGAGATTCACTACGGGGGAACTTTAACCTCTTATACCAATGCCAAGGGTATTAAACAAAAAAAAAATGACAAGACTCTGCATCTTACCGGGAAAGGTATTTATAATTGTTGAAAATATAAGGCAGCCCAACGCCACCTCAGATCGGAGGTGCTGGAGTGCCCATCAAATGTGACCAAAGCCATAAAAATGTCATTTTCAAATCAGGGGTGGGTGGGGGCGGGGGTGGGGTTTCTGAATGCTGTATATATGACACAAAGTGTATGAATAATGTATGTTTTGAGACTGGTCAAACTTCAGGCTGTATCTTTGAAATATTTAAACCTTTTAGGTCTCGTTTGAGCAACGCATTATAAATATTTTGTAACAGCGAACACAGTGTTTCTGGTCGAAGCTTCAATACCAAGTGTATAAAACGACCCAGGTGTGGAAGCTGAAACAGATTTTTTTTTTTTCGGGCACCAACTAAATATGACCACATTCTGAACTCCTCAGGGGAACTTCGATCCGTTTTCGGGTCCCTAAAATGAAGCCAACATATCAGTGTGGTGTTTCACAGCCACTCCCTGACCAGCAATTTCTGTAGGAATTTAGTTACACGGGGTCTTTCATCGGTTGAGAAGATGTTCACATTTACAGGCACTGCCAATTCGGAGCAGGTACAAACATGTGTGTTTAGCCTGCATAAATCATTTCTCGCTCCTCATTTTCACAAACCATAATAGTCATTCGGTAATTCTGCGTCGAATGAATCTTCCAACAGATTTCGTAGCAGTACCAGTGTCTTGTATCTTGTTTGCTCTGTCCATTGATTATACAGAAGAGCTTGAAATAAAGATTAAACTGACCGTCTCAAAAACACCCTAGTGTCAATGGTAGAGCAGCTAACTGATAATTTATCTTTGCCTTAGTAAAAACGTAACCCTTTTCATTTACTGTACAATTTATTTTAAACTACACATTTTTTTTCCACAAAGAAGCAGCCTGAAACATCACAAACTGTATGATAAACTGGTGAGAATATTTCTTTAAAAATTTAGCATCAAATTAGCAATTAGAACACATTTTAAATCAATTTATATACTTTAGTTGAAGGATTATTAATTAAGAATGGCACACTAAGATCCTTCTTAGAAGCTACCACAAGCAAAGCCTTATTTGGGATTTCAATCAGCAACCACCAGGTCCTTAACCACACCACAGTTTTCAGCTAGTTAAGTGTATCAGCTGAACTTCTTAAAGTAAAGTGAACAATCTTTCATAGCAGTGTTTCTCAACCCCGTCCTTGGGGATCCCAGACAGTCCACATTTCTGCTCCTTTCCTGCTCCCTGCCAGACAGTCCACATTTTTGCTAATTTACCTAATGGGAGCTGCAAGGGAGCAAAAATGTGGACTGTCTGGGGGTCCCCAAGGACTGGGTTGGGAAACACTGTTCTATAGAGGCCCACAGACAAATTCCTACAGGCAATAAACAGGATGGAAAAATTTGTTACCAAATGTCAGCAAAGCAGATCAGTGGTGGGTTTGCCTGGCTTACATGAAGGCAATTAGATGAAATATTGATTTTACATCCGCAGTGTAGCTGGAAGCAATTAGACTCCTACAGTGTGACTATCAATTTTTCATAAATCGGGACAAAGCCAGTAGCATTGAGTGTACTAATCAATGGTGTACAGATTAATGGCTGGTCTTAAAGGAGAGATCTGAAACTGACTGATGATGCTGTGGGTCAGTGCTGGCCACTGATATCATACATTCTATCTGTTGATACCCTGTCATAACTGTGATCCTTCGGTGTAAATGACAAAAGTGGGGGGGGTCTTGTCTTTTTTTTGTTCCAAACTGGTAGTTTTTACTCTGAACTTATATCCTTTGTGAAATACAAGATGTAATGTACAGCACTCAGTTACTGTAATCTTACCTGGAGACATGTACTTTTGTTAACCGTTTTGGTTTCTAATGATTTTTTTTTAACAGTAATCATATTTACTATGTAAATAATGCAGTACAACCTCAATATTTTTGGTACAAATAAAGCTTTTCTTTGTATACCGTGCTCCTGCCATTATTTATATGGTGTACTTATAGTAACTGTATTTGAAGGACATCACATGCATATATACATAGCTGAGTTACCCAAGTGTTTACTAAGTGACCTCTGGGGAAATTTGCCTTGAAGTTAAATTAGAGGACAGTTACATTCATGCTGCGTTCCATTTGAACTCGGAAGTCAGAATTTCCGAGTTCACTGAGTTCAAGACGGCTGCACCCTTTATCAACAGAAGTTAAAATTGCAGTTTTATACTGTTTATTAGCACTTATGTCTTATTTGTGGCTCATTAAATCGGCCGGACACACAAGACTGACCAACCGCTATGTTGCTATAGTGTTTTTATTCACAAAATACTGCGTAATGTGTAGTTATCAACTGATATTGCTAACAATGGCTAACAATGAACCTGACTAGAACTGGGGCCTGTTTCAGAAAGCAGGATTTCTTGCTTAGCCAGATAACTTGTCAGATTTAAGGTAGTTTAGGCTAAATTTAAGTGAATAAACATAAATGCCATTTAAACTGGGGTACCTTAAATCTGTCAAGTAGCCTGACTAAGCAAGAAGTCCTGCTTTTTGAAACGACTCCCTGGTATTGCTAAATGGCTTTCTGACTTGTTGCACAGGACCGTGATTAACTCGGGTGTGACATCATTCCCAGCTCCAACTTCCGACCTCCGAGGTAAATGGAACACAGCATCAGTCCCCAGAGATGAGGAGGGAAGCTTCAAAAGATTGGGGCATTGTAGGGTGGGGGGGAAGCTCATTACTGCCAGCTCTGCTCCAACTCAAAGGAGGTGGTGGGGGGGGGTGGGGTGTGTCTGGTGAGCGAGACCCCTCTGAGGAGCCAGGCCTGGTCAACTGGTTGACCTTCATATGAACTCAGTAAGGTTCCCTGCCAGACAGCTTGTCTTTCGGTCAGTAGCAGATACTAGGTCAGCCCTGCGGACACAGTGTGGGTGACAGATGACATTTCTGTGGGGTCTCGGCTCTCTTTTTACATCCCATATCTCCCTGTCTCATCACTCCTCCCCCCAATATCCGTTTACTGCAAATAACATGCACTTAGTTATCAAAGAAGGTAAAATAGCTTGAGGGAGGAACTTCTCATATAACCGCTGCTTTAATTGCACTTTGGCGCATTTAATTACAAGCACGCAGAATTAGACACGCGGCGATTTGCACACAGTGGCAACAGGGTGAACGCCCTCGCCGTCATTAACCTTGAGGCCACTGCTAACGATAGCAGCGTTTCATATCTCAGGCAGTGAGGGGAAAAATGTCTGGTGAATCACCGAACCCTCAAGGGTGAGCAACATGTTTGTTTGTAATCCCTGAGAGCGCATTTCACTACTTATGATCGTCTCAAATCATTGCCATTCGTGTGGAAGCTGCCTGGTAGCCTGATGCACCCCCCGGTGGCGCTCCGCATGTCTGGCCCAGGTCGCCGTAGCGATGCAGTGCAAAATTCAGACAGGTGTTTATAAAAAAAAAAATGACGTGGAGCAGATAGCTGCACGTCCACATGGAGCAGTGCGTTAAACCCCTCTGAACTACATGAACTATCGTGTATTTCTTGTCTATTGGCAGTTACTAACTGCATCTAACGTAATTGCCGCATATTCAAAATAAAGTGAAATGTTCAGGGGGTCATATTGGTTAGACATTAGTATACAGACACCTGTCCGATCCCCTTCCAGTTACCTACACTTACCCTACAAACACCACATTTATTACTTACACAGAGAGTAGAGGGACGTCTATTACACAGGATCCAGCCATCAGCCGTGGCCTTTACAGCAGCGTAATAACGTCCTTAAATGGGAGGGGGTTGGGGGGGGGGCATGTGACATGGAGAAGTATGAGAGATATTATCAGCACAGCTGCCTGTTCCATCCATCCTTATTTCCCAATATCTAAATGAGCTCCAAATGGTGCCAGGAAAGCACTCCCCCCATCGGACGCAGGGTTCATAAAAAGCCAAGGGAGGACCTTTTGAGAAATAGTTCCAGCTGCGATCAAACCATGAAGTGACACCAACTCCACCCCCAAAACAAAATCAGAGCTGCGGCTTTCCTGCCACTTACATCCACATCTGTGCTAGTGATGTCACTGCGGTCTTCAACAAAGCAGCATGCACACAGACACAGACACACAAACTCCAGTTCATCAGTGCATTCTGCATCTGGTAATATGTCACTGACAGACCAAAACATGGCTCTCTCAGTTAGAGCTTTTTGCCACACAGATCCACAACTGGTTCTCTGCGGTAAGGGGAGAGCCCAGACATCGGAAAAATGGGGATAAATGGAACCGTGTGGTTCCCAAACTTCCATTACAGACAGGAAGAGTGCATGAGCACTGTGCACTGGCAAGAGCGTCCCAGATGCACGAAAAACGGGTAAAATACAGTCAGGCGAACTGGTGACCCTAATGTGCCAGTGACGCGTCAGCGTGTGTGAATATGTGTCCTGCGATAAACCGACACCACGCCTCTGCTGGGGCTTCCACAAACAAGCCCCAGGTCCTCCGTGACGTGTTAGCTAAAAAGAAAGTCAAAGCTAATCCAGGCATTTTAAATAGACTTTATTTAAAAAAGGCATTACTCAGTAACCCAGACCACAGCAGCTATACAAAAGGAAATTACCACCTAGCAGCCTCCGCGAGGTCTGTAGGCCAGTCGCAGAGATGAGGCAGGACCGCGTTCAGGCTCAGAGGAAGGCGACAGAAAGGGGACAGGGCGGGGGGCGGGCGGAACCTGGACAGTGTGGCTGCGGGGGTCCATCTGCCTTTAGCGGGAACAGGTGAGGCCTTCAGCAGAGACTGGGCGGGAAGTCTCTGGTGCAGCATGATGGTGCGGCGCCCAGCAAGCGCTAAGGGCACCCCAATCTCTGGCACTCCTTAGCAGTCTTTATGTACAGTACCACGCTTCAGTTAAAATCTTTTTTACCAAGCTGGCGCCGTGTTTGCAAGACGTCTCATGCGCCTGAAATGAAGAACATGGACATGTCTGAGGAAGTGCAGAACAGCCCAGCATTGCAGAGACCAGAGATCCAGAGGCCAATGATGCAGCTCTGATTGTATGTATGCCTCATGAAGCACGCACGCTCGGAGGCAAACAAGTCAATGCTGCTAAATGTGCATCATGTCCCTCGAAAGCTGTGCCTGGACCCATTCAGTCTTATCAGTATAGAGATCAAAATTTAAATCACTCGAGGGATTTGGAGGTACTGCTGGAGCTCTGAGCCTCCATGCAACCCCCCACCCCCCAGGGATGAAGGGGAAGTAGGACCCACCTAGTGTTCCTATCTTGGTCTCTGATTTTTTTCTCCATCTCTGCATCAGTCAGCGTCTCCAGCAGGGGGCACCACTGGTCGGCATCACCTGTATTGCGGATGGCGATCTCCACGGTGGGCAGGGGGTTCTCGCTGCAGGGAAATGACATCACAGCTCAGAAAGATGGCGGGCATGGGGCTGGCAGGGGCATAAACTGCGGAGAAAGCGACATAGGGGCAAGTTGATATTGCGCTTCCTCTTACATTAATCTCGTTCCTGATTGCTTCAGGGCTTGTTTTCTAAACATTTTTGCCTGTATCGTACAGAGAAACGGCTTTGGGGGGGTTGTGCAGTTTTTCTCCGTGAGGCCAGCCGGAAGCAGGCAGAGCGAGAGGCATCCATCAATCCCAACCCACAGCAGACGTTAACAGCAGGAAGCATGTCGCTGTATTACATGCATTTCAGCACATCTGAAAACGGGACTCTGGCTCTTCTCAAAACGTGCCATTGACGGGTCTCTTCCAAGTGCGGCGTCTACCGTAAAACCCGTAAACAAAAGGAATCTGGCCCCAGGGGTCTTTCCAAAATTGCTCCTTTCATGGTCTGACAAGCTGAAGTTGTCATATTCCTGGGGGGGGGGGTTCATGGATAATTTGAGGGTATTATACTTCAGAATAGCCTTGCAGCTGTAAGGGCATTCAGGGATATGGAAAGACTGCAAATGAAGCCACCATTACATATGGTTCCTTTTAGCCAACATTTGGCTTTAATCTCATTCACAGCTTAAAAATGAAAAATAAACCAAAGGCATTGTGTACATCTGAGCTCTGTGTTTACCAGGGGTGTCAAATGCATTCAACAATGTGCTTTATCGACAAAAATATCTATTCCACTGACAGATGCTTAAATAGTAATGTGAATTTAATAAAGCTAAATATAACCAAAAAGGACAAAAGGACCGGAAATCTCAAAAAAACTAAAATACTCAGCTTCCAGAACACGAGACTGAGAGCGAGAACGGAAGGACCTAAGCTTTGCAAGGGGTTCAAAGAAACACAAGAGTATTAACCTAAATCTGGACCAATTAATGGGGACAAGCAACAGAGGGAAAAAAAACTCAAACCACATCTGGTCATCAGATTCCCTCTCAACCATCAAGAAACGCCTCAAGACCCATGCGTTGTTTCAGGAACACCACTTCAAGTCCTACAGATACCTTACCAGGTCTTGTATTCCTTGAAAGCTATTACTGATGCACACTGCCCATTGATTTGAACAGTTGCCTTATTAGGTTTTTGTTATGTCAGAAAGGCACCGGTTACTGGTCACTCATTGGAAACTCAGTCTAGACAAGTGGACTCCTTGACAGCTGAATGTTTGTAATGTACAATCTGCCAGGCTTGTGCTTCGCTTTGGACATAATCATCTGGTTCATAAGTAAATT
Source organism: Mormyrus iriodes (assembly GCA_011763525.2). Taxonomy (NCBI): domain Eukaryota; kingdom Metazoa; phylum Chordata; class Actinopteri; order Osteoglossiformes; family Mormyridae; genus Mormyrus; species Mormyrus iriodes. Next base: position 24,722,948 of record JAAGVU020000113.1, read on the forward strand.
TTCACTGATCAGAGAGAAGCAGCAAGCCATAGAGAGAGGGCATCGGGCAGTCCAGACGGAGTGACCTGGTGGGCTAGGATGGCATTGGCGGGGGGGAGTGCTGGGCTTGAACAAAGGAAGTCAGCAGGAAATCAAGGAAAATAAACAAGGCAGGGCAAGACAGCTGCTGGCACAGTTGAGAAAGGACAAAAGCAAGGCTGGCAGGAATCACCAAGCCAATCAGGAGAATCATAAACAGGTAAACTGCGGGAATGGTGGGATTCGTTGTTTTGCAAAAATAAGGAACTGTGCGGAAATGCTTTACAAGCGAAACTGGGGGGCTGAAAAATCTGTTTGTGAGTGGTGCTAAATGCAGGTCGCAAACAGTACGCAGTCCAGAGACCCGCTTCATGAGTCATGGGTTGCTGGCTGAGTGGCGACCCCCCCACCCCTACTCCGAATGTCAGAATGACAGAAGTGCCATCTGGGGCAAAGACTCAACTGATTTTGGCTTTACAAAAAACAGAGGGCGGATGAAACTAAACTCAAGTATCATTCTCAGGTCAAATAGACTTATGAGTGAATGAATGAAAAAGATTAAGACTTCAATGTAAACCTTAAACCTATCAAGCTTGGCTTCTGGGGACTCCATGAATACCAAACACCAAAACTAATTAGCAAAACTAATTACTAATTTCCCTTATTGAATGAACATTTCATCTTCTCAAGCTGTACTTTAAACAGAGACTGGGACGGATTCCCGAGATACAGCGATTGCTGTCCTTTAGTAGGGGGTGGCATACCTGAAGGCATATGTCCTCTGGTGCCAGCTCAGCTGGCCGCGAATGCTGTAGGCGATAGTGGTGACGAACTCGCCGCCCAGGCCCAGCTCAGAGCACAGCTTAAGGGCAAATGTCTCCGGCGAGTTATCCTTCTCTGACATGTCCCACTCAAACTGGTCCACAAGGGAGATGTTCCCCACGTGGATGTTCAGCTGCAGGGAGGGAAGAAAGGCGAGACAGACCACAGAAGACTTAGGATTCACCTAGGAACCAGGTATGACATCCCGGTATGAGAGACTGCTTAAGTCACTACCAAAAAACTATTACAGACAGCAACCCAAGATCAATGTCCGGAGGTGAGGATTCATTGATTCCTTTCAAAGAAAACAAAAATGTTCAAGGCAGAACGGCAAACCAACTTCAATGACAGCTCTGGAAAAGCATATCCCAAACGAGTGAGTGAGTAAGTAAGTCAGTCAGTCAGTCCATCCGCACACCTAACAGCTTTTCCAGTACAACGGGCATGAAGCCTAATCCAGGCTCACTGCAGGCTCTCACATGCAAAACGGCATCTTCCTAAATGACTGTGATACATCACAGAAACATTTTTACTAGGCAGAAGAAAAGTCTGGCTTTTCTCTACTGATTGCCTAAGCATTCAGTTCAAAGCAGGAAAAGAAAATTACAATTAGTTGATTTGATGAGTCGGATTTCAAGTAACAAACTTCTCTCACCCCAGCTGGTTGTGCATTAATCTTCTATAACCACCTACCCAGTACAGAGTCACAGTGAGGCTGGAGCCTGTTCCAGGAAGTAGAGGGGTAGGGGCTGCCCTGGACTGGGAGGGCCAGTCCGTCATAAAGCACACAAGCCATGGACAATTTAGTGATAGCGATTCAGCTAAATGCATGTTTTTGGATTGTGGGAGGAAACTGCAGTATCCCAAAGAAAATTGCACAACACAGGAACAACATGCACACACATAGAGCTGGGAATAGGAACCAAAGAGCGCTACCCAAGGAGCTAGCCAGCTTTATCAAAAATCTGCTTCATAGAAGCATTTTTCCCTCAAGGGTGAAAAGGGGTGTGGTGGGGGGAGGGGGGGGGCTTAAACCTGAAGTGCTGCAGACATAGGTCTGGATACCTTGATGATAACCCTCTGATCTGTCTGCTCATCCAGGATGCTGTCTGTGGGGTAGGATTCGATCTGCTGCCGAATGGCCGACGCGATGGCGGGGACAAACGTCAAGGGATTCAGGTCCAAGTCATCACATAGGATCTCGGCGAACATCTCCGGGGTCATCAGCTTCTCTGAAGGGGAGCAGAGGAAGCATATCACAACTGGGAGAGGGTGGGTCCACTCTCTGCTAAAGCAGACGCACAAACGGTCGCGACCTGACCTGACCCAACCCACCCTGCCCCGCCTGCGGCCGTACCGTTCATGTTCCATGTGAAGGCATCCCTCAGCTTCTGCCCATCAATCTCCATGTCGAGGCGGATCGGGACCAAGACCTCCAGCTGGGTGGCGTTCTCATGGATCACAGCGGGGTCATGGTCATCAAAGCTGGGGGAGGAGGAAAACAGGAAATCGTCTGTAAACACTTGAGAAAGAAGATTTCAACATAAAATTTGGAATGGGGGGGGTCTGAACTGTCACCTTGAGCAAATGCTGAATAAGGAATTGGTGAAATTTCCAGAGAAAGTTTATGTATGACAAACCTGTCATCCCCTGGTTGGTTTTGTTCATTGAGATGTACTATGATGTTACGTTGTCTTGTGATTTACTATGGTAGATTGTGGTGGGGGTGGGGGGTAATACAGATGGGCACAGCTGCACTTATGAGAGCCAAGAGGACCATGATGTCTTGGCTGGCCCATGGTGTGAAGTGTCCTGGAGGGAAGCTGACCACAGAGCTGTAGCAGAAACCCATGTGTAACACCCAGATGGCTTTGGCACCCCCCCCCCATCAAAGCACACAGAGACCGCTGGGGGGCAGACACATTTCCCCCTCATAGTTAATGACTGATGGACAGCAAGAACTTGACATTCCCAGGAAATACAATCTTGAACGGGGTCTCCCACAGTACAAAATCTCCAGCCAATGCAGCCAATGCACCACACAACCAACATAATAAAAAATATTCTGTTCAAACAGGGATTAAAATATGAAAGAGATGATCGTTACACTTACAAGCACACTAATTATTGCCTGCTGCCAGCCACTAAAAACTATGGAGCCTTTTGAAACTGACACTTCAGATAATTGCAGAAAGGTCATGTCCTTATGTAGGTACCAAAGCTAAGCCAACATTCAATCATATGTTAAAGAATGCACAGTGATAAAAAAGATTACTGGTTAATTTGCCTTCATTGCCCCAGTATAGAATTCAGTTTCCACAAAATCAACGACAGGGGAAGAATGCATAACAGGACCGGAAAGGTAGGTAACGGGCTGGGCATGGAGAGTAATGGGACTACAAGAATAACATGCATGATCACAAGTGAAGATGACAATACTGATTTTAAACGAGGAGACCACAAGTATTCCATCATAGGCGTGTGTTGTGGTCATGTTTTTTGGCCCTGCCTGTCCCACCATGATAAGAAACGAGAGGTCTGGGAGCTCTCCGAGTAAAAGGTCACGGAGCCCGTCAAAAAAGGAGCTGAGTCAGGAGATGGGGGTTGCTCATCTTTTCGGTAGGAAGCAAAGGAAAAAACAACAGCTGAGAGTGAGTGGGAAAATAACAATAATAATAAAGAAAAGCGTCCACTCAGGCAGAGCATGACCTCAAAGAGCTGATAGAGTTTATGGATTACAGAGGTGGGCTTGGAGTTTTTTTTAACCAAAGAGAAACAGAAAAGATGGGACAAGCAGAGCTGAGAATCCAATATGAAGCATCATAATATTGGGCAGCTTAAACCAAACTGAAGTGTTTGGTTAAACGAATGTGAGAAATCAGACCACCAAGGATGCGTCTCAACACTCAGACACAGGAAAGTCCTGTGGAAAAGGGGCAGTGCTGTTGAGGCAGACGCCAGCCCTAAGAACACACAGAATGACAGTCCAGAAAGATGGGTGCATTTCTCCAACAGACATACACCGGTATGGGTTCACTGACCTGAATGGCAGACAGGCTCAATGCCATGACCAGCAGAGACAGAAACACACAGATAAACCCAGCAAGTGGCTCTGAGTCACTCACATGACAACTGCTGGACTCACCAGAGAGGGAAGGTACGCTTCTTGTCACGGCCCACGCGGTTGCGGTTGATGGTGGTGGAGCAGGGCACGGCGTCCAGGTGGTGTGAACTATTAGGAAGTGTGGGAACCCACTGGCTGTTCCGTTTCGCCTTCTGTTCCCTGCGGACAAAGTGGGTCATCAAACATAGCCAAAATAAGGGCAGTGGATGGAGCAGCCAATCACAAAACCTCTATACAACCCCTTATCTAAATATAACAGTCCTTCATGCCCACCTATGACTTACCACAAGCTCTAAAATTAAACCATCAGTCACTAGATATTACAGTGATCCCTCGCTATATCGCGCTTCGACATTCCCGGCTTCACTCTATTGTGGATTTTATATGCAAGCATATCTAAATATATATCGTGGATTTTTCGCTGGTTCGTGGATTTCTGTGGACAATGGGTCTTTATTGCTGGTACATGCTTCCTGTTGGTTTGCCCTGTTGATTTCACCGACCGAAATCAGCTGAGCATATAAACATTACCAGAATGCAAATGGCGCATGACTGCAGTGTTCGTATTTTAGAAATATGATACTAATATTAAAGG
>JAAGVU020000113.1:24743045-24788196 GCA_011763525.2 Mormyrus iriodes
GCAAACTTCGATGTCCCTTCCTGAAGGCAAGGCACAGATCAGTGTGGCATGGACATTTGACTCAATGTGGGGATCACATTCACCATGACGATCAGGGATCACGTTCACCATGACGATCAGGGATCAGTTTCACCATGACATTATTGAAAAATCTGCTGTCCTGATACAGAAAGGCAGTTCTGACTTGCTGTTAAATCTCATTCGGCCACTGGCTGAACCCTCCAGTAATGGGCACCCCTGTCCTTTCATTTGCTCATTCTGCCTTCTGTGTTGTACCTCCCTATTCCTTCAATTTCCTCAGCATGAATTCACCTAATGTAATACACATGCAACTCCGTGGCAACAAACTTTCCGTTGCCGTGGGAACTCACATTCATGACGGTCTCATCTTAATATGAGACTATTATGATGTGAATAAAACAGTTTTTTCCAATTTGCATTAGCAGCCCAACAGATGGCATTCAGCTTTTCCTAGTATGTCCTGCCCACTTGGCACAATGGCCCCTCCCAGGTTGGCTTTAGAAATGGGAGGTTAGGTCTTCCAAGAATGCAAGCTTCGTTTCTTGAAGCAGCATTTAGGAACATGGATTGCTCCTTAACAAGTGGATAATCTGGCAAATAATTAGTGACCCCACAAACACCCCCCAACACAAGGGCTGACATTAAGGGTCCAGTTGGCAGATGTGTCAGCAGCCAGGTGGCATGCCAGGGTCACAGCAAATGGCTGCATGAAGCATCACCCACAGATGGAGGTTGGATGCGGGGCCAATGCCCCTCGATGCAAACAAAAACCCCTGACTAGCCTCTGCTGAGGCCTACAGATGTACTTTGCTAGCAGATGTTGCAGGAAATGCAACGCCTCAGATCCGCATGAAGCGGAGAGAGGGGCTTTTTTCACCACTGAAACTGTCACCTTGCATTAAAACCACCCCCAATCTGGCTGCCCAGTCCTCCACCTATTTCTCGTATGCAAAAAATTAAATGCTGGCAGTCACGTTCACATCTGCTTACCTGTAAACTATAAGTGGGGAGATACAGCTTATCAGAAATGTACAGAAATAGAGTTACTAGAATAGCTCCCATTTCTGCTAATCTAGGCTGAAAATCTATGATGTACTAACAGCGTAACTAGACACACAACCTAAAGTGAAATGCACACAGGCATCCTGTCTCAGTTCAAAATGGGTGCTCCTGTAGCCCAAAATAACATGTGCAGACCTGCTCCCCGGTATAGAAGACTGGCTGGAGGAGTGGATATGTCATCCTTTGACCTACCTTGATGAGCAGTTCCCGACTGAGGGAGTGGTTGTTCTCATCCGAAAAGATCTCAGACAGCTCATGGAATATGCGGAAATTTTCCCTGTCAGGAGAATGTGGGGGACATTATTCCAATGAATGAAAGGGAAGTAGTCAAGACTACACTGGGGACTCCCCTCCCCCCTTCGCCCCCACCAGGATTCCCTCCCACACCTGGACACCTCGTCCCAGGTCCGCTTCAGCCGGTACACAGGGTTGCACTGCAGGGCCGAGAGGATGGCTCGCAGTGAGGAAAAGTTCTTCAGAATTCGGCACTCCTGGCAAGAAACAACATGTTAAGAGAGTCAAACTATGTACTCCATGACCTGGCAAGTAGAGATGGACAACTATTCATGTGATTAAATGCACCATGAAAGTACTTCTGTGCATCATAGGCTTCTGGATAATCTGCTGGTATTCCAGTCATGCAACATGACTAATGAGGAAGAATCCAAAATTAGCTCACATGCGAGAATGAAAATCTTTCTAGGTGTGTAGGAGTCATGCTTTAGAGCTGCACCTACTGGTTATGTTCTTGTTGTGATATGCCTACAGTACTGTGCAAAAGACTTAGGGAGTCACTAAAATTGATGTTTAAATGATGTTCGTATTGGTGTAAAACTATGATATTATGTATGGCAAACTGTATCAGCTTTGCCATTTCAAAACCTCTCCTAAAGTCACCCCAGTATTGCAGTATCCAGTACACTCATTTTTTGACTGGAACACTACTACATCTTGTTTGGCTAATCAATACCTCATCAAGTTACTTAATTAATGAAGTTAGTTAATTAAGTTGAGCTGGTGGTGAAATTTAACAAATACATGGAATGGCTGAGGTGCCCCTGAGGAGAGGTTTGGGAACTGAAGTGGTGTTCTTCTAGCCATCCAACAAGATATCAGCAAGTTTTTGGAGAATAGAAAAAAAAATTTGTTAGTTTTTGTTACTATTACTGTTAATTTGCATATCTTCTAATATTCAATTGTATTTTTTTTCTGGGCAAATGTACCCAGATAAATAGCTTTAAAAATGTTCTTCGCCTGCCTAAGACTTTTGCAAAGTACTGTATCTTTTTAATGCAATTATTAAATGGTGAGAAACAATGGCACCTCACCCTGGCCACCTCAATCCAGCGCTCCACCACTTTGGCACGCTGCGCAGGCTTCAGTGAGCGGTCACCGAGGCAGGTGGCGATGACACAGTTGGTAACGCAGTTGAACTGGGCCACTGTGGCCCGGATGGTGGGGGCCAAGTGCTCTTTGCCCTTTTTGTCCCGCTGGGACCAGATGCTGCCCAGGCAGTGGTAGGGCACCACCTTCTTAAAAAGCTCCTGTAGGGGGTGGGAGGGGTGGAGGGCAGGAATCACCAATCAGAAAAGAGTTCTGTAGCTATGCGATTATACCATCTCTGTTGTGCAAAAAAGGAGCATCAAAGAAACATGTGGGACATAAACAGGAAGCCAAGGCAGAAAGATGTAAGCTGAATACAATAAATAATTTAGCAGCAGTGATAAATATCCATGCATCTGTCCATCTTCCATAACTACTTGTCCAGGGTATGGGTACAGCAATCCCTGCAGGACTATGACTAAGAATGGGTGGAACGTGGTTATGACATGGGCTCTCTCACCGCATCCATGAGCGTGAACTGCTCCGCCATCAGCACGGGGTCAAAGCTAAGGAAGTCGGGCCGCTCGTCCTCAAAGCCGTTCTCCTCCAGCATAGCGAAGGGGCAGGCGGCCGACTCCAGCACTGCACGTGTGCGTACAGAGGGGGGCAGCAGTGAGACACCATGGGTTACCGAGAATAGCCCTAACCCTACATACCAGCACATTAGCGACAGGCCTTCTGATTCCCACTCGGGTTCCAAGGATTTGAGACTTCCCTTTCTCTAACTTACCCAGTAACTTTTTTTTTTACCCAGAATTCCTTAGGTTGTCCCTCTAATATATATTAATCCATGCGTTCCTTAAGAGATCCTTATGCCATCCCCCATCAGAGGGTAGCCCCTCCTGAACTGTGGGCAGCCTTACCCTCCGTCTCCGGGGTGCAGACCTGCCGTCTATGGAACTGGGCCAGCAGGTTGCAGGCACGGCGCTCCAGGTCAGATCCGGGAAAGTTGAGGTGCAGGTACGCGATGAGGTGCCGCAGGCAGCTGTACTCTGGCGGCTTCCAGAAGTCCTCAGAGTACTGGTCCAGCCAGGCACCCAGGATGGATGAGATGGTACTGCAAGAAAAAACACATGGAAATAATAGGAGTAACCACTTATCTTATTAATTATTTTGCTCTGAGGTCCAAATTCCATTAGCGACACAAAGCCAAGGTCCACTGCCCCTGATAAAATATTCCTCCCTCAGTAAATTTCGCCAACCGGGGCATGATTCATCAAGTGGGAGGGAACAAATAATTGATTAAATTGTGTTTCAGATGCGGAACTGAGTCGGGAACATAGGGTAAGAGGTAGGGGGCAGCCTGGGGGGATGTCAGCCCATCGCATAGCACACACTCACACACACACTTTTTCACTGTCTTACCTAAACTAATTTTTTTGTTCTGAAACGGCAGGAGAATTCCAGAGGAAACCCAGACAAGCAAAGAAGAACATACCATGCACACACAGAGGCCCATGTGCCACTCGCTGCCTTACAACAATAATCACACATACAAAACAAAGGGAAAGATGGAAGGAAAGCACTGGGCCCTTTAGGAACCAGACGAGGGTGACGCAAAGAAAGCAGGGAGGGCACAAAACAGCCAGTGTTCAGCAACAATACACAGTGCTGATGGTGGGTGGCTCGTACTGAATGGGGGGTGGGAGTCAGGGGTACACTGGGGGGTGGGGTTTCAAACAGCAGGCTTCACTGGAGACTCACTTCTTGAGCTCAGTGCGCTCGTCGTGGGTCACTCTGAGCCCCTCCGTCCCCGGTAGGTGCTGCAACTTGGCGTACCTGTAACCAGGAAGGAACCAATTAGTTTTGTAAAACTTTATACACTGGGAGTGGTTAGGTCAAGGGGGCATGGTCATGAAAAGGGGGTGTGGCTATGTATAAAAGGGTTGGGTTTCAAGGTGGCAGCAACTACAGCAAGCGTACCTGTAAGTGGGAAGGATCTAGGTCAATTCAGCTTTATAGATTTTAAACACAGTAGTTACACACTATATTAGACCGCAATAATTAGGTTTTATAAACGAAGCAACTGTACCTGTTCAGCAGCAGGTCCAGCACCTGCTTAGTAGTGGCAAAGGAGCGGTAGGTGCACAGGAAAATGGTGACGTAGGTGGAGTCATTGCCACGGAAGGCGGACACCATGTACTCCACTAGCCTGTCCAGCGTGCCCGCCTTGATGGTGCGAACCTTGCATGTCTCGTACAGGCTGAGCGCCGACTCTGACTCCACGCCCAGCCAGCGCTGCCCTTTGGTGGCCGTGTGGTGCATCTGCACCTTCCGAAGGGTGATGGTGTAAATGGCGCCATCTTCTACCTCCTCTCCAATCTCCTGGGTTGAGTTCTGGAGAAGGGGGGGGGGGGGGAAAATTACTCCCATTACCTTGTACCGTACACCCCCGTAATCCAGAATAACCACAGCTACTGACAATGGATGGATGAACACACCAATAAAGTCACTTGTTCATGGTTACATGGGTCATCTGTTACTGCGTCAAAATGTTCATTTCCCTTCGAAAGCCTTTACGGCACATCAAGAACTTTGATGTTGATCAAACAAGAAACTGAGACCCATTCAAACGAACGAAAGACTGTAATCCAATCAAGTGAGAGGGAGAGGCAGGGAAACATAAGTACAGGCTAGTCTGTGCAAAATGGTACCCTCAGATTTTGTGACCTTCATTTGACTCATAATTTCACCGCAGGCTTTAGTTTATCTTACAAGCAAATGTGGACTCTAATGTCGATTGTTCTGGTTTATCATTACTTTGTACTCCATGGTTCCTCTCATATAGGCCACAATAATCTCCTTGGTTGAGACAGAGTGAGTGAATGACGAGGAGGGAGTAAGATTAGGATCTCATTGTCATGTTAGGGGGACTGATTCACAGCCGTTACCCAGCACACTGAGAGCGAAGGGCCGAGCTGAGAGAAGAATGGAGGTCGCATGCCATGCTTGACAGCGTTGTACATTCATGGACAGCGAGAAATTCATTTTGAAGGGAGCGGGGGCATACAGGGGGTTGTGCTTTACCCCTCCAGCATATCTGCCATCTCTCTGGGATGACCCGGTAGAAAAGAGATGTCAAGCCAGAGACCTATCAACTTGCTCCCCTTGATGAGGGCACCGCCGGCTGATGCCTCACACACATGCGGAGTGTGGCCCCAAGCTCCCTCCAGACATAATCTAAACAGGGTCATTGAACATCCATCCATGAAGGACGGGAGCGACGGGTGGCCAAGAGCTGGAGGAGCCCCCACCCAGATATTGGCCCGTCTCTGGTAAACATGGGACACGGTGACACGCGATACAATGCAAATAATTCCCCTTCACCTTGCCCCCCCATATGATTCACAAACTTCTACTGCTAAAGTCAGTATGGACATATCAAAGGTCAGTATGGACATATTAAAGTCTATGGGTGGTTTTGAGGGCCAAAGTCAGGTGATAAGCATATTTGTTCACGTTGCCTGTGGTTTATTACTATTAGTCTCGTAAAACATTACATTTTTTCCTCTAAGACTCTTTCTTCTAAGTGTGAAAATGCATGTAGAACATGATTCCCAATCCCTCCCAATTCCTCGCCTTCACCCATCACAACAGGACCAGATCTCGCAGCCTTCAGCTTGGCACAGAAAGTTTACAAGCTCTCTTCCGCATCAATCTTCAAAACAGCAAGATTGCAATGACTAACAAAAAACAAGAAAGGTTATAAGCAGGGCCGATGCCAAAACAAATCTGACGGACGGGCCGAAGATTTTCATGGGGGGGCATGGGGAGTATGTTTGGTACTGGTATTTTCTATGGAGTGGGCTAAATGTTTAATATGAAGTCAAAGCCACAAGTGAGATGTCATGAACACATTGAAACAGCGTTAAAACAGCGTGGTCAAAACAAAATGCAAATACAGGGTTTCCTTCTCTCTTTATGATTATTCAGTTTCTTTATCCCAAACTGAAGTCTCAGAATAAAGACAAAAATAAATTATGCCTATATCTGTGTTGCATGAGTCCAATAAAGCAGCCTCGACATAAAACCTTTTCACTCCACTACATGTATCAACAGCATTTGTAAAATCAGTGTATGACATTGCTCTTAAAACAGAAGGTGAATGATTATGAACAAAAAACTGAAATCTAAACCTATTTGTCAAATAGCAATAAAAACAGAAGCCTGACAACCATCGAAAGTGCACTTAATAACTGGAAAGATCCACATTTTAAGATATTACTCTTCAACAAAATAAAACATATATTGTAAATTCCATTATTATTAACCTGTGAACCTTTCATCAATGTTTTAAAATGAAATAAACCAAGTAACAATGATTCTTTGCCTTCCCCCTCCATCAACTTCCGCGTGAGTCACTGTCTGCCTTAGTTTAGCTGTGGATTCTGGGATCCTGTGCAATGTCAGTACTGAAGCTCTTGCATTGATTACAGCCAGGAAGGAATACTGTTGGTTTCTATTAAAAATGTTTAATAAAGTCCTAACATTAATGCACAATAAAAGTACATTGATATAAAGGGTATTGTGTGACCATATATCTCGTCTAGAAAGGATATTGATGTACTGTAAAAATTCTATATACCCCCCAGCCCTAGGTGAGGAAGAACGTTGTTAATGGGGGGGAGGTGAAGCATTAGATAAGGGATGATCCACAGCCACGCCCCTGGGAGAGATCAGCAGATCGAATTTTAGGGTGAATGTCTTTATTAAAAAATAAAATCGAAATAATATAAAAAGACATTGTCCTCAGTAGGCGGCGTGGGTGGGGGGGGCACAATGGCTCATTCAGGGGGGCATGGCCCGTGGATGGCCCCCCATGGCACCGACCCTGGTTATAAGCAGATGACATTATGTTATATGCCAGCCAGCCTGTGACTCCTCATGATAAGAACTTCAGTGGAAATGTGTTGCGATAGGGAGTGCCCTGCATTTGGGTGGATGACAGAACAGCGGTCAAGGGCAAGATGGAAAGGATGTAAAAGACTGAGCAGTGGGCTGCCCTAGCCCAGCATTGTTATTAGGGCTGCATGGTATCACATCCCAAAATGTGACATATCCACAAGTAATACTGCAATATATATAAAGCATAAAAGGAGCTGGAATTATCCAAAATAAACTATTGCCAAATAGAACTTATTATCTAGCAACAGAGAGTGTCAAAGAAGACAAATAAGGACAGACACAAAGCGGTGTCAACAAATGCAATGTGCTTAGTGCGCATACGCCTATCGTGATGAAGATATTGAAACGACATATTGGGCAGCCCTGATTGTTACCATGCCAACTGATGACTAGCAGATTGCCCTAGCGACCACCAAGGCTGATTCTCCCAACAGACACTGGCAAGTAAGCCATGTCCACACTGCTACGTTTTTGCAGACATTACTCTCTGATTTTGCCTTTCATCCACACTACCCTGGAGTTTTCAGCTCCCCCAAAATGTGACTTTTGTTAACGCTCTCACAGCCGTATACCTCTGAAAACTCCATTTTAGCATTAAAATGCAGATGAGTGAAAACAGAGACTTTTGAAAATGCATACTCTAAAAGCACCCTAATTGGTCCCTACTCATCACATGGCCCAACCCTGTTTTTATCCAACTAGTTATGACCTCTCATTCTCTGACTGACCACCTGGTCACCCTACACAGGAATAAACAGTATTCCAACATGGCAGACATAGAGGAGCTGCTTTCAAAGGTGCTTTTCCTGCTGCAGACCTGCATGTAGCTAAATAGTAGGGCTGGGTATTGGCACAAATGCCCTGATTCCGATTCGATATCTAACCAATAGAAATTAGATATGAAATACTATATAGCAGCTTTCCATATTTGGAGAGATATTTAAAAAGCTCTAAATGGAACACAAATTTACAAATGCAGTCACTGGAAACAATTTTGAAAACCACTACAGAAAAGGCCAAAGGCTTGTATGCCAAAGTCATTTTATATGAGGAACATATGGGTATAACTCCTTAAAAACAAAACCAACCTGTTTCTTTCAAAGCACAAAAAATGACCTCTGACTGAAAAGAATAGCTGAAAATGGGCAAGTCTAAAACTCACATGTCATGTTTCATAAGAACTTTAACTTAAAGATATGTGCCATAAATCAGAATCTTTTTATTTGATGAACATACAGGTATTGCTCAGGGCTGGGAATCAACCCTGACCTCACAATTTGATTCACAAATGCCCGATTGGGTTCCATTTCGACTCTATTCAATGTACGTTTAAGACACGTTGACTAAAGTGCAATCAAACCAGATATGTTATAAAAACAACAACAGGCACAGGACTGTGGTGTCAACACTGCAAAGCATGGTAATTGTTTAATTAAAAAGTTACCGTTACATGACAAAAAAAAGATAGCTTTATATAACGTTTTTTCGCGTCAGCATAAGCAGTGTACTGAAAATGAATGGAGTGAGAACAAAGCCCTACTTGACTTGCTTGCATTCACATGCTCAGAGTACTCCATTACCATGACTGAAAATGCACCAAGATGGCAGCGCCAGATGACTGTGCAATACTACTGCAACCCTCCTATAGGTGGGAGAGATGGTAGCGCCACCTATACAATATGAGGGTCAATACAACTAAAATTCAGCAAATAGTTTTCAAAGTCATGGGGAAAAGAATTGTCCTTTTAAGTAATTAATTAGATTGATCTTGGAATTTTGTGAATCGACATTGAATCGTCAAAACCAGGATCACAATTAATCACCCATCCATCCATCCATTTTCTGAAACTGTTTGTCTTATTCAGGGTCATGGGTATCTGGAGCCTTTGCGATTAATAATAAAATCGATATTTTTTCCTACCCCTACTAAATAGCATGGTACACAGTGTCACTGCTGCATATTTGCACAAAAGAAACAAATCATTTTCGTATGAAAACTGGAAGCGTGGACGTAGCCTACGTGATTTCACAGTGGATGGGATTATGAGTAAAAAAGCAGGCATGTTTCAGACTATAAACCCCAGTAAGGCCCCAGCAGGGGGTGGACATCACTTCTGTCTTTCAGACAGACCACTTGAACACAAAGCCAGAATCTGTTACCAGACAGGTAAACCTGCATAAAAAGAATAGCTCAACAATTCAAGACAACAAATTAAGGACAGCCAGAAGATCTTTCTTCTGTATCTTTTTCCGAAGCATTCCCAATATAATCCATCCACTTTGGGATGGTTCCAGCCTAAACTCCCTCAAGAGATGAAATCCAATTAAATTGTTTCTCTCAAATCCTTTATCCTGTTACACTGAAAACAAACAAAGACTCATGCACATTTTGGAAGTCGGGGCAGAAGAAAATGCCCCCGGGGCATTCCATCGCATAGCCCATCTGATTTACACTTTCGGGATACACAGACAGACGCGATGGCGATACCTTGTAGGTGAAGCTTTCGGATCAATGTCATGCTACCAACCTGACCCAGCCAATTCAGAGGGTGCGGACAGCCCACAAACAATTTCAGCCTTGCGTTGGCATCCTGTAGGAATCCTGCCTACATCCCATCTCCAGCTTAATTTCTCATGATCTATACCTCCGCCATCATATTACTGATCATCCAGGAGCAGTTCTCTGGATAATCAGATCTCAGAGCTGGGCCTATGTTCATTAACGCATCGCTAAATTACACTTTACGATGAGTATATCCCATGTAGATAACGCATTATGTTGTCAGTTCAGGAACCACAATTTCATCTGGTTTATATAAATAAGAGATGTGAGGCTTTCTTTGATGGATTATAGCATAATCCTCTGATCTGAAGAATAGCAGTGATCATAAATTCCTCTGTGCTTCTGAGACATAGTCCATTCAAACTGCATTCCCATTTGATTTAGTTTCCCTAACTCCCTTCCACTGACTATGCACCACCCAATGAGTCCATCGAGACAGCATGGATCCTGAAGTAAAGTAGCCCAGGCTTTCCCCGACACTCCAGGAACGTGCGTACGCACTCACCAAACATTCCAGTGGCCACGTGACCTCCTTTGTGACATGGACACACCTGAGTTGTGAACAGTGGTGCATTGGTGGGCAAGACCTCGTGTCTCAGATCTAACCCGTGAAGTGAATTTGTATGAAAACAGGCCATATATTCCAAGGCGGAGGACTTTTGTTACACACAATTGTCCTTTTCAGCACCACGCGTTGCCCTGAGACAAGTTCTTGACCATTTAACGCTCACGCTAACTGGCCATGCATATTTCAGCCTCACCATGGCCTCTGACTTTCCAGAGCCATTCAGGAGGACTTCCATATGGCTCCCTTTGGTTCAGCCATTTTCATATGTTTTGTTGCTTCATTTCTCTTCTTCTCCTTCCTCGTCTGAACTACCACTGCAACTGATGGCCACTAGCTCACATAATATTAGCATCATGGCTCCCACAGGCAACAACACTGATTTAGTATCAGACTGTCGGACATTGCGTCTGGTAGTTTTAATCATTCATAGTTATGTCTGCATCATATATTGTTTCAGCTTTGTCATGACAATGTGCGCGTGCACAGTAATCACATTACAGGATATGCAATGTCGAGTAAGGAAAATTAAAACAAACACATTATGCTACAACTTTCTTGATGCTTTGATACCAAAGGAAAACTCATACGGTTCTCATTTTCTACGACTAATCTACAAGAGAATCTGATATAACAAACTTTGATTTAAGGATTTTCGAATACAAGGAGTTTGCTCCTAGTAGAGCTGCACAATGTGTAACATAATATACACACGCAATTTTCACATCGCATGGGCTATGATAGTTAGCTGGCTTAAGGCAATAAGTTATGCTACAACATTTTTAATCTGTCATAAGGAATAAAACTTAGCAAGACTTGCAATTTTAATGATCATTTCATTTGAAGATTATGGAGTATATGTTAAAAAATCAGTTTAAACTTTACTAACACTCTTTTTGCATGAGCTCTGCATGCACTCTTCAAGCCAATCAATCTTTTGCATCCTTACTGCCGGACTCACTCATAGACGTTGTGGCACATTTGTGAGATATTTACCAAAAATTTGTGAAAAGGAGAAAAGTAGACAAGAACTGGTCACCAACACACATTCGTCTTCTGCTGTATGAAAATATCTGGTATTCCAAAGAGACAATACTGTGAAAAATTAAGTGATTTGTAGGCGTTGCTTTGTGTCTGTCCACAAAATTGACCACCAACTTTTCTGACACACTCTGTTGGTAGATAAGCTCTATTTGGGTAGAGGTTTTTTTCAGGGAAATTCCATCTCCTTTTTTTATTTTAAATTTGAAGTATTGCTATGTTATTTCTTTCAATATTTTGCAGCCCGATTTTCAGTCCTCTGGCCCAATGGCACCAACCATCTCAACCGAGCTAGATCAGACTACTTGGGGAACACGGTATGGCTGCACACCAGCTTACCCTCAAAGAAGGTCAAACCACTCACACTTGATATAACCAGGTTGCAAAATCAAACTCGTTCACATAGCCTACAGAAACAAATGCACACAAACCATCCAGTCACCTCTGGTTTCTTTGGACCATGAACAAGCAGGAGGGGAGTACATCTTTCATCACACACCGCTATCAACACTCATGTCTGAAGGTACCGGAACAAACACAATCAGGCCCAAAGAACCAAGCCCCACCTTCCCCACCCCAGACCCTGCCCAGCTAGCAATTAGGGGAAGCAGCCATCCATGCATCAGGATCCAGTGGCGAGTCTGAACACCTCCTCTCCTGCCACCCCGGCCCTGCTGTGTTCATCCAGACCTGGAGCCCTGCTCCTGAAGACCTACCCACAGCCTCTGCTGCTACCAGGCCTGCTCCTCATCAAACAGGACCCCATGGAGATTTGAGGGGTGAGGGGAAAGGCAGCAATGGGGCCATGCAGGCCTGATCCAAATCGTTGATCTCGCCCTGGCACATGCATCCGTGTAAAGCCATTAGCAAGTCCCGATACGGTACACATACACACACGTTTGTATTCATATCTTTGTAGGGACCGTCCATTCATTTCTATGGGAAAAACCCTAATGCCAACAATGACAACCTTAACCGTTACCGAGCCCTAACCTTAACCATAAGTAACCAAACAAAATACAAGACTTTTGGCATTTTTAGTTTTTTAATTGCAGTCACTGATTTTTATAAAATTGGGTTTCCCCTTGTGGAAAAATAACACATTTTTATCACATTGTGGGGACATTTGGTCCCCACAGTGAAATATATACATGCCCATACATACACACAGACACACAAATGGCTTGTCAACAGCCCAAGCCCCCCAGAGCAACCAGACGGTCTCACACAGGTAGGTATTGAGCATACACTCGCGCCCAGCTGGCCTGTGTATCTGCTGCATTTATCATTATGACAGAGATTAAGCAGACAAAATAAACACAACCCTCCCCACCCTCCCGGGCTCTTGTATGCTGGACGGCTTTGATTCCAACAAAGTCAGGACAGTTTTGCCTGTCGTCTGTCCACCCCCACCCGGCGCAGACTGGGATGCCAGCAGACCCCTGACTTCCTCCTGGGCTACAGAGCTCGTGCCAAACATCGAGGCCACCCCCATTCCCATTCCAGGTATCTTAGCAACAGCGTTGGGCTCACTAGTGATATTGCCACCATCCAGCTTCAGACAGGGATGCAGACAGGTTAACGGACAGCCCCCCCCCCCCCAGTTAGCTTAGCATTAGCATTCCTACTGTGCTGGTACTGACACAGTTGCATGCTGTTCCACAACAGAGCAAGTTTAGCATTAACTATCTGCACTTTCTTTGCGTTGCACCTGACCTCTTTTTTGCTGGGGCGTGGGCGGGTGAGGCTTTGTGGAGCGGTAAGCCGGGCTTTGTGGGGGTGTCTGTTGCCACCCGAATCGTACCACCTGCCTGATTTGTACGACAGTTCCCCATATATAACTTCAGCATTAGAGAATTTATAGCTACTGCTTCAGTCTGTGCCTGAAAATTTGAATTACATGCAGTATACTTAGGTTTGCAATTAAATGCATAATCAGTAAAGCAATATTTTCGATTTATCAGTGTAAGAATTATTAAAAACATAACATACTGTAATAATCAATAGAAAATGTTGCTATCTAGCTAATGATACATTATTAATCTAGTAAAATATGTCAGTGAAACAATTCTTATCGAAGTAAATACATGGTTATAACCAAAACATGTATATCTATAAAAACTGTTTGGAATATTCCGTATATTGAATGTTGAGTCTTAACCTTGCATCAGTCAGGAGGTTCCAAACAGTTATTATAGATAGATATAATAAAAAGGCACAATGACAAATGGACACATAATGTATACAACACTTCGGAAGTGACTCAGGCCGAAACAATACACAAAACACAGGTTAAGTAATCCCCAAACTAACTCAACGAGTGGAAAACAAAGATGAAACAAAAAGTCAATTCTGCCCGTAACGTCCTAATTAATAAAATACAGAAATCAAACACTTTCAAAACAAAATAGCAGTCACTTTCTACACACAGGACACACAATCACACACAATGAAATGGGCAAACTCATCAAACAATCCAATCTGTAACCAAACAATCAAGCCAACTGAGCAACAACACTGAAAGGGCTTTACACAAAAGAGTGAAAAACCAAACTGTAATCAGAAAGTGAAAGATTGGAATCACAGGCCAAATATACAATCGGAATGGTCACAACATGACACAACCGAAATTAAGCGCGGCCACCATGAATGGCTACACAATACAGATTTAATTGCCTTAAAGGTCACTTGGTGCTCAGGAGACCAACCAAAAGAGGAATGTTGTCACATTAAGTTGGGTAAAGGGACAACTATGTCTGATATTTTTGCAAACGCACTGAGAACACCCTGCCATGCCAAGGAAACATCCAAGGTCTCGCTCTGTTTTATGAGTCAGTTAGGCGCTACTAGTTTTCTTGGGAGAAAGACCTGGAAGTATTCGTTGCCAAGGATGAATGGCCTGATGCAGTCCCTAAGACTACTTCGATAAATGTACATGAACAGAAATTCAAATTCATTCACACATTTTACATTACAACTGTTCAGCTTCACACTGTTTCCCAGCATCTCAAACAGCTGTATTACTGTAAATCAGAAGCTAGTTTGGGCACCTTAATACATGAATTGTGGTCCTGTGACTAGATGCAGGGGTTCACTCTGTTATAGAAGATATATTGGACAAACAATTTATCACCAAAATATATCAGTTAAATTCTCAGCACATATTTCTAGATGAAGACTCAGAAACTCTTTTCAATATGCTAATCTACCTGGCTAAAAAATGTATTTTGTTGCTTTGGTCCAAACCAGAAGTCCACTCTATCAATGTGCAGCTGACACAAATTTCTATGTTATTGCCCTTAGAGAAATTAACATATGATTTAATTAAAAAATCTGATTTTTTAAGGATTTGGTCTCCAATACAATCGTATTTGGTGAAAACTGTATAACTGATTATCTTGGTCTGTTGCGGGTTTTATTGATATTTAATGGCACCTTAAGTTACAAATGGAACAACTGAAGTTATAGAAAAATGTAATGGCATTTGCTGAGGATTTGTGTCTGAAGTATTTTGATTTACCTGTGTTTTACCTTTGTATACTTGTTATTGATTATTTACATTTTTATTATTGTTTATTTATTTATTGAAAGTGACTTCAAATGTCCTGTTCCTCACAGTATGTAATAATCTTTTCGCCATGGTGCAATAGCTACGATCGTGATTCTGAAAGAAACGGTAAAATTGAAGATCCTGAAATTTGAAAATCTAATAAAAAGTAATTTACAAAAAAAAAGCACAGAAGATCCGATCAGTAGTACTTGGCGTTCCATCCTAACATTCCATGGGTAGAAGTGGGTATCTCTGTTGATTCAGTTCCCTCCAACACGCCCACAAACACACACACATGCCGTATTGCTTAACTCTCGAACTCTTTGTGGCCACATGAGCGCCTGGTTTATGTGGACATTAGCCCTGCCCCCCAGAGCAAATCACCAAACTGTACACGCTGGCAGTGTGTCCCTCTGGAGGCAAGAGGTGCCTCTTTCACTTGGGTTCAGTACGTTTACAGTGTGCATACAGCCACAGCACTGTCGGGGACCAGGATCTGGCAGCCTTCATCGGGGAGAAAGACCATCCACACCAACATTAACGTTCTGCAAGGCAACTCAAGTTACAGAAAGAAGGAGAAGCGAGGCAGGTTGGCAATCACAAGGTGGCAATCACAGGAAAGCCCCGCGCCGCTCAGTATTTATATATGCTAATAAAGGCAGATAGTTGGGAAAAAATGCAACGACATTTTGAAACAAATCCCTCCTCGTCCTGTGAGCCTACACAGCTGTAGATAACGGCAGGGTACATGAATACGTCAACACGTAACTCGATTTCACAGAGAGGGTGCAGAGAGTTTGGGAACAGCAGAAGTAAGAAGACACTTACTGCCATCATTGGAAGGGGGTCCTCTAGCAAGTCGGAGGTGGGCCTGAGGTTAAAAGTCTTGCCCCAGAGGGGACCCACCAGCCCCTCGAGCCGGTGGCGGCTGTATTGAAGGCGTCAGACCAGTGGAATTCTGGTGCAAGCTCTGTATGTAGCACCGCCCCTTCACTCCCAGATCGATCAGAGGTGCCCAGGTGCAGCCACTTGTGTGCGTGAGAGGGGTGTGCAAAGGTCAAGCACAAACCACAGATGGCCACGTGGTCACAACATTCATGGCCACTGGGGGGGTGGGGGGGGGGGGGGTAAGGCAATGCTACCAAATCTGACGGCAGCAAGAGTGAAACGTGATAAACCTTCCATCGTCAAGTTTCAAAAGGGCCATAAACTCTTTTGTTATTTTGAGGCCGATTACGTCAAGCTCTACAGTATAGAAAGAAAGGGCGGGGATTTGCGTTCCGCAGCTGCAAGTTCACAGATGTTTGCCTAACATTTTATGCTATTTATGACATTTACTTTACCTAAATCACTTTACACACAATCAGGCCTTTGCACAACAGACTGTTTCACTTTCTTACTGGGAATGTCTGGCTTAAGGAAACAAGGATTCACTTGTCCTGCATCATTAATGAACTATCTGCCTCAGCAACATCTCCGTGGCAACACTATGCCACTCTAAGGGATGCTGCCCCAAAGACCAGACCACCATCTTTAGTGAGCAAACCCCCCCTTCCCCCGCCCCCCACCGTGGGTGGGGAGGTGGAACCAGGTTTGTTTGTGCAAGCTGGACCAACTATGCAAAGGAAGGGGGAGTAGGCTGCCCTTTCCTAAACGAAACTCTGCATTTTCAGTTTAACCAAACTGCAGGGCCAATCAGGGCCCATCCAAACAGTCAGTCATATGAATGCTCTGACTACTTGAGGAATCATTTTTATTGATGACCTCGATGCGCAGATACCCCATTCCCTCATTAGGTATCTGGGCACCATCTTTGGGCTGTGAAAGTCTGACAGCAGTGTATCAGGCTAAGGTGGATCCCCGGGTAGTTTAGGATTGTGCCTGTGACTCGAGTTGGGATTCTGGGAAAGAGTGACCTCACATCAACCAGAAAAAACAAAACAAACATGTCACAAGCCGAACAGAAACAAGCTTTTAGAAAAACAATAGTGTGTTTTTGTGGCAGCTGATTAACACAGTTAGGCAATAAAGCCATAAAGTAGGATTGACCTTGCACTCTTCCACCATTCCCTCAAAGTGTCTCACCAGCCTGTAAAATTTCCTTTCATTTTTCACGTAGCTTCTTTTTCTAGAACAGCAGAGTTCATCATCATCAAATCCAGCTGCTCGCATATCACCCCCACCACCCTCCTTGGAAACAAAGCAGCTAAAGGAAAGCAAACAAGAAACCAAGAATAAAAAAATTTCATGGAACCAGGATCCCATGGAAGTGACAGAACCAACGTCAGCAAATAGCCTAGATCACACTCAAGGGGGTGGAGCTACCTCTGAGGCTGCGATGTCACTTGGGCTGCCCATTCCACATCCCTTTCCCTGCCTCTCCTGTCTCTGATGAACCCCATACCGTTTCTCACACCGACATGTGCTGGACAGCTCTATCTGGAATGTATACCCCAGCTTGTCTCGATTATCACTGTCCTATTAATTTTGCTTTAAGAAATGTACTGCCTTATGCTGGGAATTACACCTGTAAATTTCAAGTTAATCAGTCAAAGGTACAACAGCAGGGTTCCTTGGATCAGAGCCAGAGTACCCTGCTACACGCTACCTTGTAAGTCACTGGGCTTTGGATCAGCCCTCATAACATAATAAAGCGAGATGCAGACTGGAGCAGTGAAAACAGCACATGTAGGTCTCCACTTACACACAGTGTCAGACCTTCCACATCTACACACCATCCCATTAGAGGAGGGGGGGTCAGCCTCCCACTTTAGGAGCGAACAGATAAAAAGAGACCCTAGTCAGGATCTGAAAAGCCATCATGGGTCCAGGCTATGCAACATCCATACTTCTGCACAAACACCAGGAGATACGTTCCTGCTTCTGGTCTCCTCATGTTCCAGCACCTTCTTCTTCAAATGCGCTGTCTTAATTTAGCCCTTTTTTCTCCTACAGGACCTTCCTCTCCTTCTCTCAGATCTCTGAGATCATCACTTATCCTCAGGCATTACTTAAACATCTTGACACACCCCTGCTGGTCTTAACAACGATTTGAGATGCGGCAGAAATAAAGATCTCATTCTGAGCCGCATAGTGAGGCTTGGCAGGGGGGTCACTTTAACCAGGTTTTAAATGTTTTCACATACGACTGACTGGTGGTGCAGGGGGAGTCTGGCACAAAGGAGAAGGCTGTCAAGAGACTGAAAGTAGCAACAGAACGTTTATAGCTGTCATTACTGCCGATTACAGTGACCCGAAGAGACTTCAAAGACCCCCTCAGTCTCTAATCAAAGCCCTGAAGCTCAGGCTGGTAAGGGAAACTTCTAAAATTTGTGTGGAGGCACCAGGGGGGTCTTTATGCTTCTAAAGTCAGCAGCAGGATCCAAACATAGGCATTTGGTGACCATGGCGATGAGTCATGGTGAGCCACCAGCAGGATGACTTATGGAGGCAGAGGGGAATGGGGCGAGAGCCAGAGCCTGGATGCGAGGTTTCTCTCTCTCAGCTGGGGAGTTTTCAAAGCTACAGCCTCGCCAAAGGGGGGAGGGGAGCAGGAGGTATAGAGTTACGGGCCTCTTTGTCATCCCCAGTTAATGCCCCCCCCACCCGCAACAAACCTTGGCTAAGGAAAAGGGGTTTTGGAGGTGGGGAGGCTGTCCCTCCTCCTAGGTTGCATTTTGAAAGGGGGAGGAGGATTTGAGGAACAGACTGTTTTTCCAGTCCTCCCTCCATTACACTCACAACACACTGTCTGCTTCACCCAGTCAGTTGCCTGGCCAGGAATCCCAAAGAATAATACGGTCGTCCCAAAGCACAACACAAGTCTGACAGGAGCGCAGAGCTGTTGGGGCTGGCGTGGGGGGGGGGGCAGCTCTGTTTGGTGAGATGTGCGGGGCCGCTATCTGTGCCACATCCAGGATCACAGCCAGGGAGTAATGCATGCTGGGATGTCTCTCTCATCTCAGCCCCTTTCACGCTTTCATTCTTTCTTTCTGCTCAGTGCTCCTTCTTCCCTCTCGTTCTCCCAGTCTCTCATTCTCTCAGCTCACTTTTCTATCTGCTCACTCACAGAGCAGGGGGAAAAGACAACAATTAATCTTTCTTTACTTCCTTTTGTAATTTTTGTTCCACAAATGTCAGCAAATCCTTCCCGTCTTTTGCCTGTTTTGTCTTTAATGTTCTTTTTCTTTCCTCCCCAGTGCATTGTGACTTTTTGCCTTCATATCTGAATCCCTTTAACCCATATTATCCTTTTGGGTTTTCACTCAGATGAAAGAGAACATTACATATGAGGGCCCCTCCCAAACCTCCCCCCCCGGACCCAGAAGCTCATTTTATTCCAGAACTTCACAGACATAGATTCCCCAGAATCCTCTTCACTTCATAATGTCCCAACAATCAAGTTTACATCCTTTTATCAGTCCATTGGGTTTAATAAATGCACACAGAGGATGTCAATTCAAAAGCAGATTAATGCATCCCGGCCACAGTGCTGCTTATGGTCCAGTGAGAACAGGATCTAGAGTCAAAAACATGACATCATCTACTGCAGGACTGATATAATCATCTTCCCTGATACTCTCTCTACCTAGGCGAAAATGACAAGCTTAATTGCTCAGTGGGAGAGGACGGGGGATATGAAACACACACACACACACAGGTTTGCATTCATATTTTTGTGGGGTCTGTCCATTCATTTCTATGGGCATAACCCTAATCCCAACTATGACAACCTTAACCCCTGCCCAGTCCCAACCTTGTGGGAACCCCTTCAAACACATGCACACACACACATGCACATGCACACATACATACCAGGACAGCTGGAGAATGAGTCTAAAAAAACAAAAACAAAAGGAGTGAGTGTGTGTGTGTGTGTGTGTGTGTGTGTGTGTGTGTGTGCGTGTGTACCCTGCGACAGACTGGCATCCTGTGCAGGGCGTCCTCTGCCTCACGCCCTGCTCTTCCTTTCCTAGTGACCCTACTCTGGATAAGCTGCCGCAGAAGTCAAGTGGATGGACAAAGGGAAGGAGACCACTAAGCCACATCCTACTTCTGCTCCAGAAAGTAACAGTTACAGGTCGGGCCCCTTTCAGGAGAAATCTCCCTCAAAAGGCATTTATGATAAATGAGTGCAAAGACAAGCCTCCAGCTTAAATCGTTTATCCTCCCTCTATTCAGCAGTGAGTGGTTTTAAGGTTTTACGGTATTCTGCCAAAAGCTTTCATCCCATATGGAACGTGGCACCCATCGTATCATTTCCAGGGGTGTGGAGGTGAGCTCTGACTCTGCTTTAGGTTTTACATTTTCTGTGTGTGTTTGGTGGGGGGGCATGAGTCAGAAATGATGGAAACTCACAGATGTCTTCCCATACAGCAGTGTGAAAATTGCACTGCTGTGCATTCTGGGAGCATTGGCACGAAGTCGCAGAGAGACAAGCCACGCAGACAGTGAGCGCGGGGGTCGGGATAAACTTCAATTAGCTAATTGGATTATGGGGGAGAGGATTATATCTGCCTAAGCTCTTGACTAGCGTGCAGGGTTTCAGTCTTGTTTCACGAGGCTGTCTGCCCGTGTAGGAGACATGCTGTTAGGCAGGCGAGTCATGGTACAGAAAAGGCTTTTATTTCCCACAAACCCACTGCCTGAGGTCTCGGTTACCTAAACTGCGGTGCTGCCACGTAGCTGGAGAAAGTAAAAACACAGGCCCATCACTCTCAAAAATCCAGTTTTAACAATTTTTTGAACAATGAATTTGATTTCATCTTGCTAAGGGTTACATCATTACCTATGTATCAATATTTCCTATCTAATAACCTAACAACATGACTAACATGCAGTATTACTAACACTCTGTAACTGATACAAAGTGTTTATAGTGGTGATCTGTTATACAGAAATCACTCCTGGGGGAGGGTATGCCCCTCCCCCTTCCTCAGAGCTGCCGTAAAGGATCTGGGCAGGACGAGAAGGCCACTAATGTGAAATTCACACTACATGACTTTCCAAGTCGTCTGATCGCTGTATTGGTCATGCCACAGAACTGGAGTCCCTATGGTTTACACACTACATAACAGATCAGCGACAGGGGGTCACACACTACAAGATCCCCAATGAGTTTGTCTGCAGTGCATTCTCCAGTTAGTGTCAAGGCACTACAAATTGATAAAACGCTTTCATTAAAAGACAACATAGTTGTACATGTACAAAATATTACACTACATATAAACACTATTATATACCTGAGGTCTTTAGCATATATATTTAAAGCCACAAATAACTGTAACTGTAAACCGTTATTGAATACCTCTTCCCTGAACATTAAGAACCGTTGCTGAACAAATCAAACTTTTTACATCATTTTAAACTCCACTCCTGGATTTCCCCGAGCCTTGGGCACTCATTGGCTGTGGCTCGTCACTGCATTCATTGTGAGTTGCAACCGGGGCACACCACTTTTCACTCTACAAGCTTTGGTTGCCAACAGATCCAGATATTTAGCCTTCTAGATATCTGACGGGCATCTGCGACGCATAAGTGACTCTGTCGGGTTGCGTCTTTGGATAGTTCACAAACAGAAACCTAGCGACAATTTTCCAGCGCTGAGCAAACACAGATTTGCATACGATCTGGGGCTTTGGCAGCCGGCAGGTGACATTCAGCAGACAGATACTGCTGGGATGCCTGCATGCCACTGACCTTCCCGCCCTTCTCCCATGGTAGGAGGCCACACGACAGGGACACAGAGCGGGGAATGGGTTTGTCACTACTGCTGTTGATGCCCACCATGCCGCGAGGGCCACAGGTTCGAGTTGGGGGGCGGAACACATGCAATTCACAACAAAGCCTGAGTCCATGGAGGCAGAGCCAAAGCCAGCCAAAAGGCAGCACTCAGGTCTGTATGATCAGTAGCTCTTCACCTGCTTCGAGAAATAAGCCTTACAAAGACAGGCAGTCCCATGCAGCTGGTCACACTCATACCTCACATCGCTTCTCACCGCAGGCGCCGGCGTCAGGCCTATCGCTCCAAGTTAGTGTTTCCAGCGAGGAAAAAAAAATAATAATCCCATTTTCCAAACAGCTGAGCAGACCTGTTTTCCAAATCAAACTGAGAAAAAAAATGGAATGGAAGAATGTGGAGCTGGAGAAGAGGGGCCGGGCCTCCAGAAAGGGGGGGGCAGAACCCCCAGAAACAGGGGGGCTGCAATTCCTCAAGATATGCAAAGAGTTGTAAGTTTTCCGATGCAGGCAGAGAACAGCCACTCCTGCGGGCTTCCTGGGTGGGGGGGAAGCTATTCCTGGTGTCCCCTCCCCGAGGGATCGGGGTGTTCAGAGATCCATACACTAGGGCGTAATGCCACTCCACCCACCCTCCTCCAGCCACGTTCCACTTTGCTGCAAAGCTGGGATTCACGTCCTTGTCGGTGCAGAGGAGCAACGGACTGAAAATACAGTGACGCCTGGATCTAGCCAGCCTGCGAGAAAATGGGTGACTGTGGCAGGAGATTAATGAAAAACCGCGGGGGCTCCGGAGGCTACACCAGCCACCGAAAGCAGGGAAGCAGCGGAGAGAAGACAGTGACCACGTGACAAGCACAGAGGGACCCCACCCAGAGCATCTGTAAGGAAATGGTATGCTCAGACAAAGACACAAAGCTGCACAGGACCAAATCACGTCTGCCGAAGATGCACGCCCTAAAAAAGAATGATTTTCTAGCTAGGGGCATCAGCTTTGTCCTTCACATTGTCCCATCAATGGTACGAACAGAGGTGACACTGAAAATCACACCCATCTGAGGTTGTAGAGGTTTATACAAAGCCCTGGCCTGGACATCTACCCCAGAGACCCTATCTAAACCAGCGCCTGTGAATCATTTATCAGCCACCTCCCCCCAACCCAGGTCCCGCTTCAGATCTTATTACAGCAGAGAAAGGTGCTGTTTAATCACCACACACAGAGCTGCAAGAGCAAGCACACAGAACGCAGAGGGAGACTGGTATGGAACAGAAAGCACCGCCCAAATCTGATTTGCTCCACTAGTCCTTCGCGTGTTTTTTGGAACCAAGTGGACCGGACAAGAACCTGCGAGTGGACAGACACAGACAAAGGGCGTGGCCAGTCAAGCCACGCCCCTCCAGCCGTGCGCCCCATGATGTTGCTGCTGTGCACACATATACTGTTCATTCACACACATACAGTGTCTCCTTTTTATTCAGTTACTAAGACCGGATTTCTCCCGCAGCCTTTAAGCTCAATTACACAAACACAGACGTTGTAAAAAACAGTGACAAATCGACGGCAAAACTACGGCTTGTTACGTAACGACTGTTTTGACCATAAATCTGCATGTCATTCTCAAAAAGCGAGATGCAAGGCGGTGTGAGTCACCGCGGCATTCCTGAAAGCGTCTGTAACACGGCATCATCCCTCTATTCCTCACATTTGAACAGAAAGGATTGATTTAGTTCGCTGTGTCGTGATAAATCGCTGTCTGAAGAAGCGGCCACTCGTTTCAATGATGACTTGCAATACGTGCTCTGGTGCGTTTTTAAAACACTTAACCATTCTGTATATTCTTCGCTCTCTGCTCAGGAACGAATGCAATTTACATGATGTGCATAAAAGACCCATAAAAATGTTGATACGTTTATATTTATGATATATTAAACTTAATATATTGACGAATGCAACTTAAATAGCCTATAACAGATCTGTTCATTACATGAAACGATGACAAATGTGTCCTGAAGCCAATTACTAAATAAAGCCATAAGTAGTGAATATTATTATTAAGTGTATTTGCGTATAAATATAGGCAGCATGCAGAAGACCACCAGTCTCGTGTCTGAGAGTAATTACATGTTGCGCATCTCGTTCATTAAAACCAGACACAATCGTAGTTTACTCACGGACTGCCCTACCTCCAGAAGGGGTAAATCGGGGTCCAGCTGCGTGAAGCTGTGCAGGACGACGGGGCTGGCTTCCCCAGCAACTTCCAGCTTCACCCCGTCCCAGATGCTACGTATCCTCCAAGTACTGGCGTCAAACATCGCATCGGGAGATCCCGATTTGACGCTGTACGCCTCGGACTGCATTCCCATTAGGTAAACCATTGGTACCGAACAGCCCGCTAATTACGGTCTCAACACCACTGGGAACCATAACGGAATATTTCGTCCATGTCTGACAAAGTATTGAATTCGCACGTTTTATAACAACGATTTAAATCTGGATATGATTCTAGACCGTAGACTGATCTGATGAACGCGTCAATAGTCGCCAGCTGCCCTGTATTGTCCTGTTTGTGTGCACCGTCTCTCGGCTGCGGGGAGCGCAACCTCCAGCCCTTAGCCCCGCCCCGTTGATCATACCGACCACGCCCCTCCGACAGTCATAGCC
Source organism: Mormyrus iriodes (assembly GCA_011763525.2). Classification (NCBI taxonomy): domain Eukaryota; kingdom Metazoa; phylum Chordata; class Actinopteri; order Osteoglossiformes; family Mormyridae; genus Mormyrus; species Mormyrus iriodes. Next base: position 24,767,536 of record JAAGVU020000113.1, read on the forward strand.
CCGCCCACCGAAGAGCGCAGCTTCACCCCTCCGATGACCAGAGCTCGCCCCGCTTTGAGAAGCATGACGTCATTTTAGCAGTCGGGCTAGGACAATGAACTTCGTGGTACATAGCCAAAACTGACCTTCTGTGGAATCTCACCAGCGTCAAAATCTGATATTTCCATGAATGCATATGTTATTAGAATTTAGGCAACCTGCACACACCAGAATGCTCTTACTTGCTGAGCAACTTATCTTCCAGTTCTCAGAAATTTCCATACCCCAAACTGAGCTATTATCATATTCATCATAGTCACCCTAACTGTGTCTTCATCAGTTTCTTTCCTGGGATACAAGTCCTGATTACATCTACATTTATTTATTTAAAAGATGCCTTTTCACCAACTTTTAAATTACTATGTGTAAGTAGTGATGACACTACACCACAGGCTAAGGTTAGGAACACAAGCTTATAAATCAGTATGTTTACGACTTGCATCTCTAGGAGAAGGATCCCCTTCCCCCATTCCCCTAGTTCGTGACTCCCTGTGCCACATCTGTTTTGTGTTAAAGCCTGGGCTGCACAGGCCTGCTCACTGCCAGTACGCACTGCTGGAGAACACTTCCAGGGAAGCTGCAGAAAGTCCCTTAGAGAGGCAGTCCTGGCTGGAAGGTGGGACGTGTAAGAGTAGCAGGTGTGGCAATCACTTCTCGTTACAAATCATTATTCAACTATCGTGTCACCTACTTCTGAGAGCATCGCTCCCCATGATGGGAAACGGGTGGAACCCCTGGTTGTAGCCAAGAGTTGGGGCACTTTGTCTTGCTAATGTGCCCACTACCCAGACCAGGGCTGTTGTTCTGTACGGGACTCCTGCGCCAGCCCTCATTTAGGATCATACGATTTTCCACTTGAATATTTTCACTTTGAATGTGACTGCAACCATTGTTAAAAGGGTGTCTTTGCCTTTTAAGGACTGAAATCACATGATATATATACACAACAGAGGCATCCAATATAATACAATCCTGCATGACACACACCTTTCAGGAATGGCAGGTCTCTAACCCTGATGTAGGTGCAACGTTGACAAAAGGGCCCATGAATAGAGGTTTCATGAAAGACATAACTGAGGTTACCAAGGTAAAGGGTCCTCAGTGCCACATGAGGATCTATAGTGGAACATGATTTGACTCTGTGAAGCTCATTAAAAGGTCAAAGGGTCAAAGCTCCATGCAATTAACAAATGTCTTATTCAACGAAAGGATCAGATTACTTGGGTCAAGTTTCATGGTAAAGATTTACTATACTTCCACCATCTGCCATGGACAGGATATTGCATTGGCTGGGGTCATGCAGTGAAATAACAAAGAAATACTGGAACTGGATGTGCAGCTGCATCTGCCCTTTAGTAAACCTAAAATCCTGGACTAAACCAAGTGTGTCTTTGTCCGGGGAGAAAAAGAAAAGGAGCAAAACTACTCGAAGCTAAAATGAAGATCTGAGATGTGAGATAGCTGAGGCTTTCCTGGACAGTGCAAAGCTGAGATTGTTGGACTGAGAAAATGGTGAAGAAAATCAGGAAAAGAGAGCCAGGAGGTAACGGAGGTAACAGTGCTTCACCTCTCTGACTTACTGGAGCCTATCTCAACACAGTGGACCGTGGGAGGACCCGAAATCTCCTGCTGTCATTACCTAATCGGTCATGATTAACAGCACGCCAGTTACAGTGACATGATGAGGTTGAGAGCAAGTGCTAATTCAGCCATATCACTGTGCTAGATCTCAGTTCATGTAGAGCATCGCTCCACTCCTTATGGCACCTCTGCACCCATGTAATAATCATGCTGAATAATTACATTTGAATTAATTTCCTGTTAACAACAAAAATCTCATTCCATTAACATACTAGAGTCTAGACTACAAGCTCAATTATGAAGGAATCTTGCAATGTCCATGTACTACCTACCCTTTTATCCAGTAGCATCACCAGTCCATTACAGACCCTACATTAGACATACAAGTGCCATCCCATAACTGGAGCATCCTGACCAAGCCTGAAATCCACCTCAAAAGCATGATTCCTTCCAGTTCATTTTTTCCACCAGCTCTATAAAGAGAAGAGAAAAAACACATTGACTTTGTGTTAAAGATTAATTGCCAAATAAACACAAAGAAGTCAACTGAACTCATTCTGTTCCTGCTGAACTCTTACATATTTGTCTTGACGATATCTTGAGCATTCAAAGAAACATACATCACATTGTGTCATCCTTCTAATAAGAAGGTGCTGAAGACACATTCCATATGTATCACTCCTTTATCACTTTCTCACTCCCACTCTCATCACTCACTCTCTTCTAGTTTCTTGTGGATCCATGAACCCCCCCCTTATTTCTTTCTGCTAACAAACAAGCCATCAGGGGCCACATGCCAGACGAGGCTGCAGCTGAGAACATCCCTGCCGCGTCAACTTCACGCGAAGAAGCACCGAGATGATGCCCACATCACATGACCAGGCTGGCTGACTTCTGGGTCCCAAAGACTGCCTTTTGCAACGCAATCTCTTTACGTAGTTATGTTCTGGGGAAAAAGACACTGAATTGCATAAGAAATGGGCATTTTTCCATATGACGAGTGAGCTGTTTTGAAATCGGCCTTGCGAAGTTTCTTCAGCAAGTCCCAAACCCACAGACAGAGAAGAAATGCTTTAAATCTCCTTCGAGTTAACTTAAAGGTTAACTTTAACCTGAAGTTCAAGACAATAAGGACTAGACACAGGTGGAAATTGTAAGTATAAAAAGGATACAAGACATTTCTCATAAGTAACCTCCATGTCACTGAACCAGTGACTGTATAGATGATGTCACGGCAGTTTTTCAAAGTGCTCGCTGATATCCATGACAATGCTCTGCATTATGGCCCTAGAATAAATGACTCTAATGGAATCATAGACACGTCGATGAAAACATATGGTGAACCACTGCTAAAATATATGGATAAGGAAATGAAATGGGAGTTTGGACAATTCCGTCCTTCTGAGCTCAAGTCTGGGTGAAGTGGATCCCCCGATGTTCCTGCCACGTGTGAGTCACGTGCTGGCATTTGAATATGCCCCGTGATGATCCCAAGATGATGTTCATTACTGAGAGAACTGTCTGCATAAATGTCCACACCCCCACTCACCACAGGGCCCATTAGCAAAACGTCCACCCTGTGACATCATCCAACAACGCTGTCATGATTGACGGTGCCAAGCCAAGGTTAGCCGCCAATCAAAATCACCTCCCCTTTTCACCACCAACACCCCCATTCACACCCCACATAGACATGCATGCACACCCCAACTCAATCTTCCTACTGGAACATTTTTTTATGTGAAATATCCAGTTCTGCTGTGTAAAACTTGATTTTTGGGAGGCTTATGACAGTATCAGTGCTAAAGTCTGCTCATTTCAGACAAGAAGGCCTGTCGTGTCCTTCATTCTCCCCCCAGCTGTCACCTGCGCCTGGCCCAGGGAGTGGCAAATAAATAAATACCCTCCTGTTTACAGCCAGCCCTTATCAGCTGCAGATAAGAGGCTCGATAATGACCCAGGGATGGTTACTGTTGGCCAGCACCTCTGTCCCTTATCTTTGGCAGAGGATTTCCAGGAAATGGGGTGAAGGAATGCTGCTGAAAGCCATTTCCCCATGAGGGGCATGGGGGAGGCACATTTCTAAGCAAACAGAGGCCAGGGTTCCCTGGAATGTGAATCATACAGGGACCGAATCGCCACGTTCGTCACCAGAGGAACTGTTGAGGGGGAGCGGGAACGTATCACTGGACTCTCACACTGGACTGCAGTGAAAATGACTCACATTCCTTACATTTGCTGAAGTGGGCATATCTGCAGGAATAGCATGCCAATATAAATGGTTTATGAATACAAATATGTTGCCATTATAGACGAAAACAATCATCCATTGCTATTTACAGTGTGTCAATTGGCCGACAAAGACAGTGGCAGTAAATTTTCTAGACACAAATTTAAATATCTAATGATGGCAGATATGGATAAATAAATATTCTAGGAGATATTAATTTTGCATCCATCTGTTTTCCATAACAACTTATCCAGTATAGGGTTGAGGTTAGTCTGGAGCCCATCCCAGAAAGCACAGGGTACGAGGCAGGGGATGCCCTGGACTGGGTGCCAATCCATCACGGAACATTATTATTTGATTTTCATTTGATGTTCTAGGAGCATATCTGCCCTGAAGCCCCTGTGTGATGTTCTTCAGAGTTCAAAGGCACTGGTATTTGGTCAATCAGAAACACGCCCCCGGAATGGAATTCCATACCACTATGTCACTTTCATTTCCCAACTCCAGAGCTCGGGGCTCGGTCAGAAACAAACTGCCTACGGGGAATGAAGAGAACAGCAAGGAGATTTGACTTGTATTGCTGATGCTGCGGCTCAGAACCTGTGTCTCAGAAGTGCATTATTGCAGCACCGATGGAGGGGAAGGATAGATACTGAGTACAGTTTGGTGGAAATGCCATGTTATTAAAGGGATGATAGGAATGCCACCAGCAAGCATTTTTTCTCGATGAGCATGAACAAGGGGAAATTTTGGCCGCATGAGTAATAGGCAGCTGAAGTCCACATAGGGCTGACATGAGTGAGGCAGGAGGCGAGGTTCAGGCATACAGACAGGCAGGGAAAAACCGACAAAGACAGTGGCAGTAAATTTTCTAGACACAAATTTACATATCTACAGGTGAAACTCGAAAAATTAGAATATCGTGCAAAAATTCATTTATTTCAGTAATTCAACTTAAAAGGTGAAACTAATATATGATATAGACTCATTACATGCAAGGCGAGATATTTCAAGCCTTTATTTGTTATAATTTTGATGATTATGGCTTACAGATTATGAAAACCCCAAATTCAAAATCTCAGAAAATTAGAATATTACGAAAAGGGCCAATATTGTACGCTCAAAGTGTCACACTCTAATCAGCTAATTAATCCAAAACACCTGCAAAGGGTTCCTGAGCCTTTAAAAGGTATCTCAGTCTGGTTCAGTAGAATTCACAATCATGGTGAAGACTGCTGACCTGACAGTTGTGCAGAAAACCATCATTGACACCCTCCACAAGGAGGGAAAGCCTCAAAAGGTAATTGCAAAAGAAGTTGTGGCAAGTAATGGTGCCAGATATGAATAAATAAATATTCTAGGAGATATTAATTTTACATCCATCTGTTTTCCATAATAACTTACCCAGTATAGGGTTGAGGTTATTCTGGAGCCCATCCTAGAAAGCACAGGGTACGAGGCAGAGGAAAGACTGACACACAAAGCCACCCAAGCTTCCTCAACCCGGGCTGGAAAGGGCATCTGATGGGCCACAAAATGTCACCAGGGGCTCAGCTCTCACTGCTGTGACTGGGAGACCAGCTGGTGAGGTGTTTTAATCATTGATGCCCTAGTAAACTTATGACACCCCTAGCTAAGGACTACCTGGGCAGTTCAGTAAATATACGACAAAAAAGTGAAGGACAGATTCACACAAAGGTCAGCAAGGGCTCCCATTGATGCCCCAGAGCAAGAGCATCCCAGCGTTTCTGATTGTCTCATAAATCAAATTTACAGTTAAACACGTTGCTGGCTGCCATCCTGGTATTGGCTAAAGTCTGAAGACACTGCGACAATTACACTGCATACTTCACGGATTCAGTTGACCAGGAGCGTTGTTTTCATGGTTGTAGTTACATAATGCTCATTTGCAGAACAAGTACAAGAAACCCACAGTGCCTAATTCTGGAAGGCACTGGACCACACTCTCCCACTGAGCTACTCTACAGTTTAGCCACCAGGGGGTGACTCAGGACCTGCTGGATTCTGCAGACAGGCGAGGTTGTGCACCCAGAGCAGCTGTGAGAGGACACACTCACATGCTGTAATCTAAAACCTCATTAAAAGCCCTGAGGTTCTGAAGTGGCAACAGAGGGGTGGGGGATCATGTCAGTTATGTTTTAAACAGTACTAATAAAAATAAATAAAACTATGTCTCTTAACTTTAGCACTGGCTCTTTAGCTTGGCTGAGCTACTGCCTTTTTGGGGCTCTCCCCTATAAGCTCCCCATCGTGGCGTCTACATCTGACTCATGCCCTGAGCTGGCGGATGAGGCCCGCCCACATTAACGGGCAGCTTGTGGTTTCCATTCCCCGCCAAGGAAGTGCCTTTCATTCTGAAAAAAACCTCAGGTCCATGTTACATAGTTCATACTTCGTCTGAGCTTAACCAGGTCAGCAGAACACTATTCGGTGATGTTGGGGAGGGTCACGGCACTGCCCGTCCTAAATTTCATGACTTGTAGTTTTGTGAGGAAAGGGGGCGTGCTCTAGACATGTGAATCACAGCACCCCCTGCCTGTCCCTCTGTCACAACACCCTGATGGCAGCAATGTCCCTGCCTTTACAGTAATGCTTCTGCTGGCTAAACTCCATGACAGGAATGGAATGAAGGGACAGGGCTGAGCTATTGAGCTCACACATCTGCTATGACTGAACCTGACAGGAAACCACAATGAAGGGAAAAAACCTACACCCACTTTTCTCCTCTGAAATCTTGATTAGGCTGTTCGGCCCACACCTAACAGGGACAGCTGCACAAAACAGGGTTCCCCAATCTGTTTGTGATTTTTGTACTCATTGCTGTTCTGGTCTGTGGATGTCTGTGAATTAGGAGCTCACTGTGCACTCCCATCTGTTCCACATGTGAAGGTCCATGCTTATGGTACATCCTCTTTCTGGAGGCTGGAACTGGGGTCAAAGGTCATGTGACTAACGCAGCTGCGCCCAAGAGGCCTGTGGTTTCCATGGGATCCATCGTCATGCCTGAGGTTGCTCTCCTGCCTTAAAACACCCGCAAAGGACCACTCACATGGAGAAAAAGGATGCTAATTAGTTATACACACCTATGTCTACTGGTTATTTTCTGTCTTATGTTTACTGGCCTCTGAGGTCATCTCTGCTCTCAGAGTTGCCTGGCTACTCACAGCATTAGATAATACCAGATTAAATTGTTGCCTTTGAGAACCTCTGATTTGGAGAAGATAATCATTACGGGCAAAAAAACAGAAAAAAGCTTTGATTTTGTGACCCTGCCCAGCTAAAGGGTCACAAACCGAAGCCCTCAGCTCTTGCTTCTGTGCTATTCAGATACCGTTGCCAGGCTAATGCGCTCTATACACTTTTTCCCACTTTCCTCACAAGTGCCCACTGACATGCACAGCTTCTTGGTGCAACCTCGCTAACCACCCTAAACTTTTTTGCACCAGAAGAGACATTAAACTATGACCTATCTGTGTCCCATATTGGCTGATGGTAACCAGTGTGATCCCATCAGGGACCAAAGAAACCCTTTTAAATGGAGGAGCACTCACCAGCCACAGAAACTGAAAGCTTGCAAATGTCTGGCTGCTGAAACCCAAAACATTCCAGTAAAGCAGTGTTTCCCAATCCATTCCTCGGGGACCCACAGACAGTCCACGTTTTTGCTCCCTCCCAGCTCCCGGCAGGGAGCAAAAATGTGGACTGTCTGGCAGGGAGCACGGAGGGAGCAAAAACATGCATCAACTGTGGGACCCTGAAGATTGGATTGGGAAACACAGCAGTAAAGCATCCAACAGCGAAGACACCAGGCAGTTTTAAACATGTTGCTTCATTTACATGCTGTCAACTAGGAAATGTGATGCTTCAAAATGCACGCGCCGATCAGGTTACCCTACGCTGTCCAAAACCAGCGGGTTTGACCAGTACGGTAACCAGTATGAGCTGTTGATGCATATTCCTCAATTTCTTGTGCAAGACAGCTCTGCAGATATCCGTCAGTTCTTTGGTCACAGTCCCTTAGCAACAAGCTGGCTCCATTTCCTGGGAAATGTAATAAGGGGTGAAGAGACCTTGTGCTTGTCTGTCAACAACTTTTTATTTCATAACTTGTGTTGATAGTTCTACCCTCCTGAAATCCAAAAATTATCTATAACAGAGTGAAACAGAATTTAAGATGTCTGTTCTCCTTATGAACATGATACTGATCCACCCAGAGAAAGTTATTCAGCCAAGAAGCAATTTGCATTGGGGTGTGGGGCCGGGTACAAGACTGTAAATTGTATTGGTGCTCCTAATCATAGCATCTACAGAACACGCCCCCGTGAGGGGTGCGGCTTTCTCCTTATGCCAAAGTGTCATCTAGTAAAGCTCTGTGGAATCTGACTGAAATTACATCTTCTCATTTGTACCAACCCAAGTTCTCGACAGCACTGGTTCTTTAACTGTGGAGGGGAACCTGCAGCTCAAGTCACAGGAGAATTTATCTTATTTATTCTTTGATCCATAGCATCATCCAGTCACATAGTAGAACAGATTAGTGGCAACAGAAAACCCTCCTGAGATCCAAACCAAGCTCTTGACATCAATCTTTGTGACACCTGCCGCTCTCCCCACCTGTCAGCACACTATGTGGGGTCTGGGGGCATGTGGGTTCGAACGGGCCATCAGGAGCGTGAGGTAAAACCGGAAGTGGAATATCAGTGATGGCCATACTGTACGTGTCACCCAGTACGGAACCAAAATCCCAAGGGGCTGTCGCATTCCACAGCCTTAGGCAAGGGCACAAAAGCAGGAACGTGGAGGAAGTCACAAAAGGAGGAGAGCAAGAGATCCACAGGGAAGGTGGGGGTGAGGTGACACAACTTTGTCATGTACCAACCAAGGAGCAGAGGAAGTTAAACCTACCCCCCCATTGTATAAATTAAGCCTTACTTCTACCAGAGGGAAAACACACACAGACACACATATGCAGACACCCAGCAAGACCCAGCATGCCCAGTACACGCCAACGACACCAAAATGAATATGAAGAGGATGTATTGCTGTATCTTGGCTCTCACTCGAAGCCCGGGTGCAGAGACAGTGGCCCTCACACTCACGCAACACACACTGCTGCAAGAGAGGAACGGTGTCGCCGTGCCAGTGCCGCGCGACGTGAGCTTAAACCGAAGGTCTAGAGCGCTTTTCTCTAAAAGGACAACAGACTGACACACCAAACGTGGGTAACAGCACTTGGCCTGTTTGCTGAATCGGTTTTTGATGTCGAAAGCTTTGTCAAGTAAATAAGCCATGGAAGTAGTTTATTTTATTCTCTCTGGTAAACTCTAAACCAATCTAATCACCTCAAACCGAGAGCCTTTCACACGCACACACGCATGCCCAAACACACACACATGCACATTCCTCCACCAGCGAGCACCGGGCTGCCTACCAGGTCATCCAGCACAGAGATGGGTAAATCCAGCATGATGGTCTTCATGGGTTGGGCAAGGGCTCTGTACAGGCTGAAGGCTGCCTTACCCTGCATGGTTTCTGGGGTCTCACCGGAGAGGGGATGTCCCATGGGACCCAACACTCTGGCAGAGCAGCCCTGCATGGTGCGAGGCTGCATCGGATTTCGGAATCAGAATGCGGAACACGGTGGGAGCAGGGCTCTCATGCCGGGAACGGGACACCTCCCCGAAGCCGCCTTGCTCTCGTGCTCTCTCACGCTCTCTCTTTCTCTCTGTGTAACCTCACTCCTTCTCTCTCAGCTTCTGCTGAAACACAGCAGGCAAAGGAGTTTCAGCTCCGGGTCAGGCCGCCTACTCCTCCTCCTCGTTCTTCTCCAGAGGCTTGAGGGTCAGGGTCAGGGGAGGGGGGGGTTCCTCACAACATGTCTGTGCACGGTATCGCTCGCCCTCTCTGCAACACTCCGGGACTTGTGTGCACTTGTACAGTGTGCCGGGGGGGTTACTGTGTTTGACGGTTGGGGGGGGGGGTTTGTTTACTTCTGATACCTAGTCAGTTAAGCAGGTCTGCAAACACACATCTCGACTGTGTGTGTGTGTGTGTGTGTATGTGCGAGTTTTAGTAATTGTAAGGGCTAGATTTCCCCACAATGTCGTAAAAACCTGTTACTGTTTACCTTGTGGGGACATTTTTCCAATCCTCACAAGGATAACCTCAATTTTTAAAAAATCTGTGACAGTAATCAAAAAACTAAAATTGCCAAAACTCTTCTATTTTGTTTGGTTACTTATGGTTAAGGTTAGGGCTGGGTAGGGGTTAAGGTTATCATTATTGGGATTAGGGTTATAACCATAGAAATGAATGGAGAGTCCCTATAAAGATATGAGTACAGGTCTGTGTGTGCGTGTACATGTGGGTGTGTGTGTGTGCGCGTGTGCGTGTTTACCCCCTCAGTGTCCACCAAGTAGTACAAAACAACCACGTTAGCAACACTAACAGCACTGGGTGGCTCTGTACCTCGATTGAGAGATTTGGAAACAGTCCCACACTCGAGTTGGTTCACTGTAAGAGGCAGGGCGCTCAGGTGCATTTTGACCATAATACCCCCCCCAACCCAGTAAAAAAAAAAACAAAATGTTTTTTTGCTGGTGACTTCCTCTGTAAAACAGAACTGGGCGAAGACCAGTGAGAACAGCTTCACATTAAAGCGAGGAAACGGTCTAGATGTGACTCAGATTTCTCTCATATTTGGCTGGAAAAAATCATTTGAAACCCACCCCCCAGCTAAATGCACTTGCATACTTGCATAATGGGCTAAGTCAAAGTGCAGCAACAAGTAAAGTGCTACATTTAGGAAGTCATGTGACCAAGGCAAGCAACAGAGGACCGCCCCCTCACTTATATTTGGTCCCCATTGCCCCAAAGACTGATCCCAGGTCAGTGTTCCGTGTTCACCTCACCCACCATTGCACTACGGTCTGACATTGGCAGGGCTGTGAAAGCTGGGAAGGCAGGGCTCTATCGGAATGCAAACCAGAATTTACATTAATCACCCCATTTTAGCAGAGCAGGTTAATGGGTTAGGACCAAGATAACTTGCAAATGGGACGCCTGCAGTGGAGTTGGCAATGCCAAGCACAACACCTGAGAAATCAGAGACATAGGGCCCCTCAGCTGAATTTAAAACATAAGAACGAAGATTCCCTAACAGGAATAATGATTTCTGTACTGGACATTGCTTGGAAAAAGCCAAGGAGCACCACTGCAGGGCATAAACCAAGCGAGTGTGTGCAGCTCGTTCATCCTCGGCCTCACACTATACAAACAGACCCCAGTTTGTTACTGCCTGCATGACAGCATGATTGATAGAACAGTGTGATTCCTGTAGGTCTCATTCTCATTAATGTACCATGTCCAAAGCAGTGTGATCCTCTTAACTGTCTTAACTCTTAACTATCATCTCCAGAGTCATGTGACCTCCTTATCTACATCATCTACATACATGAGTGAATTTAGTTACCTTTATTTGGATAGTCATAAAAACATTCTTAGTGAGGTAGACTCTGTTACAAGCTGTTATTTTGTTTTTTAAAGAGAACACATGGGAGAACGAGAGGGCAAGATAGAGTTAGATCTGATGGAAAATCGGGTGAAGAAGGAGGGGCTGAGAAGATCGAGGGGACCGGAGCTCTGAGTGAGACCCTTATTGAGATGCAGCGAGAGTGTGAGACGAGCATTGTTGGGTTGCTGTTGCCGTGGAAACAGGCTCTGAGCATCAATCCGCTGATGTGATTCCCAAAATCTTGCCAAGGGAGAAAATTAAAGCATCAAGTACTTATGAACAGATATAACACAAGGTATCCTATTGCTCAGCCTGAGTCTTTCCCAAATCTCTGTCTCTTTCACAGATGCAACCTCCTGTAAAGTCCTGTCTGGCAGTATGGGCTCTCTGGTTGGTATTTTGGGTAGACCGACCGAATTGCAATAACGAGGTGTGCACCATGGGAAAAACTTTCCCAGACTTTGAGGTGAGCTTTGAGCAGGAAAGTCTATGTTACAATTTGCCGTTCCAGGCACAACATGGCACCAGGGTTGGGGGTCATTCATGAATTGAGTTGAGTTTTGCATGGCAAATTCCAGTTCACTTCCTGGAGTTGCAACTCCCTGCTCTGTTCTAGGGAAACAGAATTGGAATTACAGGACACAGAAATGAATTCCACTAAATTCCAATTCTAAGAGGTTATCTTGAATTACTAAATATTCCATCCATCCATCCATTTCCGATACCTAGTTGTTCTATGCAGTGGTGTGGCGGTCTGGAGCCTATCCTGGAAACTACGGGCACAAAGCAGGGAATAACAAAGGATGGGGCACCAACACCATTCACACCTACAGGTAATTTGGCAACTACAATTCACTGCAGCATGTTTTTGGACTGAGGGGGAAACCAGAGAAAACCCCAGGGGAAGACAGGAAGAACATGCAAGCTCCACACATGCAGACCAAGAGCGGAGACCCCAGTCCCAGAGGTGTGAAACAACAGTGCTAGCCATTGCGCAACCGTGCCACCCCAAAAATGCAAGTATTATACATATATATAATAGTAAGTATTTTACAAAAAGATAAACATTACAAAGACATATGATCATAATTTATGTACTACAAATTAAGATAATAAAATTTTAAAAATCTAACCGTGCTTGTGCTGAAATTGTGAGACGGGTGTTTTAGTGTGTGGAAGTTTGGGGCATGGTCTCCTTGGTCCTCTCTCTTGTTTGTCCTCTGTGCCTGGAGGGCACACTTCAGAGGGTGTGGGGGAGGTACTGTAATGTCCTGGCCATCATGTCCACCTGACCCTCCTATCTCCTCCTTGATGTGGCCCTGATGTGCTACGCCTTTTGTTTGTTGCCCTTTGTTAGTCTTTGTTTTTAAGTATCTGTTTGTCTCATTATCCCCAGTCCAGTCATTGTTCAATAAAACCCACTGTACAATAAAACCCCCTTTTTGTTCTCCTACATCACAGGGACTGCTCTGCACTGATTTAACATTAACCTATCATTCCAAGTGGCTTGGGGTACAGAGGTGTCCAAATCACATTAGGTAACAACTGGAGTCCCCTAAAGTTCTGTCTTTGGTCCTCTCCTCTTCTTTCTTTACATTATCTTGCTAGAATAGATAATCCAGTCACATGTTTTGTCCTACCACTACTACGCCAATGACATCCAGATCTATTTGACCTTCTCTCCTGATGCCACCACGGTCTCTGCTCAGATCTCTGCATGTCTAGTTGACATCACAACCTATATGAGATACCATCTCCTCCAGTTTAATCTCTGCAAGATTGTGCTTCTTGCCTTCCATGTCAGCCTCATCATGACATCACTATGCAACACCTAAGCTGTCTCTATCAAGGTCCACAAGGAACCTATGGGTAACGATACAGGATCAGCTATCCTTTGCTGAGCACATAAACGCACTCTCTTGATCTTGCAGATTCACCCTGCATAATATCAGGTAGAATAGGCCTTTTCTGTTTTAGTAGCTCAGCTTCTAGTCCAGCCACTTGTTCATCTCACAACTAGACTATTTCAGCTCTCTACTAGCAGGTTTAGAAGCTCATGCTATCAGACCATCCATCACGAGAGCATGTACGTTTGCAGTTGTGCTATTTCCCTTCCTAAAGCGTCAGCTAAATATGTAAATGTAAATGTAAGTATACACAGCAAAGAAGAACCTTTGGGACATTTGAATAATGTGTGCATGTCAATTTACACACATATGGGATAAGCTGAATGCTCAGTGCAGAGTAGCTGGACTTCACCACCATGGTCCTACATGCCCTTACGCCTCCTACAAGCATATTGGCTGGAAATAATGGAATTTAGCAAGCGCAATTGTACACGGTGGAGGTATTTTCTGCGGATGGCACATTACTGGCACTACTTCCTAGAGCTGTTCTGAAATCAGCCTCACCTGCCAAGGCTTAATAACCAACCACCTATCATCCTGGCTGTTTAAACTCCAAAGAGCAATGAATTCTGATTTACTCCTGTCCAAACCTCATCTATGTTTTAGACAGTGCATCTATGTTTCTGATAACAGCTACTGTTGACCCAAAACCAGTTGCGGTTAGAGTTATTTCATAAAAATTGTGACTTTGTGTGTGGACTCAGCCTCATGTATGACATGTATTTATAAAGTGGGTTATGGGGTTACATCTTAATATTCAGCTGCTATATAAAGCACACAGACATTAGAGGATTGGAGGTGTTCATGCTTCACTGGTTCCCAGTCAGCACCCCACATGGACCTAAAAGCCATAGACGTAAACATAGTACAGTCTGAGGTCATGGAGATCCCCTCCCACCTTCATCGCCCTGGCAACACTGCCAAACTGGCCAATGAGCAACCCTGAAATCCCACAGTGGCACATCCCAGTGTCATCCATATAGGTAAAGGATCCATATAATGTGTACAGTACAAGTGTGGATGGGAGAGGGGTTAATTCTATATATTATTATTGGTCTTATATGTTTTATCAGCTCTTGAGAAGGGGCAGGTTGGAGCTGTAATTTCTGCTCACTTCTCCACCTCACCAAAAAAATCCAAGGCTAAACAGTCACATGATTCCTCATCAAAGGACTTAAAATCAAGCAAATGTCACATGCTGCACATACACACACACACACGCTCACATGCAAACATACACACATTTGAGGAACCTTATCCATAAGTAAACAAACAAAATTCAAGACTTTGACAGTTTTAGTTTTTTGATTCGAGACAGATTTTTATAAAATTAAGTTTTCCCTTTTGGGGACCGAAAAAATGATCCCCACAACATCAAAATAATATTTGGTCCCCACAATGTAAAATGTAAAAAAAAAATATATATAAAAAAAACATACATACAAACCCCCTGCCCCCCCACCCCCGCACACACACACACGCACGAGAGACAGCCTCTCTGTTCAACAAGAAGGTTGCTGTGCTTCTAGGAAATTATATGATATCAGATTGGAGGGGGTGTACAGTGGGCAGAAGTAGTCTTGGGATGGCGGTGGACACGGATACACACACACACTGACACGTTTATTTTCATATCTTTGTGGGGACTGTCCCTTCATTTCTATGGGAAACACACCAATCCCCTCAATGACAACCTTAACCCCTACCATGCCCTGAACCCAAAATGTCAGGTTTTTATCACATTGTGGAGACCACGTACCCCTAATGTAATATATACATAACCCTCCCCTCCACACGCACACACATACACACACACATCCCCATACATATATACTTAAAAAAGTGTTCACACACAAAGTCCCATAATGCATAAACACACATATGACAAACATTGGCTGTTCACGCATGTTTTTCTCATTCTTTCTCCCTTAACATGAGCACAGCTGTTCAAACTGCTGCCATGACTTCACTTCAGGAACATGTCAGAGAGAGAGCAGACTGCCTCAAATCTGGGCTTCCACATAGCGAGCACCATTACAGCTTGGACTGGGTTGAACCCACACTGTTCAGAAACACAACACAGGACCACAACAATATCACCTCCTGTGTTGTTGCTATGGTACTGTAGACCAGATCCTTCAGGACACAGGGTCTGAGGTAACCTTGCTTCTGCTTTGGGATATTTATAGGCCACTCTTAGCAAACAGCATGTATTTCTGAAATTAACTCATAAGAATTCTGGTAGATGCTCAGTGAACTCGTTGTTCTGGATCCTGCCAGGTTGATGAAAGATAAATCATCAAGTACCATGACTAGTCAAGGCACGCTTGTAGCCTGAAGATTACTGGCTGAAATCCTAGTAGAGATCCTGTTCTTGTACCCTTGAGAAAAGTTCTTGAGGCCCCCTTGTGACCCAATACTGGTTAAGAGGTTGTATGGAGAATGTATGTATAAATCAAAGGTGTAAATATGATTAAAACTTACTCTGTGTCAGCCAGACATATAAAAAATTAAAAATAAACAGTAATAAGCAGTACCCCATGCATCAGTTCATTTTTCAGTGACCCCTCCCCCATGCCACTGGAGTTTGGTTCATTAGCTTTATCTGGAGATGATGAGGAGTAGGAGACAGAGATGAGCCCCAACCCCCACCTGGCAACAACCCTGAATGGCGATGGGACCCAGAGCCTCAATCCACCTGGCATCCAGCCAAGCATCAGCCCCAGGTGCCACTCTGCTGAAGGGGGTAGGGGAAGGGGCTTACACAATAATCAACAGGGGATGAGGGGGTAAAGGGAGGTTTCCATGGCAACTAGACAGGATGCCCCCCCTCTCCCCCAAGGTACCGCCACAATGTCAACCATCAGTTATCGACCAATGACAGCCCTTGGCGGTCACGTGAAAGACACAAAAAGATATACGGAACGGCAGCAAGCAGCAATCACACAGCCCCAGCAAGGACCACTGATGTCCTTGTGAATAACGGTTATTAAACTCACACCTCAGCCAGTCCCTGCATTCAGCCCACCTAAATGCAAATAACAAACGGGGTTCACCTTGTCTCGTCAACTGCGGACAAAAGCCACAGAAGATGGAGCCAAGTTTAAATCTATGAAGTTTAGAAGAGAACAAAGGAGATGGGGGTAGACCATGTGCTCAAGGAGTTGCCATCCTGCAGCCCTGAATGGGGGCTATTAGTGGAACCCATGTCCAACAGGGTGCAGACTTGAGCTAAGAAGAACCTCATTTCAGGGTTCAGTTAGGTGGCATCACCATCACATGGTCTGCGAAGCAAAACAGGCGATTATGGTGCATTCTGTTTGAACTCGGAAGTCGGAAACTTAGAGTTTTTAGTCAGAAATTTCAACTGGAATGCCCCCTGAAGTCAGAATTCTGACTTGGAAAGTCTGAGGAACCTCTGCAACCACAATCTCAGAATTCAGGATAGCTGCTCTGGGCATCAACAGAAAAAAGCTGTAGTAATTAACTGATCATACTGCACTTCTGTCTTATTTGTGTCACATTAAATCAGTTGTACACACAATACTGTCCAACCTCTATCTGTGGAGATGTTGCTACGATGTTTGTATGCACAAAATACCACGTAATGCGCTGTTATGAATTAGTATAGCTAACAATGAACCTGGCCAGCACTGGTATTGCTAAATGCTAATCTGGCTAGTTGTACTGGAACGCGGTTAACTCAGATGTGATGTCATTCCCAGCTCAGAATTCCGCATTCTGAGATAAATGGAATGCAGCAATAATATGCGATTTACTGTAGTCCTACACATTAGTGTATTGGTCACACCTGGAGTTATCACTAGGGGGCAATGCAGAGTTTTTGGTATGAGCAAGACAACACAAAGAAGCAAGATCACTGTTCATTTCACTCCTCCTAAGGGCATGTTTTTGTGGCACCTCCATGTGGGAGGTAGCCGGGGCTCTGGAGGGTTCCTATGGCAACCTGATATCAGACACAGACACCGGTACCTATTCACCCATTAACCCAGCACCATTATGGATGTAATGCAAGGGTAAGAAAGGTGAACAGAGAGAAGGGGAAAAATGGATGCTCATTCACGCATGGCCAAGTGCATCCGATTGGCTGCCTGAGAATGTACGTGATTAGGATGCCCAGAAAAAATACAGGTGCAAATTCACTCAGTGGCCACTTTATTAGACACACCTACCTAGTACTGAGTAGGGCCCACCTTGGTAACCAGAATATCCTGAATTGGCATTGTCTCAATAATGTGTAGGATACCTGTCTTAGGGATTTTGGTCTGTGCTTTCTTGCAGCTTCTGCAAATTTATTAGCCACACAGTCATTCTGCGAGCCTCCAAATCTACTTCATCTCTACAGTATTGAAATCAGGAGACTGTACAGGCCAGTGGGGTACCCTGAAGCCATGTTCATGGAAGCAGCTTGAGATGAAGTGTTATCCTGATGGAAGTCCATTGGAAAACAAACAGCAACAACACTCAGGTATTCACATGATGGACAATTAGTACTGAGGGGCCTAATTTGTGCCTCTTGATCACTGATTGGCTATTTGTTTTAACGAGCAGGTGTGACCTATTAAAGTGGTCACTGAGCAAATACACACGGACACCAATATACAAATAAGTATAAGTATATAAAGAACATATAAAAGTACATAAACATATATGCACTCATGAAGTACTCACATATATATGCATGCATGGAAACACATATGGACATATATATAAGAACACACATATATGTAGACATATATGCAAACACATACAATCATACAACATATACACATGCACATGTGAACATATGTATACAATCTTACATACACCTATAGAGATATGTAGGTACAAGTACCAATGCCATATTGTTCATATACATGCATGCACATGTATGCAGACATGTCTGCGTACTCATACAGATGGGCATGTACACAGATAAACACAGACACTTTGATGGACAGGTGATCACAGAATGACCATGTTGGTCCACGAGGTCCAAATACATGCTGAGTGGTTTCCATCACGGTACAGCAAACAGATTGTCTGCATGTGAAATAAAGTTCATTCAGACCATCCCCACCAGCAGGAGGAAGATGGAACTGAAAACTCTGAGAAAGGAGGGTAGCAGATTTCAAAGAAACCAAAAGACTTGATGCAGCTTGTCAACTTAACGGTCAAGTGTGTGTTTATCTGAGTAGTAACAAAATCAGACCGGTGTGCCTGTGACGGAGCAGTGTTTGTTTGCAAATAATTTTTTAAGTACTAGGCTGCCACCCTCTGATCATCGCAGGTAACACATGTACAATTAAGGCTGTAAAGCAGAATGCACCTAGCAGACTTCAGCTTTGGTGAAAAACTTTGCAAGCAGAGAGACAGCTAGTACTGTTGACCAATGACATGACCAACCAGTAGCAAGAAAGCTAGAAATTTAACTTGGAAGAAAATCTGTGTGCCCTCGAATTATGCTGCCTGCTGAAGGGGAGGTGAAAAGCTCATGACTCTGATCTCTATCAGCATGCAGCCAGCCAAAGACGAGCTGAGTCAACCCACGCAGGGGGTGGGGCTAAAAGGAAGCTCACAAAAAGCCTAGAGCCCATGCCCAACTCTGTCAATAACAAAGCTTATATTCTAAAAAATTAGCTCCCCTCATCCCGTCCAGCCCAGGACCCAATCCGTTCCACAGAATTCCTTCTTGTATATTCATCACAACTAAGACTCTGTTGTCCTCCTGGGTAGCACACATAAATGAGTGCATGAGTGGGCTGGTGGTCCACACAGAGCCTGCGGTGACCCCTCACAGCATTCAGGCATAGCACATGCTCAGAAACATAGGGAACAGCGCTGAGTTGTATACAGAAAAGCAGTGTTGGGATCAAGAAGCTGCCAATAGGAGTGCAGTGGAGGCGGGGCCTGAGGGACAATCCTGACAAAAATGAACAGGAATGTTTCAATAAAATACTATGTCTAATGAGCGATCAGGGAAAGCTGGGGGCTTTCATTAATTTTCCTGACCAGCCTTAGATGAGAGCACCCGAGAATGATGTGACTTCGTCACAGGTCACTCTGGTCAGAGGTGCTGTCATGAGCCTAAGGAACGCCAAAGTCATATTGCGATGCTGGGAAGTTACATCACTTTTCCTAAAACCGGAGGTGCAGCTATGAACCACACACATCTGATTACACAATTCAAAAAGTCATCGATGAGAGGAAAAAACTTCCAAAAAGAAAATAGAGAAACAGAGTGAAAGAGGAAAAAAGATCTCTACTAGTGGCGAGGCCAAGAGAAAGGGCAATAAAACTTCTCAGAATAGCAAGATGGGAAAAAAAAAAATCACGGAAGCACATAGCTGCACGTATTTGTCTGCCCAGTCCAAAGTCACAATATTCACAAACAAGTCATGAAATTACGATTTTGCCTTGAAACCGTGGTCAGCATGGCTTCTGTTAATAAGACATGATTCTTAAGCCCACAGCCCCTCAAAATACTGCAGGCCAAATCACTTTCCAGTGAATGAAGCCAAAGAGACCAGCACAACAATGTCATGTTTCAGAACCACTCAGTCGGGTGGCCGGGACGTCACGGGCGTCTGTTGCACGCCTAGTGACTCGCTCCTCCATGTACGGTGCCCCCTAATAGGGGAGCATCACACAAGCACAGAGTCCTGATTCTTCAGCCGAACCCCCACACCCGCACTGCGGCATTGCGCCCCCTACGCGTCACGCTTGGGATGTGGCAGTCGGGTATGTGCCAACATGAATTTAGGAGAGGTAGATCCCGTTTAACTAATCTACTTGAGTTCTTTGAGAAAGCTACAAGAGAAATTGACCACAAAATGGCCTATGATGTGATCTACTTAGATTTCCAGAACACCTTTGATGTTGTCCCCCACAAACGGTTCCTGCTTAAGCTCAAAGCAGCAGGGATTTTAGGTACTGTAGCAGCTTGGATTGAAAACTGGTTAACAGACAGGAAGCAGCGGGTAGTTATTAGAGGCACAATGTCACAGTAGGCCTGAGTTTATAATGGGGTACCGCAGGGTTCAATTTTAGGACCACTATTATTCCTAATTTGCATTAACAATATCGACACCAATACATACAGTAAATTGGTTAAATTTGCAGATGACACCAAGGTGGGTGGTGTAGCAGATACCAAACTAGCAGCACAGAGGCTACAGCAGGATCTTGATTTAATTAGTAACTGGGCTGATACCTGGCAGATGAAATTTAATGTAGACAAATGTAAGGTAATCCACGCAGGGAGCAGAAATAAAAACTACAGACATTTTATGAGTTCTATTGAAATAAAGGTAGCTGATTATGAGAAAGACCTTGGTGTGTATGTTGATGCTTCCATGTCCCACTCTCGC
>JAAGVU020000113.1:24796502-24807561 GCA_011763525.2 Mormyrus iriodes
GTTCTGGAAAATGGATGGATGGACTGTTAAAAGAATGTCTAACTTTCACTCTCTAAAAAATGACTAGCTAGGCCTATTAGGATGGGGTGCAAGAAATTTATTTTGTTTATTACATATTTTCCATTATCATGTAAATGGTTTGCATTATCAGGATGGAAAAACACAAAGCTGAAAGTTTGATTTCATAAGATAAGGCTGAAGGTTTGAATAAGAACAAATGTTATTGTGTAATTTTCCTTTGATTCTGTATGCATAAGCAAACTATGCAAATATCCCAAGCATCATAAAACAAGACAATGGCTTTTAAATTGCCAGTATTCTTTTTAAAAAGGCCACCTTTAAGACAATGACTACTTTATAAAGCATCATGACAATTTTAGACTACATTGTGACATTCTGACAAATTTGAACCAAACGCATAGTGTTGTACAACATGGGTCTTTTTAAAGTAACTGAATCATTGAACACTTTTGAATAAAATGTATAATAACTATAATGAAGGTAAAATTACATGCAGTAATGGGAGTTTGAATGGATGCAGGCCTCTGTTGGATTTGGAGGAGAGGTTGCCATGGAAACAGACATCTGAAGGATATGCATCATGACTCTGTCCTACTGTCTGTGTTTTTAACATATCATAGCATGTTAAAGCAGAGACTGGAGGGGGCAATAAAGACTGATGAAGAGGGGAGAGAGTGCAGAGAAGAGTTTTCTGAAGAAGCACAGGGTGAAGGGGGAACATAAGAGTGAGGGACTATGAGAGAGCACTGGAGTGAGAGTTCACTGGGTTCACTGCGAGAGGGAGGGAGGGAGGAAGGAGTAGAGAGCGGAAAGGAGATCGATGAGGGGGGAGAGAGAGAGAGAGAGAGCAGGATAAAAACAATCCCAAGGAATAGGCGACAGACTGGAGCCTGAGAAGGGGTATGGGATTCTTTCTGTAACTATGTTAACGAGACCTGGGGGGAGGGTATAAGACAGGACTCCTCATTTTGGTGTACTTCTGGACTCCATAGTTACTCTGCTTTAGCAGTCCAGTACTTTAGCTTAAGACCATGAAGGACTGTGGGTTAGTTTAGTTTAGGGTTACTCACTTAGTGAAAGCCACAGCGCTTTTGGCAATTACAGCATTATTTACTGCTGCATCAGATAAATCAGGCCTATATTACACAGCATAAATGTGTCTTTCAATGGGGAATTATATTTCTTAAAGGAATGTTTCAAAGATCTGTGTTACGCATTTTATTGGTGTCAAAACTTAGCATTTAAACTTGGAGGGAATCTTACGAAATAAGCTAAAGCAATTAATTGTTATCATAGTGTCTATTGTGCTTTTGCAAATACTGTAGAAATTTGTATCGTGTGTGATAATATTAGATGCACTTGGGGGGTATAGTGTTTTTCAGAAATAATGATATGTTCAATTGCAGGGGTTTCCTCCAACCCCTGAAAATTAATTTGTTACAATATAATGTGTTAATCGTTTATTAATTGGGCTGTTCTCCCATTTCAGGCATTGTTTATGGAAACCTGAATGGTTCGGTGCTTGGAATCCTGCCTCCTCAGTACCTGCTAGCTTTTCTCTGCAGCCCCTCCCTCCACTATGGAGGAAAACCCTCAGCGCTGCCCCCTGCCCCTAGGAAGCCCTCCTCTCTGCTAACAAGTGCATCATGAATTACGCAGAAACAATGTCCCTCTCCACAGGAAGGGCGGTGGGCAAGGACGCCTGATGCCTGCCTGGATGGGGGGGGTATGCCCCCCCACCCGTGTCCACACCAGGACACCCCCACATGCTGTGAATGATCAGATCTTGACCACTGACTGCTGTATCTCAGTTTGTGACAGGGTTGCAGCCACTCAGGGTGCTATTCCACTGCACCAGGTACCAGGGGCATGCCTGGGACTGGGCTCTTCGGCTAATAATACAGATATTTTTATAATTTGCTGACCAGGGCTAGAGAGTGGTGGTAAAATTTGGGGGAGGCTGCAACGGTAACACTTCTTGCCTGCTAATTTTATCACGACTGAATAGTGGAAAGACAGATTTCCGGGACATTGCACATCATTTGTAGCTGTCAGGGAGCTGCTGTCAATTTGCAGGAGACTCCTGGAACTTACGGGAGAGGTGGGATGTCTGTATTCACACTCACCCCAAATATGTTCCCTAATTTCTTCAGGTTTTTCAAATACTTATACGGCGATAAGAGGTTAAATTGCTATTGACATTATAAATACAACTATGTTGTAGTTCATCCATATCAAGTTTAAGATCATCATTTGCTTTCAGGTGGATTACCCTACTGACAGATAGCTAACGACGTTAACTGGCTAATGTCAGATACAACCTTTCAGCTCAGTAAAATTCAATTATTTGCATAATTAAAAGAAAGATAGTATATGTTATATAGTATATGTCTGCTACTTTTGTTGTCTTGTGTATTAACTTAATTATGGCTTATTTTGGCTAGCTGGATGTCTAAGGATATCAGAAAGTTTTTTCGTGGTCGTTGGTAGTGTTGTGCAAATTACTGAAAACTAGTAATTATAATTACTAGTTGATTCATGCAAAAGTCATTCAATTACCTTACCAATTACTGCATGTAAAATTACATATGTCACCAGGACATTGGTTTAAGATCGGAACGTTGTGAAATGTGTTCCATTTAGGCCTATAATATTTAAATTATTACATAAGCTAATTTGTGTTTCAGCTAGCACATTTTTTTCAAGAATTTTGCTTTAATCAGTTCAACATAACTGCTAGACCAGTTGTTACTGTTTTTGTCGTGTTGTCAATATTTAAAATAATAAACATAAAACTTTTAATCAGTTAAATTGTTTTGTGTGGTATATGGTTTTAAACAGTATGCCTACACATGGGGTAAACAGAAAAATTCTACCCTGCAGCATATATAAATATAGATGTATATAGTATAAACCTGTTACGGTGGGGCATGGCAAAGGAAAGGAGGGACAATCTATGGAGCAGCTCACAGCAATACAGAGGACTTTATTCAAAACAAATTTACACAAAGGGATAAACCATCAAAATAAAGAGGCCACAAGGGGTCAAAAACTAACAGGAAAAAATAAAGAACAAACTAAAAAAAACACTAAATAAACAGAACTAGGGAATAGAGTAAAACAAGGAGCAGGACCACAAAACAAGCAGAGTCACAAACATTCAGCAACATGAACAACGACAGATTAAAGAACAGAGTAGGGAAGGCACTTAAATACACACAGACAACAGGCTAACGGAGGAGCAGGGGGGTAATTCCACGAAGCAGGATTTCTTGCTTAGCTGGTTAACTTGACAAATTTAAGGTAGTCTGAGCTAAACGTAAGGGAACAAAGATAAAATTCATTTAGTTCAGACTACCTTAAATTCAACAAGTTATCCGGATAAGCAAGAAATCCTGCTTCATGGAATACCCCCCAGGTTTGGAACATGACCAAAACAACCAATCAACAGAGGCACAGGGCAACAAGCAACAGGTGGAGTAACTTACAATAAACGAGCACAGAACTAGGGATCTTTAACAAGCATTGAAACTAGGAACCATTTACCACACAGAAATAGAAACTTAGGGAACATAACATAGAGCGCTGACTACACTAGGAAAGACTAAGAAGAAATACAAACAAAACCAAAATCAAACAGGACATAAACAGGGCAAACCAAAACAGGGAGGCAAAGTTAATAACAAACACTAGGGAAAACAGTGAGATGCTTTGCTAATGGATTTTCAAGCACCGTGGAGACGTAATGCCAATGCACACATGCTGCATTGGCATTGTGTTATATTATTTTAGTGTTGCTGCTGGATTACAGTATTATTCTTATTATTATATTTATTATGTTAATATATTTATTATTACGGTATTCTTTTATTATTATTAATTACAATAACGCATTACTTTGTAACACGTTACTACCAACACTGCTCATTGGATTGCTGAAGCAGGAGTTGGAAAAGACTATTAGTAGGTTATAGGGAGAGAATTTTAAGCATGTTTTACCAAATGAGTTTGAACAGACTAGAATTGCATAATATTGGAAATTTTCTGATTTCGCAAGGTAATTTTTTTGCGATAAATATTGTGATATTTGGGGAGGGTTTAAATTTTGCTAAAACATTTTTACTCTGTCATAGGAAACAAAACTTAGCAAACTTTGCAATTTTAATGATTGTTCCTTTTCAAGATTATCTAGCATATGTTTAAAAATCAGTTCAAATTTTACCATTGCTGCTTTTGTGTGAGCTCTCCAAGTAAATCATAATAATTTTCGTCCTTGTTGTTTAATTGAGAGAAATTTATTCATATATATTTTTTGCTGTGCAAATTTATTTATTGCATTTATTTTTTTCCATTATTTTTTTATTATTTTATTTTTTTTATTGCAACAAAATCACATTGTGATATTTGAAATTTTCTTTAATATGCAGCCCTAGTATGCCTATATTATAGCAAGTACTTTTTTATTCCTTTTCATGCCATTCACATCTCATTGAATCTGTTATTCTGACCAGATCGCAATTAAAGATTGGTTCTCTTCATTTGTCCACACATTGATTATTATTAGGTCTATTTATTTACTTTGTTTATTGTTGTTTTCTGTGATCACAACTATGCTTTTCAGGATGGTGGATGTATTTTGTGTTTGCAAGGAATGCATTTGCATAACCAATCAACAATAAACATTTGCAAGTCCCGCTCCAAAGTACCAAAAAAGTAATGAAGTTGGTTAGGTACTATTGGTACTGCTACCTGACTGGAAATCAAAGGAAATAGGAAAGTACCAAATGTTTTGTACCAAAGTTCAGTAGGCCTGCCTGGTGCAGTGGAAAAGTGCCCTCAGCTAATTGATAGTTAAATGTTTAAATTTTACTTGCCAGAGTCAGTGGCTGGGTCTGACAATTTTATACAACACCGGCCTTTGGCTGTTCATCATTTGTATCATGCTATATTACTGCAGAAAAAGCCAGTAACACCAAAACAGACACGCAGTTTTATCTCCCAGAGTGCATGCGACTCCTCCATGATTACCTAGGACACTCCTCTTCAGACCATAAGCCCCAAAAACCATTAGGAACATTGGTCCAGACCCACTCTGGTTTCACTAACCGAAGTCCACTGGTATCGCGAGGGTCCTCATCATACCCCACAAGTCAGCCAAATGACACTCTGGGAAAACATCTTGCTACTGGGCTCATTGCAAAAAAATGGTTAAAAACTATTTGTTTTGTGTCGACCCCTAGGGACCCTTACATGTTGTCAGTAGCTTGAACTTCTTCCTGTTCCATCATACTCTGTCCTCTACAAGAATATACCTAGACCCCGTAAAAACCATGTAACAATAGAAAACAACTGGGCTCTGTGTACAAACTGCTTTTCAAATTAAGACCTCAATATTCACTGCTGTGTTAAAATAACTCTGCTGACACTACAACCTGTTTAATTCACACTCCCCTGGGTTGGCTTGCTGACCAGGTGGAGAAAAGATTTATGCTAGATTTTGCCCTCATCCACGCACAAACATAAAATTTTCTAAAAATGCATTGAGGTCCTGTGACCGAAAACACATTCTGTATCAATTAAAGACACTTTTTTTTTACCCACCCACCCCCCAAAAAAATTATTTTGGACAATCCTCAAATATAAACCCACCCCCCCCGGGGTGACTTATCTGGCAAGTATTGCTCCTTTGTTTGCATAAAAAGTCACAGGCCCGCCTCCCACCCATGAAGGCGGCCAACCAGAGGACATGCTCTAGCCCCTTCAAGAAGACTGCAAGCTGGTTTATGGCACCAAAACAAGATGACTCCAAAAACAATGTCAGAAACACGTGACACTGCCAGTTTTGGAATGGTGTTGGGAGCTTTTATTATATGACACAATGGAGGAGGCACAGAGAGACGATGGTCACACCGGTTTCCTTCAAAGGGAGCAAGCAGGCTGGAAGGAAGGAGGTGCCCCAGCCATTTGAACCAATGTCCATTTAAACAACTAACATTTTGCTGGCCTTCAGGGAAAATGGTACCGTGACAAAACGAGATAACTGGTTTAACAAACAGTCATTCAGAACAGCTGCATTCAACACAGAAACATATACTGTTATACTGTTGCACTGGTGTAGCGCATGTCTGTGGCCCATATATATAGGAGGAGCAGAGGAAAAATATTGGAGAGAAATTTGACATTGTGACTGTCATGGTGCAACTTTGTATGGGTTTCCAGGCATCTTAATGACAGCCATAATACACACTTCATTAAACCAGTGTTCTGTAGCTGCTGGACAAAATTAGCAGCTTAACAGGAGAGATACCATGACCAACAGCATCCAGGTGCAAGCCTGCCAGCACTCCAGATTTAAGGGGAGGACATCCCTGGCCAAGGTCCTCTTCTAGCCTTGAGTGAAGACCAGGGGCCCTCCCACTAACCTCCTCCCATATGGGCCAGACAGTTGTAAGTGGCCAGGAGGTAGTGACCAACCCATGATAGATTTGTGTCTATCTCAAGAGAGAGAGGCTCTAAGAGAGAGGCTCCTGGAGGGAAGAGATGATCTGCTGTTCATTGTCCAAACCACTGCCAGCAATACTCAAGGCCTTTGGCTGAAGGCTAGAGTGTGGGGCAGGCCTGATAGTGGGGTTGCCAACTGTCCCATATTAGCTGGGACATCCTGCATTTGGACTGAAATTTGTTTGTCCCGTATGGGACAGCCATTGTCCCATATTTCAAACTTGGAGTTCTGGGTGCAGGTGCACTGACAGAATACACCACTAGAGGGTATTACATCTGTCTATCTAGCTGGTTGCATTGCCAGAGAATCCGTGACAACATAAAAAAAATATTTGTGTGCTGATCTTGTGTCAGATTTGCGACGCATACATGTTTAAGGAGTAGCGACATACGTTGATGCACAGATGTGCATGTGCTGTTAAGAATAATAAATCAACGAAGGGTCAGCTATAAAGAAAAGACTGTGTAGCAATAATAAGCAGTGGGAAAACAAAATGTCTTGACTAAAACCTGTCAAAGGTGACCCAACAAGAGCCTTTTGCACAGTATGGCAGTGAAAGTTTCTTATTAGCCATGGAGGAAAAAATGTCCTGACACAGCATGCGTCCACAGAGATGCACAAGAGAGCAGCACTAGTCAAAGGTGGCAGCAACATCAGCGCATTCTTCATCACTTCTACCAATGAAATTGATGAAATTTCCGCTTGTGAGGCCTCATACATATATCATACAGTTAAACATAGACTGAGCTATAACAGGACTGACTGTCTTGTCAAATGTAATAGTGCTCTATTTCAAGATTCAAATACTGTTTAGAAAATGCACATGAGAAGAACGAAAGCTGAGATGATTGCTATGAATGTCTTGGGACCAAAGACTGTACGTGATATACTGGATCATCTGCGTGTCTCTGAAGGTGAGCCCATTTATTTCTCAGTTGCCACAAACTCATCAAATAAAGGGAACAGAAAAGTTTTTCACGTATGCCTTTAATATTTTTCTGAGTCGTAAGGAGTGCAGTGCAAGCTATTCGATTTTTATGCAGACAACGATGAAACTGTGAACGGCGTACATCGAGCCATTATGAGCTGTCTTGAAAAGTGCCAATTAGATATCAACAATATCATGTCCTATTCGACAGATAATGCTAATGTTAATTTTGGAAAACACCACTCAGTTTGCTCATAATACCTGCAAGCATGCCTGCGATCAGCTGTCGATGGACATTGAGTCAGTCATGTTAAAGATCTACAACTATTTCTCAGTATCAGCATTATGAAGAAAGGATTTGCAAGAATTTTTTCAGTTTGTTGACATTGAATGGCGAGAAATACTTCGACATGTTTGCACAAGATGGCCTGTCCTGTGGCACTGGATGAAGAGAAAACATGCACTGTTGAAATTTATTTGTTTTTTTTGGGGTTTTTTTCCAAAACGTTGGATATGTTTTTTGACAAGCTCATGGAAAAACTGGAGGAGACAACACTTTGTATTTCTGATGCTTATGAGGAAGTCTCCAAGTTTAGACAGAAAATGTTGCAGTGGAAGTAGTTATGTTTTTTTGGATACCACAAAAGACAATTGATGGACAAGCTACTGCCATCACAAAGGTCTTCAGTGAATAAGGAC
The DNA here is from genome assembly GCA_011763525.2 of Mormyrus iriodes. Taxonomy (NCBI): domain Eukaryota; kingdom Metazoa; phylum Chordata; class Actinopteri; order Osteoglossiformes; family Mormyridae; genus Mormyrus; species Mormyrus iriodes. Next base: position 24,804,653 of record JAAGVU020000113.1, read on the forward strand.
TTCTATGACGCTGTAGTAGGATATATTGAGAAATGGTTTGGTTTCTTGCAAGAGATTGTGATGATGAAGGTGAGACCCATTGGTGTTTGAAGAACTTTCCTACAGTGATCTTGAGCAAGTGATCACAGCTCTGAAAATGACAAAAACTATCAATATGGACCAACTGTATGAAGAGTTCTGTGCCAGTCGTGAGAGCCAGACAGGATGCCACAAAATCCATTTGTGAGAAGTGGATGACAGCTTTTCTGAAAATTGGATAAGCACATTTGACCAACATGATTCAGACTAAATCATTTGTACTCAGTGTGCCAAGCTCAAATTCATTCATGGAGAGAATGTTTTCTCTGATGACCATTAAAGGGTTAAACTCAAGGAACAGATGCAGCACTGAACTCACCAAAAGTGAACTTCAGGTCTCTGTGAATTGTGAATTGTCATGTAAGGACTTCTATCTTGCTGTGCAGAAAGACAAAGTGTTGAGTCAGTCAAAAGTATGCATAAAAAAGTAGATTTGTACCTTTTTCAGGATTTTCTTATGTGTAGATAAATTGTCAAGATGTAAACCATTTTTTGTAAAAGAATGCATCCAGCCTAGACAGTATGCATTGTGACAGATTGTGTTCTCTCACATTGTATGCTTTGTTAATAAATTGTACACACACTCCTGATACTAGTTCTTTATTTTACATAACTATAGGCCCTGCATAAATATACGATTGGCTTCTAAGGTCAAAAGAACTGGGTGCAGAAGGCCATGATATAATAGCAAGTTAATAAATTAATAATTCCCTCATTAATGAATGTTGTATGTAAGGTTATGTCTTGGTTATAGAATGCAAAAGGGTTATCCCCATTTCTCCCCTCCCTGCCTTGTCCCGTATTTAGATGATGCAAACTTAGCAACCCAACCTGATAGAGGCCCACGTAGGAGGGAAAAAAAAGAGAAAGGGCAACAAGACTGGAACCAATGAGACCCAACCAACTAGGTCCATACATCCATCCATTTTCTGTGTCCGCTTATCCCATTCGGGGTCACGGGGGGTCTGGAGCCCATCCTGGAGGCTATGTGCCCAAGGCAGGGAACAACCCAGGATGGGGCGCCAACCCATCGTAGGGCACAATCACACACCATTCACATATGCATGCATACCTATGGGCAATTTGGCAACTACCAACTAGGTCATTTCCTGGAAACATAAGCATAGCCACACTTGCAACTGGGACATTTCAATCTTTCTGCACAGACAAAATGGATATGGGGGATTACTGCTGCCAGTTATTCTTCCACAATAGCAAAATGCAACATAATGTCTCTAACCCACTTCAACGAGCACTCCTCTAAGTCCAAGCCTGTGTGTGCAAAAGGATCCATGCCTCTCCACCTACAATCCGGCTCAGCTTTCGCTCAAAGTAGCGCCATGAACATAGTCAACAAACCATGCAGAAAGTGGCTGTAGATAAATCAAATCCCAGCACTGTACTACATGCTCAGAGTCCCCTTCCTGCTTTGCGGGATATGAACTCTACTGGCAGTGGCATGCTCCTATGAATATTCATAACCAGTGAGACGTTCGCTCAGTTGGCTCCTATTGTAATTATCGCTATGCTTGTAATTGCAGTAACTGCCAATCATTTTGCAGGCAAGCGAGATGTGTGACAGCGCCAGACTATGCATGAAAATTCATGAAGAATATTCATCATAACCATTTATGCAGACATGGGAACGTTAAATCTGAAACTGTGCTGCTTTCCAGTATGGGCATGCTCGGCGACGTGCAAGGAATGGGGAACAAACCCATTCATGCTCATGGTCACATGCTACACTGCATGCCATGGTACAGCCACTGCTAGGAAGCAGAGCTTGGAGGAGTAGCAGGCTTCAGATTATGACTACTATATACCTGCACCTCCGTTAACCACTTGTCCCAAATGACATGACAGCCAGACACTGATCCCCCCACAGGCTTTTCAGACTTAGGGTTAGGCTTGCATTTCAATATATGCTGTTGGTTGGTCTTCCTCTTCCATGCTGTGACAAAAAAATATGTACAGCGTAGATATTTGGTAGACCAGGCTGCTGGAAACAGACACATTTAGGACACAAAGGTTACAAATACAAATAATTTAATAGGAAGACTTTCATAGGAGTGGTACAAAGAATCATCTCCCGAAAAAGTGCATTCCTACTCTCACCAATAGAGGGAGCTCTTATGTTATGCTCTTATGTCCAGAAAGCTGTCCGTTTACAGCTCCTCATTTGGCCAAATGATTAGGTCAACTAGCACAAGTCAGCATGTCAATATACATATAAAAACCACTTCAGTTTTGCAATATGAAGTTGCAGGGTTCAAGAGAATTGTTCCTCCCATACCTTCTATGATTGGATTTCGAACAATCAATCTTCTCAGCTTGAGGTCCAGGAATCCCAGCAATCCTCTATGTTCCCTATAACTGGCATCAAGATGCATATTCCTTAATAATGTATTAGTATGCTATGTTTCTCAAACACTCAAGCCAAGTTAGTGAGAATTAATTCACTGTAGAAACATTTAATTAAATATTAATTTGTCCAAAAAATGCACACAAACAGGAATTGTGATGTATACTATTTCATTATGCTATATATAAAGCAATAGGTTACTTTGTAAGCTGATTTTCTGTAACTGATTTTCCATAAATTGAGAGCCACTCACAGCAAAACTGAATGTTTAACAGAGATAAATCTTCAGACAGCCAGTTAGCAGGAGCATTAATTCTGAGTTCTCAAGGTGGCCAGTGAAGCCACACACTAACCCTAAAGAGTGTCAAGATAAGAAAACCATATCAGTGACACAATTATCATTACCAGGGTTCATAGTCAAATATTAACACTTCTGACAATGTATCCTTGAAAATGAATAATACAAGCA
>JAAGVU020000113.1:24812635-24839434 GCA_011763525.2 Mormyrus iriodes
GTGTGTGTGTGTGTGTGTGTGTGTGTGTGTGTGTGTGTGTGTGTGTGTGTGTGTGTGTATATATATATATATATATAAAAATATAAATATAATGATACATAGCCCAGCCCAAGTTACAACACACGTCTAACACACAAAACACAACTGAGTGTTTAACGATAAGCTATTTTGTCCGACAGATCCTTGGAAGACATCTGACATACACCAAACGTAATTAAAGTTCATAGTAACAAGAACTTTTGCTTTCCGCTCTGACGATTCTAACCCACCTCCTGACGTCACACGCTCCCAGCTCTGGACCCAACAGTCTTTCGGGTCCAGAAAAATGAGCTCCAGCCTGGATATTTCGGCCCGGCACTGCAGTTATTTTTAGTATAAATGCAACGACCGGGCCGAAATTTAGGCTCGGCACGGGCACCGGCCCTGGCGTGAAAAAGCTAAGAGACCACTATGAGACTATTTACAGTGATTTACAAGACCAAGAGAAACAACAGCAAACAAGACCACTTATCATGTTATAACAAACTTACCACTTGTTCATTGCCTCTTTGCAAGCACTCCAGATGTCCATACAAATTATTATGTTAAATGAACAATAAAATTAATTTACGAAGAATTCATCAACTGCTGGGCAGAGGTGAATTGGCATCTTCCTGTCACTAGGGGGGAGCAAAGTTGCTTTCAGCTCAGCATGTTCATTAAAAGTTGTCCTGGACTATAACAGGGGACAGCAGCGCCGCCTGACTCTGTACGCTTGTCATACTTTGGGCTACTCTGGGATGCAGGGACGTGCTGTCGACTATCATTAATACTCCAAAACTCTGAGCACCTTTCCACACTCTTCCGGGTTTCCAGGGTTTTGCATAATCAATACAAGCAAACCTTATATCATCCTGAAGTACAAATAAGCATTGAGAATCAACATGAAAATGTTTTCATCTAACAACTAAAACCTACCTGCTTACCAAGGGTCAAGCTTCTTGTTATCAGTACCACTCATGTGACGTAATATAATACAATATTAATTAAGTATTATAATAATAATAATAATAATAATAATAATAATAATAATAATAATAATGTAGACCAATGCAGAAAATTCCGCCTCTCTGCCCAGAATCTTTCAGAAAAATGGAGGTATTTAGGGTTTCTCAAAGACTTCTTCCTTGAGTAAACAAAAAAAAGTGCATAAACATCATTCTACATCAGTTTGAAGCAGGAAAGCCTGCAGACTCACCCTTCCACTCCCTATTGGGGTCTGTGGCAAAGGTGTAGTAAAGGGGCCCCACGATTTCATTCATGCCCTGCACGTAGGCGATGCCCGGGTTCAACTTGGCGTAGACGAAGAGGACGCGCTCCACTACCTCCCAGTGGGCCTCGCTGCCAGGGGGGAGAACCTCGTACTCACTGAATGGGTGTGGCGCGTGAACCCGAGTTGGGGGACTCACCTGGATGCAGGGGAGGGATCAGACCAGTCACGCTCAGGGCCGAGGCCTCAGAGAATGCGTAATGCGTCTACACAAAACAGCCCCCGTCAAACAAAACAACTCATGCAAAACTCAGCAGTCGAGGGTTTGCAAAAGCCACTATAAAATTATTCTCCTGGCCCAGTCGAAACGTGGGGGTTTTACTCACAACCAGATCGGATTAACTGACCCGGTTTGTACACAACCATTCAGAGGGTCAAGTACAGGTTCACATACTTTGGCTCTTTGCAGAAACTTTAGGCCAGCTTTCATCATATTCTGTTTTGTCCCCTTCATTATTATTTTGGCAAGCAGAAAACTGAAGGATCTGGAGATTAGACCATTCTTCAGTTTCATTAGTGACATTGTGCATGCCATTATCCATTCACAACACTAGATATTTGTTATTTTTCTGAATCAGAAGGGCAATGCTGTGATTACAGTGGTCTGATATTTAACATCAAGAGCCCACAAACCATGACAACTGGTCACATCCAAATTAATGTTAACATTTAGCTTACATAGAAGAAAAGTCAGGCCTCTCAGAAATGGCCTAAACCCAACGAGTTAATATACAATTCACTCACGTTCATGACTCCTTGCCGGTTGCGGTTTACAGTCTGGGCCTTGAGCGTGGTTTGTTCCACACGGCTCCGTAATGTTTCGTACTCATTCTGGGGGTCCAGGATGAGTTTGCAAGGGTGCTCCGTGGCCCTCTGGAAGAAGGCCATATCTGGACACAAGCGTCTGCAAAATTGGGTGGGGAAGAGACTCTCATTGGCTGTCATCTTCATTTTGAAACAAACAAAGTTGAGTGTTGGGGTTAGATTCTTTGACTGGCAACTGTTTGTTTTATTCAAGCCAACTCAGAAATCTATGTATTTATGTAATATATAGCACAGAATAATACCCAGCTGTAAAAAGGCTGAAATTAAGTAGCTTTGAATGAAAGCATCAGCTAAGCAAAACAAGAACAAAAGATTATAAACTGGAGCAGAAATACTGAAAAGAATTGTATGCTTGCTGGCATAATGTCAATAGAAGACAATGGGGGGAAAATCCCCCAAGCCTCTTACCACCTCCATGGCCTCCAGCCAAAACTTTGCCAGCTATGACCTTGAGTGTCCCGCTCACCTGACATCTTTATCGATCTGCAGAAGAATCTCATTGTCCTTGAAGTAGCTGTTCCACCGACTGTCTGGGCTGGGGTTTAATGGCTACATATGACAAAAGAGGAGCAAGAAGGAAAATTGGGCTCATGCACAAAATGCTGCCTAGTGTTGGAACCAAAAATATCATGACATTCCTGATTTATTCTTCACTGGGAGTCATATATTCATGCAATGTTCTTCACCTCTAATGTTCTCGCTCATGCATATGCCATTTGTTTATAGTGGTGTTACTTTTTGTTACTGGTTGTCGCTATACTTATTGTCTTATATTGTTACTTTTCTTTGGCACTATTGTCTGCAAGCATTTCATTGTCTACAACTGTTTTCATTGTTAATATAAAAAAAAAAACTTGAATTCTAAGAAATATTCTGATTTTCATAGATAAGGGAACTCGGTGGATGGAAGAAAGCTGAGGGAGAGGGGTGAGGGCTCCTACATGGTCATGCAAAGTCACGTCTTCTCTGGAAAGGCCCAGGTTTGCCTTGGCAATGCCTGGCTGAATGATCATCTCCTTCAGGAACTGGGCATACAGCTCCCTGCATGGGCACATGTGCACAACACATCCATCTCCATGGGTCAAACCAAACCACTCAAGTTAATAGCACCCCATGTGTTCATGCTTATCATACCTCTGCTTCTTCAGGAAGGAATCCCATTCTGCCCGTTCCAAAGGAAGATAGTTCAATAAAAGCTGAAGGCGATAAAGGCAGGTGGTCATGATGTTCATAGAGGAATAAATTTATCTATATCTCAACCAAACTAAGCACATTTGCATAAAAAGCTTTTGAGTAATGAGCATTGAGGAATTTTTATTTAACAGCATACAAAACTCCATCCATCCATTTCCTGTAACCGTTTGGTCTTTTCAGGGTTGCAGGGGGTCTGGAGCCTATCCCAGAGGCTAACAGGCACAAGACAGGGAACAACCCAGGATGGGATGTCAACCCATCGCAGAGCATACAAAGCTTTAATAGCAAAATAAACAGTAATTTATCAAAGAATATTACCTCTTTAATCTCAGCCACAATTGTTAACCCTTGTGTATTTTACTTCTTCTGATCTATGTTCTAGAATCTATAGAATTTAACCTCATTTTGAAAATGGACTGGGGTAACTTCCACCACAAAAATAACACAGGGGTTAAGTTGATGATAAAAGATCAATGCATTGTATGCATGAATGTAGTGGAGATCTCACAACCACCAAAAGTAGATCTCAGATTTTCTGTACTGTACTGACTAATACCGCAATGACATAAGGTGGATACAACTGGGGAGAGTCGAGAGGACAAGAGTTTACAACAAGGACAAGCTCTGGGATGATGAATGGGACTCACCTTCCAGCACAGGGCACGAATTCCTCCCTCAAAAGGGATTCCTTTTGCAGGAAGACAGACCGGGAGTGAAAAGCATGAGGGGAAACAAAAAAAAGGCTGAGCAGGAAAATACACGCAGGGGCTTCCTGTTAAAAATGCATCATTTCCTGCTAAGTTTTCCATGGGTGGTCCAAACTCAGAAGCCACTTAATCATTCCCCAAGTCTTTTCTAAAAACCGTAATTTAGCTGAGGCACCATTAAACAAATAGGTGTCCCAGTAAATCACTCACCACTGAAGCAGAGTTTATGGAGCGCCGTTAAATCAATCTTCTCTTCAGTCAAAGCTGCATTGAATTCCTGAATCCTGAATCAAATAGGCAATAAATTAGTATGGGACAGCATCACCATGAGACATTTAACCTTCTTATGTTTAATACTTTACAAAAATGCTGGACAACCAAGAGCTTTCCCTAAGACACCGTCTTTGTTTGCTCAAAATCAAAGAGCATATAAAGGGAACATAGTGGAGGAGGACGGAATGCACAGAGACTGAAAACATCTGGAGTGCATAAAACAGACAAGGGCAGGCAAGGTCAAAAGCAGAGTCACCAAGGAAGGTCACAATTCTAGAATGTCTCAGTCACATGATGAGAGCCAGACTGACAGGGCAGAGGAGTTTAACGAATCAGGGTGGGGGTGGGGTAATACATTAGGCTAGGATGTTGTACCATTGACACAGGACTACAAAGCAGTACCTATTATATACAGCAGTTTAAGTACTAACCCTTTTGGCATAAAACTAGCTAATAAATAAGTCAATTCAGCAGGAACAGCAGACAATTGCACTAGAGAGAAAATAACCCCTCAGTGCTGGAATTTCCTTCCTTCATCAGCTGTCAGTCAAACTGATGAAATTACTGCAGGACGGGGGGCCTGAAGTCCACCTCAGATAAACAATATCAATATCAAGACCTTTCTTCACAAAAGCAGGGTGCTCTGTCCAGAGCTGATCAGATACATGGCTGAATCTTTTGAGGTGAAAAACAAGTCATCATTTTTTTTTATAAAAACTACCACTCCCTGCTCACAAGATAAGGCTGCCGATCTCAGCAAAACAAACTCACTATGTAGATGCCTTTGTTAAAAAGTAGCTTCCCTCTAAAGTTTAAACATTAAAGTAGATTACCTTCAGAGTGAATGTGCCTTTTGGTCGTTTTACTGTTAACAATTAACTTTAATTTAGTCTGAGTTAAACTGCCCATACAATTAAGCGAAAATACAAATTGGGGCGTGAGGGCAAAAGACCAGAGAATTAAAACTTTACCAGGCGTGAAGTGACAACTGTCATGTTGGGAAGCATATTTTTAAAATGTGCACCAGAGCATTTGCAAGGGCAGTAGAAGCCAAGAGAATCCACATTCGGGTACAATGTTAGGGATTGCCATAATACTCAAAATGAAATATATGAGAAGTAAATGAGTAAATATTTCAATAATTAATTGCTCTTTTATTTTTAAATAATTCAACAAAAGATACTGTATTTCATTATAACATTGTTATAATCTTAACATGATTTTCATTAGACGGTTATTAAATTTCACAGAATGCAAATGTGTTCACCTAAATAATTCAACTGATATTTCACAAAAAAAGTAAACTTTTCACATTGATGCTTTTCCAAACCAACTTTATATTTAATAATGAAGGTGTGCTTTGTCAATCACTATGTGAGGAACACATGAAATTAATCATTTAAATATGTATTCATTTACCACACACACACGCACGCACGCACGCGCACACACACAATATGGACAAAAGTACTAGGATACCTGGCCATTACACCTACAAGGAACTTTAATGACATCCCATTCTAAATCTATAGGCATCAATATGGAGCTGGTCCCCCCCCCCTTTATAGCTGTAACAGCTGCTACTCTTCTGGGATGGATTTCCACAACATTTTGGAGTGTGTCTGCAGGAATTCTTGCCCATTCATCCAGAAGAGCATCCAGAGGTGAGGCCTGACTTACAATTTTTGTTCTAGTTCATCCCAAAAGTGTTCAGAGGGGTTGAGGTTAGGGTTCTGTGAGGGATAGTCAAGTTTCTCCACACCAAACTCACCCAACCATGTCTTAATAGACCTTGCTTTGTGCACTGGGGCATAGGCATGCAGGAACAGAAAAGGGCTTTCCCCTGTTCCCCCAAAGTTGGAAGCCTTGCCTTGTCCAAAATGTCTTGGTATGCTGAATCATTAAGAGTTCCCTTCACTGGAACTATGGGGCCTGGCCCAGCCTCTGAAAAACAACCCCGTACCATCATCCCTCCTCCACCAAACTTCACAGCTAGTACAATGCAGTCAGGCAGGTAATGTTCTCTTGCCATCCATCAAACTCAGACTTATACATCAAACTGCCAGAGAAGCATGATTCTTCACTCCACAGAACGTTTCCACTGCTCCTGAGTCCAGTGGTGGTGTGCTTTACACCACTCCATCTGACGCTTGGCATTGCACTTGATGTGAGGCTTGCATGCAGCTGCTTGGCCATGGAAGCCCATTCCATGAAGCTGACAGCACACAGTTTTTGTGCTGGGGTTAATGCCAGAGGAAGTTTGGAACTTTGCAAGTTTCTGCTGCCATAATACCATTTACAGTTGACTGTAGGCTATCGAGCAGGGAAGAAATTTCACAAAATAACTTACTGCAAAGGTGACATCCTAAGACAGTACTACACTTGAATTCACTAAACTCTTCAGAACTATTCATTCTGAAGTTACACAAAAGTTTGTAAACCTGACTGAATGGTTAGGTGCTTGATTTTATACAGCTCTGGCAATGGGTCTGAATGAAACACCTTAAGTTTAATGATTAAGAGGTTCGTCCCAACTTTTTTGTCCATAGTATATATGTGTGTGTGTAATATAAATATACACACTAGATTGCCAAAAGTATTGGGAAGCCTGCCTTTACACACTCGTGAACTTTAATGACATCCCATTCTTAATACATAGGCATTAATATGGAGTTGGCCCACCCTTTCCAGCTGTAACAGCTTCAACTCTTCTGGGAAGGCTTTCCACGAGGTTTAGGAGTGTGTTTATGGGAATTTTTGACCCTTCTTCCAGGAGAGCTTTGCGAGGTCAGGCACTGATGTTGGATGAGAAGGGCTAGCTTGCAGTCTCCGCTCTAATTCATCCCAAATGTGATCTATCAGATTGAGGTCAGGGCTCTGTGTAGTCCGGTCAAGTTACTCCACATCTAACTCGCTCATCCAGGTCTTTATAGACCTTGCTTTGTGCACTGGTGTGCAGTCATGTTGGAACAAGAAGGGGCTATCCCCAAACTGTTCCCACAAAGTTGGCAGCATGAAATTGTCCAAAATGGCTTTGCATGCTGAGGCATTAAGAGTTCCTTTCACTGGAACTAAGGGGCCAAGCCCAACCCCTGAAAAACAACCCCACACCATAAACCCCCCCTACACCAAACTTTACAATTGGCACAATGCAGTCATGCAAGTACTGTTCTCCTGGCAACCCACCAATCCCAGACTCATCCATTGGATTGCCAGACAGAGAAGCGTGATTTCTCACTCCAGAGAACACGTCTCCACTGCTCTAGAGTCCAGTGGTGGTGTGCTTTACAACACTGCATCCAACACTTTGCATTGCATTTGGTGATGCAAGGCTTGGATGCAGCTGCTCGGCCATGGAAATCCATTTCATGAAGCTCACTACACACTGTTCTTTGTTCTTGAGCTAATCTGAATGCCACACGAAGTTTGGAGGTCTGTAGCCATTGACTCTGTAGAAAGTTGACAACTTCTGCACACTGTGCGCCTCAGCATGCGGCGTCCCCGCTCCATGATTTTACTTAGCCTATCATTTCATGGCTGAGTTGCTGTCATTCTTAATTGCTTCCACTTTGTTATAATGATAGTTGACCGTGGAATATTAAGTAGCAAGGAAATTTCACGAATGGACTTATAGTGCAGGTGGCATCCTATCACAGTACCATTGAATTCACTGAGCTCCTGAGAGTGACCCATTGTTTCACAAATGTTTGTAGAAGCAGTCTGCATACCTAGGTGCTTGATTTTATATAGCTGTGGCCATGGAAATGCTTAGAACACCTGAATTTAATCATCTGGAGGGGTGTCCCAATACTTTTGCCATTATAGTGTGTGTGTGTGTGTGTGTGTGTATATTCACACATACACATATATACATACACATATGTACACATATATATATATACACACACATATACATACATATATATTTATACACACACATACATATAATATATGTTCATGTAGGTCAATGACATGACATGAATTTTGTTTGCATCCTTATGGTTTGGCTAAATCTGAAAATAAAATTTCTAAATTACTTGCAAACATTCCTTTATGGTGGCACGGTGATGTCAATTCACACCTTTGGGACCTGGATTCAAGTGTCCACCATGGCTCCTTGTGTGTGGAGTTCGCATGTTGTCCTCTTATTGAGGTGAGCTTTCCTTCGGGTACTCTGGTTTCCTCCCACAGTCCAAAAACATGCTGAGGTTAATTGGAGTTGCCAAATTGCCCGTAGGTATGCATGTGTGAATGAATGGTGTGTGTTTGTGTGTGCCCTGCAATGGGCCAGCGCCACATCCTGGATTGTTCTCTGCCTTGCGCCTGTAGCCTCCAGACCCCCTGCGATCCAGAATAGGACAAGAAGTTTCTGAAAATAGATAGACATTCCTTTTTTTGATGATCTAGTCTAAAATTTCTGGTTTGAATCAATTTTGAGAAAATATCTGGGCAAAAATATCTGGGTAATGGCAAAAATGTCAAAAATTTTGTACCAAATAATTCAATTTGCTTAAATAGGTAGAAATCTCAATAAAACACCATATCAACTAGGCTGGCATAATCTTACATTAGAACTATTTAATAAAAAATAACGGTAATGGACCACCATTGTACTAAATATTATAACTGATTTGGGGATTCACGTTAGTCAACTTCCTTTAGTGTCAAGGTGGAGTAACCATTCAAGGAGCCATTTTGTTCATTTTGCGCAAGAAATCCATGTGACAGTTAATTATATCAGAGAGACGAGCCCCTGATTGCCCTAACTGTAGCATGCTACGGTTAGTTACTCTTTAAAATATTAGATCAAATTTTTAGGGTATGGTCTGGTATGCTTATATGTTTACAGGTCAAATGGTATGACCCCACGAAAACACTGACAATTCATAATTATGAAAATCAGTATTTACTTTAAAAATTATGTTTGAAACATTCACACAAAGATTATGTGCTTAATCCCCATGTTATTTTTGGGGTTGAAGTTACCCCAGTCCATTTTCAAAATGAGGTTAAATTCTATAGATTCTAGAATTTAGAATGGAAGAAGTAAATTACACAAGGGTTAAGTACGTGTCCATGGTAATGCCCGTCAAACTTGAAATGTGAAATGGTGTTACCGGTTACACCATTTGACTCCTTTTACAAGCCTTTCTGTTAAGGGCCAATTTTGTGAAATATCAGTAGTTTCTGATGCTGACTAAAGATGTAATATGAACTAACTTACTGTCTGGAACTATTTTCAAGTGTTCAATGCTATATTTTTAGAAAAAGCAATTTATCCACAATATTATCATCAAAGCTCTATAAGGCTAGGATAAAAGGATTATGTTGCATAATCTTGGTGTTTTAGAACTGTTTCTCTTTAATGCATATTTTGATTCACTTACAATTTTAAGCAATATATAATATATGTATATTATTTCATAATGTAGTACAATGAAGTAGGTGAACAATGACCATTGAACAGCAGTTTTAAAAGACCCAAAACTCCAATAATTCTGTGATATGTTACTCAAAGATTAAAATTTAAAATCTGTAAATACAATTTTTGAGATTTCTTCCATTTCATAATTAATGCAGTATAATACAGCAACTTTTCCTATACTTCTATCCCTAATAGATGCCACTTTCAAGCAAGTACAAGTGAACGTTGATCCTGTCGCTAGGGCCAATTAGCTTGCCAAAAGAAATGAAACAGTTTATACACAAACACACACATAAACAGACACAGAGACACGCACAGACACACAGGCCTTGTTTACACTTGGTTTTAAAATGTCTTGGGTGATCGTATCACAAGTGGACAACCAAGACATATCCCCATTGACAACTGTATCTATCATGCATCACAAAGGTGTCCAGATGACCAATTGTGTTCAGATTTCATTACTGCCTTCGTCACTGCTACTAAAAGGTCAAATGGACCCAAACGCAGATCCTACGTAAGTCTCGGTCATCAGACAACTGCCAAAACATCCACCATGTACTGAGGATAAATTTTCCTATGACACGTTGGGAATGCATCAGAATGTATTAGCATTTTCAGTACAAAAGATATTTGGTCAAATTAGAGCTGGGCGATATGACAAAAAATAAATAAATCACGATTTTACCTGTATTAATCGATATCGATAATTATCGATATTAGTTTTATAATGCTGTTCCAGTTTCCAAACAGTATGTATCCTAATACAGGGGTGGCCAATCTTATCCGCAAAGGGCCGGTGTATATGCAGGTTTTTGGGAAAACCTTTGGTCAGCTGTTCAAACCCAGGTGTGAGGACTCTTCAGCCAAACAGGTCTCTAATTAGTAATCTAATTAGGGAGTTGCAGCAAAAACCCGCATACACACTGGCTCTTTGCGGATAAGATTGGCCACGCCTGTCCTAATATACATAACCTGAATGAACAAGTTAAAATAAACAATATTATTAACAAATAAGATTTATTTTTAACGAATGGCACAAACTACATAAATACAAAATTCCTTTAAATTATAAAAGGTTATTTATGATCAAGTACTCAAAATAACATGTACCACAGCTAAAGTGAACAAAACAACATAACACAGTATCTATAATCATAGGGTTCCTTTTGGCAATCAGCGTGCTCGACTGGATGGTATTTCGGAGGTCGTGAAACAGATTTATTGTATTACCAGACTTTGTTGGAATCTGTCAGCGGCATATTTTGCAAACTGGCTTTATCTGTATTTTGTCTGTTCTGAGATAGCCGAACCACTTCCATACTTTGGACGACATATACCTTTTTTTCGGTAATCTCCTCCTGTGCAATTAACACATTCTCTTCCTCCACTTCACTCTGCGGTGCATCTGCGCTCCCCGACATCTTTTTTTCCCCACACACACTACCACGTTGCTGTTGTTTACAACATCGACTTTTTAATGGGGACAGGTAAACTTGCAGGGTCGTCGGTGATTGGCTTTTGCGCTGGCGTTCAGCCAAGCCTACATGCTATGCAATAGGAGCAAACAGGTTGGATCAAATTTTATAGCCTGTTTATCATCGTTATCGTCCTCCTTTTTTATCTATAAAAAAAAAATCCAGATCGTTTTATCGCCCAGCACTAGGTCAAATGCACTTCAGACCACACTGGCAAGTGGGTTGAGTGATCAGATCACAAGGTGTCTTAGTGGTCAATCACACTTGTATTTAGCGTTGTCCACTTGCGATCCAATTGCCAAAAACACATTTAAAATCCAGGTGTAAACAGGGCCTCAGGCAAACAGAATCACAGAGACAGACAGACACATACACATATGGACACAGACAAACACATGGACAGACACATTTTTGCCCTGATTAATTGTCGCTAGGAATTTTTCTTAACTGAAATCACAAAGAAGACATGAATTCACAATTGTTGTTGTTAGATAAGCCTATTTTTTATACAATGAAATAAAATATAACAAGTTCAGTTAACCTTGTTGACTGTCATGCTTGACTGATAGTGTCAGTTTCACTTTTACTGTAAAAGCAATATGGTCAGCAGGTGGTATAATTGGTTTGTCTCAATTGGTGTAACTACTATTTCATAACAGGGTAATATATAAGAAAATTAATGTGGAATAAAATATAATTTTCTATTACAATGTAATAACGTTTTTTAAACAATTTTTACATAATTTGTCAGCTTTTTTACAAAACCAAGGCATTTTCAACATATGCAATATTTCAAAAATGCATAAAATTTAGAGAATCCTAATATATATTTTTTTTATGTGATAATTTAAAATGAAGTAATTATTTTATAGTTTTTAGTACACTTACGTACACTCCAAGTGGATAAAATATTCAACATTTGACATTTTCAAGCGCATTCAGTCTTACCTCTTTATAAATGGTGCAAACCTCATTTCAGATGACAGGAAATTGACATGAGTATAAAATGTACATTTTAACAAAGCTGATGTATGCTTTTAAAACAAGTTTTTAAAAGATCTTTGAATTGATCATCTTGCCAATCCTTACTTGTCCCTGACCCATACCCTGGGACCTATGTGTCGGCCCAGAACATCCCACAGGTGTTTAATAGCATTCAGGTCCAGTGAGTATGGTACCCAAGGCATTGTTTAGACATTCCACCGCTACTCCCGTGTGAGCCGAGCCGCATGAAGATGAGCATTATCGTGTTGAAATATGGTGATGTTCTAGGGCTGCTGCAGGAAGGGATAATATGTCCCTCTTGCTCAAAGGCACTGCTGCTGAGTCAAGCGTGGCAAAACTAACTTCTGGTGTTTATCTGAGAGGCTTCTCACCAATGTGCAATGCCAGCAAGAAGACACACAAGATACCTAAAAGCTGATTACCAGACTATACCTGGTCACCTTAATTGCACATTGGTCTCAACAAACTCAGTCAACCATTCAAATCTCAATCAACGATGACCAGGTATAGGATAATACACACATCACAGAAACTGTAAATCACCCCAGTGACAAAAACCTTGATAAGTTTCTATTGATGCTCAGTAATAATATGTATATGTGTGTATATATTCATTTTGAGTAGTATGGCGTTCCATACATTGTAACACTAGACACACAACAAAATATAACCAAATTGGTACTCATAAACGTGTTATAACAGCTTTTTATTATTAATGAGTTACTACCATTTATAAGTAGTAAAGGGGAGCTTTATTGCAAGATGGCACTAAAAAAAATGCATCTAACCTAAAGTAAATTACTTTCCAGGAAGTGGTTTATACACAAGGTTATAAAACAGTTGGCATTTTCAGCTTTCTTAATTCAATGAGTGAAGAATGCTCTGGCTTTGTTTAGCAAACCACCTTAATAGTGTTCGGTAGATTAACCACCTGGGCAGTCTTAATTTGCCGACTAGGGAAACAAAACGTTCATTTCACTGCTCACTCCCACTACAAGTAAATGCATCCATAAGACCTCATATTAGTAATAAGGTTAGCATTAAAACAGTGCATTCCTTGCCAGAAAAGAAAGACTTCATTCAAACTTTTAACCGCAGGTTTCTGTACTAACCAGCACAAACAAATGTCTCCAAAAGTACTGGTCTTTTTTTGCAATTTATTTTTTAACAAAATATTTTCTGTTCCCCTCAGATATCCCTGCATATTACATAAACTTCATGTAAAAAACAAACGGAAAAGGTCCATATACCACTTGCAAAGCCCTTGCTTACATTAACTGCGTCAAGCGTCCACGGCGATGTTTTGTCTGACTTCACCGCTGTTCAATTGGCGTTTCTGCCTTCACTTTCATTAAGAAAAAGGTAAATTTACTCATGCTCAATATTCAGATCTGTCCGAGGACTTGGCCAGTTTCAAATTTTTTGTCCAATTTCCTACCCGTGTTAAGTACACAGCACACTGACGTCGCCGTCCTGCCACAAAGCGATCAATCAGCAAGTCGAGTAGCAATTTCCCTAACACTGGCTGCGATCTGTATCTGAAGAACAAAAATTTAGTTATTTCCCCAGTATTTACTTATGTATTCTTAATCTAAAATACTTAACCTAAAATACAGAAAACGAACATAAAAAGGGCTATACTTTTGTAATGATACGTCTGTATAAAATCATTATGTAAACGGAGGCACTCTCTACTGTAGCAAAGTACTAATCTTTTATCCAAAATCCACATTGCCTCAGCATAGAAAAATGACTGAATGCACTTCGCCCCAAAACTTTTGAACACATAGTTATTTTTAGCATTAAAGAATCATTCTTAATACTACCGTAAATTAATTGCTGAAATTTCTCAAAACTTTCAAGTTAAAGTAGTTCTATATTACGTTCAGATAAATTTGCTTCATGTTATTCAGTCGATCACTAACACAAAAAACAAGTAATGTCAAGGTAAATTATTTCCAAATATGAGTGCTGACTCAAGCAATTTATATACAATGGTGAAAAGTCTTCAACAAACTAAAGGGCGCCCCCATTAAACTATGAATTACAAATTTTGCAGAAAGTGCCCGAAAACCTACCAAAAAGATCGCTCTGTCATGCAAACAACCATTTACCTACAGGTGGTAGGCGATGCATCCCCACATCTACCTGACATTAAAATTGCCACCAAACTTGCCATATTTTAACTTACTATAAATTACTCCATCCCATTGCAACCTCGTCGCATTACCGGAACGAACTCGGAGTTACAATGCGACCACAGAGTTTCAACAAAATCCACGAAAAAACTAAACACACTCACACTGAGAAGACAATCTGGTCGTGTGCCCGTTACCTTATTCTTCGGCACCTTCATAGACAAAAACGCTGTCATAACGTACGAATCGCAATTCAGCCCGTCTTCTCACCTGCTTTTGTAGGAACCCGACATGATTCAGCGTGGGTCTTTTAATTTTTTTCGGTCCTTGCAGACCAAACGGAAGTCGGTGTAACAAGAAAAACAATCCGATAGGGGAACTTGGGTATCCTCAAGTAAAGTAGAAGGTCGGGGGAAATATATAAGTGTTAATGGATCTTCGCCGCGGAGGCTATTTTCTAAACATATTTAGAACTTAGAAATTATTCAGATTTTTTTGGCCGTAAACGTCACATCCGCATACACAGTGACGCAAAGCTCAGTTACACAACGTCAACGTACATTTCAAAGGGAAAAAGTACATATCTTGTATGTTTAAATTCGGGAAAATAATCCAAATTAATTTTCATAGAGAAAAAGCTGATATTTTATAAAAGAATAATACTAAAGATATTCCCAAAATGCTGCTCAGTTACAGTTTTAATTAATAACTCCTAGGACACTAAAGAGCAAAAAGCATGTTTGTTAGGTAAAACGCAGTTTTTATTTTGTCAGGTTACTGTAGTACGGTTTGACAACTCTCTTGGTGAGTTGGTCAATTAGTTAATTGTAATAACATTTTTTTTAATCCTCTTTCCTAGCGCAGGAAGTAATTCCTTGCGCTGGTCTTTAGCAAACGGGAAGTGGCGATTTTATTGTTGACAGCTGAGTGTTACACGAAACAGAGCAAAAGCAAAACACACAACCTGTTTTAAACAAAAAGAAAACAGTCAGATCATATCGAATTGACCGGAGCGACTACTCGTGATCGGGGTCAAGGTGGGAGGACTGTCTCATAAACTGTCTACTTGTGCGGCTCTGTGCAAATGCTGCACGGTGTTGGAGATCGAGGTAACCCGCTGCCAGCTGTAGCAGCTAGCTAGGAGAGCTCGCCGATGCATCGGATCGGGATCACAGTCAAGCCCTGAACCGGCACGTCGATCGCAAGGTAAGCGAGATCCTCGACTTCTCCGCCTCTCTGGGGGATTTTCCCTTTTTTTCCATGGAGGTGAGGCTCTGTCAGTTGTTAGCGCAGTTGTCATGTCCTTTCACCTGCACATGAACAGTATTAGCCAGATGCCTGTCTTGTTTTAAGTGATTTGTAAGTGTGTGTTTTGTTTTTTTCCTAAGTGGCTCCCTATCTATGGAGTCCCCGAACACATCGGCGCAGACTTACTAGCAGATCACCTTATTTAATCACACTTGTTTTGCATTTTTGTCTACCAAAACCCGCATTTTGCCTAGCCGTTCCTTATGTTTAGGCTAAATTAATCAAATTGGAAACTGAAAGTTACTAGTGCATTAGGCAACTTTGAACGTGGTGTGCACGTAATCGGACGTAGATGTGTTTGATTGTATCATTCTTGTACTAAATGTAGATATAATCTTTGTCCGTGCAACAAGCTCTTAAGTCCAAGTGTGTGGTAGCAACACCCTAAAGCTTTGGGTAAGGTTTGTTTGCACCTCTGCTTTCCATAGAGACCGGTCACTTCTCCTGTTTACGTACCTGTATGCTACTATCTAGAGACGTTCACAGTCTCTCATTGCAGTGGTGAAAGTTTGGGCACACTGGCATGTATAATGTTAAGGGCGGATCTAGACGGGACAGACTTGCGATGGCACCCCCATATATAAATAGGTGGGCCTGTTACAAAGCGGGCGGTAGGAAAAACACAACGGCAGTCAAAACTCTGATATAAATCATATACATTATACGCACTGAAGCACGTCCGTACGAGATGTTCTGACTTGATTTATCCGCGATACTCCGGCATATAGAGAGATATGAGCGCCGATCACATTGAGTATTGATCCAGGGAAGCCCGGTTTTGAGTGTAGTTACCGTTACTGGTCTGTACGACAGAAAGCCGTGTCTTTTTCATAACACACAGCTAAGGTATACCTCATTTTTATTCCCGTGAGAATGAACGGTGTATGGATTTGTGAAGCGTGATAAATGCAATAAAAAACTGAAAGTGATGTCCTGAAGATCACCCGAATATGCCGAATAATTACTTTGCTGCATATGAGCTGATATTTGGGAATGAGCTGATATTTATAGCAATTACAATGCCTCTGTCCAATGTCTTTTTCTTTTAAATGTGCTGAATTATATGAAATATTTCTTAAGTTGTTTTTTGTGTCAGATTTTAACAGTCCTGCGTGGTTCTTGTTAGGTCCTACTGGCTGATGTCTTTGTTTGCCCTACAGGATTTGGCTCTCCCTACCTGTGGTGCGGTACAGAGTTTTAGGTCTTCCACATTTCACCCAGCATCGACCGGCCTCCCAATGCCTTCTGAGTGAGGCTGCATCTTCACCTATCAACCTCCAGGCCAACTGCTTGCTCCTCATCATTGACTGTTTGGGGGGAGCGGGAGGGGGGGAGGGAGGGAGGGAGGAGGAGGCGGAGGAGGAGTCACCATGGCTACCAAAGTGGGGGACGACCCAGATTCCCTGATCGCGCTCTCCACGGATTATTGCCTGCGGAACCTGAGCCGGACCATGTGCTGCACAGGCGACAAGGGTGGCCTCCGCCTGCGACCGGACGTGTTCCTGCCCAGCGAGATATGTGACAAGCTCGTCAACGCGTACGTCTGCTGCTCTGTCTGTTTGGCAGATAGGAGCAGATTACAGCAGATGCTTATGCTCCAGTGTGTTTGGTGTTCCAGGTATATGGATTTGGTGCACACGGACAGTGACTTTGAGGGCCACGATGGCTTTTTCCTGCTCTTCTCGGACCCTCGGAGCACCAGGCTGTCCCGCGTCCACCTGAGGGAGGATGCTGTCCTGGACCGGGACTTGCAGGCCATCGCGAAGCAGGTGGGCATGTGTTCAGGACCCATCTGCAAATATGACACACACAGGACATCAAAGAACAGACAAATTAACATTCAAATAAAATAGGCTGCAATCGGCTTGGATGCAGAACATTTGTTGTTTTATCTGTGTTATGTAGTGTTGGCTCTGTTGAGTTTAAAAGTATTTTTTCTATGCTGCTAGGACCCTTATTCCACACCAACCACTTTTTGTATACTATGCTTCAGTTTTTCACACCTCATCCAGGTAGCCATCATCTAACTGCCTATCTTGGTCAGGCTTTTGGAGGTGGGGGGGCGCTGGGTGGGCTCATTCACACTTGTTAATATATGTTCTTATGAACATAGGAAGTATGAAGGGAGGCCATTCAGCACAATTATGCCAATGGATATTTTAAATTATTGGGTAAATACTGTTTAATTTAGCACTGATTTAATCTTGGGCTGTCATCAGGGGTATATCGGATTATTTTTTTGTTTGTTTAAGATCATGTTTTGTCTCAGTTTCCTTTTTGATGTTTGATGTTTTGACCCCAACTTTGTCCAGCAACTCTTTGAGACCTTGAATAATTATTTTTGCCCTGTAAGAGCTTTGTAATTTTTAAGGGAGCCCTGTTCAGCCCCTCTTTCTAAAAAGGGTCCTTGTATTGTTTTTGTTGACCCTGGCAGGACCTGATTGAGCTGCACCTAACCAACTGCAACAACCTATCGGCGCGCAGCCTGAAAACGCTGTCTGACTTCCGGCACACGCTGGTTTCCCTCAGCCTCTTCGGCTGCAGCAACATCTTTCACAGGAAGGGGATGGACTTCAGCTTCCAGGGCTTCAACCGACTGCGGCTGCTGAACCTGGGCTGCCTGCCCCCGGATGTGGATGTGGAGGCCCTTCTGAGCCCCCTGACCTCCCTTACCGCCCTCGACCTCTCTAGTGTCCTGCTCCCAAGGCCGGCCTTTTTGGCCCAGTGGAGGGAGCGTCTGACCTCACTGGTGCTGTACAACGTGGAACTGTGCGAAGAGGTGGTCCACACTGTGCTGCAGATGGACCAGCTACGGTGAGCTGTGAGGCCCAGAAGCCTTGTGCCTACTGGTGGAATTGTTCCTTGCCTTGAAAGTAGGCTTTATCATTCTTGATTACGCGAGTGGGGCAAGACCCCAAAGGTGTTATGGACTCTCTGTACCCCCCAGAATCTGTTTATATTGTATTACCTGAGGCATTTAGTAATCGTTGGGGAAGGTGGTGTGCTGGCAGCAGCGGAGTCCCGCCTTTCTCCTTGCACTGTGGGGGTAACGGCCGCGTTCCCTCTTTGCCTGTGTCTGTCCTCAGGCACCTGGACATCTCACGAGAAAGCCGACGAAGCGGCAAGTTCAAGCTGACCAGGAAGCTGCTGACAGCCATCGTGCAAAGCCTCACCCACCTGGTGTCACTGGACATCTCTGGCCACGTCATGCTGGACAACTGTGCCGTCCCTCCCTTCGAGGAGGCCATGGGACGTCCTAGGTAGGAAGGGGTGGGACTCTGCTTTAGATTACTTTTTATTTCTTTGCCACTTCTGAGAGAAATCTTGGGTGCCTTTTAAAGCCCCCCAAATTACAGGCCTCGGCAGTGTCGTCTTTGACATTTATTCAAGGTTACTTTGGAAGGGAGGGTGAGCTGTGCCATGCCATGACAGGTCACGTGACACTGAAGCCTCCTTCACTTAGCATTACTTGCTAACAAGCTTCTCGTTGAATATTTCCATTTCTCTCTCCCTCTCTCTGTCTGTCTTGCCTTGCACAGCACTGATCCCACTAAGAGCAGCATCTACCCACTGCGTGAGCTGAAGAGACCCCTACAGTTCCTGGGCCTCTATGACACCACGCTCTGTAACCTGATGCACATCCCTGCCTATAAGGTGAGCTGTGGAGGTGGCTGTCTCCTTTTCCTGCTCCTGGTTGACACCTTGAGCTTGTCAGGAACGGGATGGGTCAGACTTAATCATTCATTTTACTTATAGAAAAATTTCCTTAAAAACTGCACAGTGTTAAGGAAATGCAAGCCTGTTGGATGCAGATATAATTACAATTGAATCTTCAGAATAATTTATACGTTTAATAACAGTGCATGGACAAAAGTATAATCTCTGGTTTTATATTTTTTTTATATCGGCTTGTTGCTGCTAAGTTTTGTTTTACCTTGGGTTGGGTAGGGCACTACATATACATAAACTGAAGTGAATGAAGTAGCCATATTAGTGCTGCTTATCACAGTAGCCTTACACTCACGCTGTCATCTTCATCCTGCTTCAGGTTACCGGCGGCAAAAACGAGGAGCAGATCCTGAACGCCATCGAGGCCTACACGGAGTTCCGTCCAGAGCTGGCACACCGGGCCATCAACCAGCTGTTTGACATCGCCAGGATACAGCACTGTGGCCAGCTGCTCCGGGCCCTGCAGGTATGGGCAGAGCTCTTTGCTTACCCACAATGCATTGCAGTTTCCAGGCCCTACAGTAGCGTCTATATACCTCCAAATGTGGTGTGATTTTTGACTCAGAATGTGAAGACACTGCTTGTAATCATCTGTGTTCATTGCTTTTGATCCTCCCATGACTCATATGGAGTCAAAATGATTAGATCTAGCATTTTCTGGTATCTGAGCAGTTTATTGGACATTCAGTATGCATAAATTGCCACATTTTATATTTGATGCACATTTTTTGTATTAAAGCTAAGATATGCCCCTTTCCAGATCTAGCAAGCATCCATCTCCAGGGATTCAGCAGATATAAATCCATTCACCGTCCATATGTGCTTATGCAGGGCAGGGTTGCAGTTAGCAAGGAGCCTATTATAGGAAGTACAGTGCACAAGGCAGGGGGCACGAGGGATGACTGTGACAGTTCATCACAGGGCACAAACACACTATAGACCATTTGGAGTTAAGTGTTGGAATGAAATTGGAGTATCCCTGCTCAAACACAGAGTGGTCATGCAAACTCTACACAGAAGTAGCTGAAGGCAGGAATTGAAGCCCTGGAGATGTGAGGCTAGCGTGATACCAGTTGAGCCACTATGCTGCTGTTGGCCCAGCAATAAAACACTTTATTAAACTGAATATACCACTCACCAGTTCCTTGTGTTAGAACCTTGCTAACGTCAGTAGCTGTGCCCGGCTTCAGATGCGTGTAATTGCTGCCCCCCCCCAGCTGGTGATTGCAGCCCTGAAGTGCCACAAATACGACAAGAGCATCCAGGTGACGGGCAGTGCTGCACTCTTCTACCTGACCAACACAGAGTATCGCTGCGACCAGAGCACCAGGCTGCGCAGAGAGGTCATCCAGGTGGTGCTGAATGGGATGGAGCAGTACCAGGAGGTCACGGTAGGAAAGGGAGGAGCTTAACCTGCAAGTCATATCAGTGCATGCATCATGTGACTTGAGGATGGGTGAAAGGAATGGGGCGGAATTGGTTTGGGAGGACAGTGGGGGGGAGGGATGAAAACGGACAATCATTTGGGCTTTAATACAAGGGAAAGACACAATGGATGTTAGGTTCAGGGAAAGGCGGTAGATGGGTTCAGGCTAAAAGATCATAGTGTCACCTGCTTGACAATATTAATATTCTTGGTCATTGTATACCAGTGAACGGATGGACTTATCCTGGTGTGTTTATCTTCTTTTGCTGCCCCTGTATTTCATAACTCCACCCCAGGTCCAGCGGAACTGCTGTCTGACCCTGTGTAACTTCAGCATCCCTGAGGAGCTGGAGTTCCAGTACCGGAGGGTGAACCAGCTTCTCCTGCGCATCCTGGAGCCGACACGGCAGGACGAGTCCATCCAGCGCATCGCCGTGCACCTCTGCAACGCCCTGGTCTGCCAGGTGGACAACGACCACAAGGAGGCGGTGGGCAAGATGGGCTTTGTCAAGGCAAGTCATACAATCGGCCTGAAGCCCACAAACACAGTGGCTCTCATCATACCGGCTTTTAAATACATTAAACATGTAGGAAGGGGGCCTGGAGTGGTTAGGTCTCGGGTTTATAACTGAAAAGATTTTGGTTGAAGTCTTAGATGCATTCCTGAAGCTGTATCCACAGACTGAATATCCTGTAAAATATCCAGCCATATAAATAGTTAAAGCATTTTCTTTGTATAAGAGTATCTTTTAAGTTAAATGTAAATATAGCAGCCAGGCCAGAAAAATATGCAGTGTTGAAGACTCAAATCCTGAATGTGTATTTATGAGTTAGCATTAATGCTGTTCTCCTCCCCTTGGGCCTTATCTATCTTTCTCCGTCAAACATTTTCATTTTCAGACTATGCTGAACTTGATACAGAAGAAGCTTCAGGATAAACTGGTGAGTCCAAATGAGGTCTGCTTTTTTCCAGTGTTAAAAGGGACTCATGCAGTGATGTGTTGGTTGATATTCTACTAGTCTCTAAGGGAAGGAGATGAAATGGCTGCTTAAGTGTCATATGCAGGCATGATCTGCACTGAACTGAGGTGGCAAAATCAGCACTGAGACCTTGAGCGGTGTGGAAGATGCTGGTTTACCCATCTTGCAGGACTTTCCAGACCCCAGATATTATAACATTTTTACCTTTTTAAGCTGCTTTGCTTTATTAATTAGTACTGAGAAATCAAAGTGTTAGTTATCTCAACCAAGAAGTTGCAACTGAATATTTTCTTTCTGTAATGCAGGTTAGGTCTCATGCTTTCCTACAGCCTTGTTTTAAGTTTACCTGTTTGATGCCTTTGTAGCCTACGCTAACTACTGCTCAGCATTATATGCCTGTCTGTGTTAGTAGCCATGTTCCTAAAGTGAATTTGCTAGCATAGAAACATAGCACTAATTAAGCGAGATAATAGCATCTAAAATGAATTATCATTGCAGTGTGGAATAAATCAATTAAAGATGAAATGAAGAGTAGTCATACTCTGTCCCTCCCTCCATCTCTGCCTCCCTCCCTCATTTACTGTCTGGGACCACAGTGCGATCAGGTGATGGAATTCTCCTGGAGTGCCCTGTGGAACATCACAGATGAGACGCCGGATAACTGTCGGATGTTCCTGGAGCGCAGTGGCATGGCCCTTTTCCTGGAGTGCCTAAAGGTAAGGTCAGACTGCACACTCCTAATCATCCCATTAGTTGGGGGGCTCAAGAAGGGATCATCACCAGGAATTTGAGATGATATTGGAAAACATGCTGGCTCAGTGGGTAGCAGCACCATGGTCTCAGGTTCAAGTCCCATGTCTGAATGGACTTCGTAAGTTAATTGGTGTCTCTCAACCTTGTGGGAGTTTTACTTATATAAAAGTGTTCCAAGGGCAGAATGAAAAATGGTTATCTCTCTGAACCAATCAGGTTGTAATGGAGGTGGGTCCAAGCAACTAGATGAGACAGGATCAACCAATCAGATGGTTCCGCCTCCTCTAGTTTCTTGGACGCACCCCCTCTACAATCTGATTGGTTATTTCTCTGAACCAATCATTTTTTATTCTGCCCTCAGAACACTTTCGTGTAAGTAAAACCTCCATTGTGTGCCTTGTGTTGCATTGGCATCCCATACGGGGTGTCAGCTGCCTAGTGCCCTGTGCTTCATAAGATAGACTTCTTGCTCTGTATTGGATAAGCAGTTATGAAAGATGGAATGGAAACACGTATGCGACTAGAACAAAATTCCATCTTGTTTGGTTGAAGTATTTCATAACTGTATAGTGTTAAATTTACCTCAAGGTATCAGGAAATATGTCTGAGGCTCAGCTACCTGAGTACACACTCCAAAGCTACTGTGCTTGGTTTGGAGAGGCAGTCTCTGTCACCTGCTCACCGTCTGGTGTCTGTGATATCGCGGGCCGCGGCTAGCCGTGAAGTTGATGGGGGTGTTGGGAGAATGTATCCTCTCCTCACATGGCAGCATGTGGGGAGCCTCCTGTTCCTTGTGTTGAACGCTGTCTGAAGTGGTGATGTTGTCTTTGAGATTACAGCCATCAGAGTTGTATTTTGTGCAATAGATTCGACATTAATAAATGCGTGACTGGTTCCTCCTTTCTACTTTGACCTCTGTGACATTCGTGACATTTCTGCGATGTGGCTCATTTTGCATGTCACCCTGTGTGACCGGTGTCACGTTGCCGTGGAAACATGTATTGGCCCCATAAATACATGTATGATAAATGTATACATCTCTGAAGTGGCTGCTTTTAACTCCCAGCCCCCCATATAGTTACCTGTATTGGACGTTCCTGTGTCCTGAATGACACAGTCTATATTTAGCGTTGTTCAGTGTCTTTTGTCAAAAGTCTGTCAATTCCATAATTTTCCATTGACATTTTTTTTTGTCTAATCTGCCTAATATACTGCCTAATTTTTGGTCCTCTGCAGACTGACAAGAGTCATTGAGGTCAGACAAGCGGAAGCACAGTTAGTCCTTTATCTCTACTCCATCCATCCACCCACCCACTTATTTTTCAGTAACGGCAATCAGGTCCCTGCAGGTCTGCCTCAGAAAGCCTGTGGTGTAATGTAGGGTGTTCCGTGCTTCAGGCCTGGCCCGAGCTGACCCCATGGCTCATACCCATTGCTCACGGGTGTCTCCTTTCTCCGCAGGAGTTCCCTGACAAGCAGGAGCTGCACCGCAACATGCTGGGGCTGCTGGGTAACGTGGCAGAAGTGAAAGCGCTTCGGCCGCAGCTGATGACGCCACAGTTCATCACGGTGTTCAGGTGGAAGCAAGTTGTCACTTTGTTCCCCCTCCTCCTGTCTCTGCTCTCTTTTACACTGTAATTCTCAGTTATAGATTGTTTATTTTTAAAGTAACTGTTTAGATTCAGCACTGATATATGGTATCGGCTTCCGGTTGTGAGTGATTGTCTGTCTTAATGCATCTCGTTATAAAGACAGGCACCTTCTCTATGGGCAGCATCGCTTTCCTTTTGACATTTTAATTACACTGTGGAGTGTGGAGTACATTATCAGGCGGCAAGGTCCTGTAGTTAAATTCTCTTCTCCAAATGTATGACATGGTTTTTGTTGTGGTGGGCCTCTGTCTGTATGGCGATGTAGTAACCTGCTGGACAGCAAGGCAGACGGCATCGAGGTGTCGTACAACGCCTGTGGCGTGCTCTCCCACATCATGTTTGATGGGCCCGACGCCTGGACCATGGAGGAGCCCCAGCGGGAGGAGGTCATGGAAAGGATGTGGGACGCCATCCGGAGCTGGGATGTCAGCTCACGCAGAAACATCAACTACAGGTGCCTTGGGTCGGGTTTGGGTCAGTGACATTGCGACTTTAGTTACTCATGACCAGCTTGGGGCTCAGGTCATTGTGAAACATCAACGAGTGTCCACTGTTGGTGAAGTCACGTTGACTTAGGGGCACCTCTAACTTCTAGGGTGGAGTTTGGATAAATTTACACCACCTAGCAGGTACTCAAGTCAATGTATAAAACATTGGATGGGATTATGAACATGTGACCTGGTCTGTCGGTGTGAGAGAGGGAATTGAAGACTGATTTGTAACTTTAATGCCCTCAGACACCCACATCCTTACTGCAACATTTACTCCATTATGAGAGAATGTCAGACTTTAGGCCCCTCAAACTCCTAAAATGCCCATTTCCTGCCCAGGTCCTTTGAGCCGATCCTTCGTTTGCTACCCCAGAGCATCGCCCCCGTCAGCCAGCACTGGGCCACCTGGGCCTTATACAACCTGGTGTCTGTTTACCGTGAGTACCAAACCATTTGTCCCCATTAACACTGTCAGCATCATCCTCAAGCAGGGAGCAACATTTGGATGCCGGTCGACTTCAAAAATGTGAACAATTGACTGTGACTTTTGAAAATCAAGCAAAACCTCTAATTCTCCTTCTCCTCCTGCTCTCCTCCCCTCCACAGCGAGTAAATATTGCCCCCTCTTGATCAAGGAGGGTGGGATGAATCTCCTGCTGAGTGTACTGGAGCTGCCTAGTTCTCATGAGGAGACCAAGGATATGGCAAGGTATGGCGCAACTCCCTGACACCAAGTATCTGGACAGTTAAGACTAAGGAAAGATGTGTAATATTCACTACATTCATGCAGTTAGTGAATTCCAGTAGATCCCACTAAGTCTTAAATTTTCTTGTTGGTCATTATCAGTCATTTCAGGTTATTATTTTCTTAAGAACGTGGTGGCTCAATGGGTAGCACTGTTACCTCACACTTTCAGGGCTGGGGTTTAAGAGCGCTCCCTGCTGTATGTGTGGAGTTTGCGTCCTTTCCTCATGTTGCATGGGTTTCCTCCAGGTATTATGGATTCCTCCCACAGTCCAAATGCATGCAGTTAGGGCAGTGTTTCCCAATCCGGTCCTCAGGGACCCACAGGGTCGAGCTCCCTCTGTGACACTGCTTTTAGAAGTTGGAAACATTGCAGACTCTAATATAGCACCAAGCTAATTGGATCCATGTTTTTGATTAATTATGAGCAGAGGTAGAAAGTTCGGATCCAGCACGTACAAATCCAAACAAAGATTTTGTTTCATGTAACCAGTTGAGTACTCTGTGACTGTGACTCTTTATACTCAAATGGTTGTTTGAAAGAAAATCTTAGTCTGGATTTGTACTTTTTAGACCTGAACTTTCTACCTCTGATTGTGAGGTTTGTTTAATTGCTCTGTGCCTCTTTGTGGCTTCCAGGAAGGTCATGGAGCACTGTGGGAACTTCAAAGAGGACCCCATGGAGACCGGGCGGTAAACAGCACAGAAGGAGGACAACACTAGGAGATGTGAAAAAGTGGTTATAGAAACGGATGGCTTTTGTTTTCTTCACACCAGAGGTAACTGTGTGCATCCATTTAGTGTAACAGGTGGATGGGGGGAACTTCTGCTTCTCCACCAATCCTTTCAGGAGGAACTTTTCAGTGTGATGACTGAACAGAGATGTGGCACATGGGAATTATTTTTTCGTTTGTGGTATTGCACATGATAAGCTTTACTTGTACAAGTTAAATGGTTTTGTTTAGGTTTTTTTGTTTGTTTGTTTTTGCGTGTCTTGAAAACACATGAGAAGTGTCTGTTAATCGACAGCTAGAGAAGTTTTCAGAGTGATTCTCCTCGCTGAGAGTCTGCGAGCTTGGCTTTCCACATGGCTATCTGCTGTCAAAGGACTTGGTCGCTCCCTTTATTCCTTTTCTGAATGTTGCAGCCCCCTGATGCCGATTTCAATCCAGAAAGGCTCAGTTATGGTCCCGAGCCTCTGGAGCTGCCGGATGCTGGGGGTTTTGGACTGTGCGGAGTCTTCATGTCGCACCTCCTTTTGGGCTGGGTTTTTTTTTTTGTGTGTGTGTGTGCGCGTGTGTGTGTGCGCGTGTGTGTGTGCGCGTGTGTGTGTGCGCGTGTGTGTGTGCGCGTGTGTGTG
>JAAGVU020000113.1:24865055-24896006 GCA_011763525.2 Mormyrus iriodes
AGAAACAACTAGTAGCTTTAAGTAAAATATTCATTTGAAGTAGTAATGAATTGAAGTAGTAATGAATTGAAGTAGTAGTAGCTGCTGTTCTGAATTAGAAAGTCCATTGACAAGCAGTGCCATTGGGTGTTTTTAATTAGTAACACTTGCAATAACAACACAAATATTTGTGTTTAGTATCCATTTGGAAGTCAATGACTACAATTGCAATTGGTAGCAAAATGAGAAGAAAAGAAATGAAAGTCAGTCAAAAAAAATTACACTTAATAAAAATAAAATGTCAGTGTGGAAGATATGGTGGCTCAGCGGGCTAAGTTTCTGGGCCTGTGATCAGAAGCGTGCCAATCTGAGCTCCAGCCTCAGCAGAACAGTCACATGTCTGTGGGCTCTTGAGCAAGGCCCTTAACCCCCAGCTTCAGGAGTGCTGTATGTTAGCTGACCCTGTGCTGTGACCCCCCCCCAAGTTATGGAGAGCAAGATGGGGTTTGCAAAGAGAAGCATTCAAAATTACTTGTGTAAATGGCAAATAAAACATGCTTGCATATGGGCAGATATGTTAGGCATTTCCTGTCAACAGACTTTTATGAAGCCAATAAATTTGCAACGTGTGCAGAATTAAGCAAGCATCCCAAGACTTTCTGTGAGCACTGTATATATAGAATTTGGGGCAGGTTGACCTCAGCCATTATATTAGTCCTGTGAAGTCCAGCCTGGGGAGCGAGTGGAATGCAGACGTGAGTGTGCGTCTAAGGCCGGCTGCCCCCCCTTATCTTCTGCATGCAGCTTTGGGCCAGGCTGGCCCTTATCAGCACGTCAGTGTGACGATGACACTCACACTACCTTTAAAATGTGGTATTGGTATTTGTTCTTTATTCCATTTTTATAAATTATTGATAATTTTCCGCGATGAGCTAAGGTGACTGGCCCTCAGCTGACTAATAATATCTTTATCTCAAGTTCTTGGCGGGCTTGTCTTCGGCGCTCCCCTTAGCATTCAGCTGCTGGCCCACTGCTCCTTACTCGTTTCTGCTTGTGCTTTTATATGAAGTGCCTTCAATATCTTGCCGCTATCAGCTTTTACCCATGTGCTCTGCTATGTGCTCTCTGAGTGCTTTTTCCAGGGCCAAAGCCTTTTGCTGTGAACCCGGCATCCCCTCTAATGAAGTGGGCTTAGGCCATTGTTTCTCAGCCTGGTCTTTGGGGACCCCCAGATGGTCCACGTTTTTGCTCCTTTCCCGAGGACCGGGTTGAGAAACACTGCCCTAGACTTCTGTCAGAGGGTTACCTGGAGGGGGAGGCAGGCTGGACTCCTTTGCTGACTTCAGGTTGGTTTGGAGGCAGGTTCTGCAGCCAAACTAGGTGTTTAGCCTTGCACACATGAATTAGCCAATGAGCTCTGAGCTCTTGTACAGTATCTCGGGGAGATTGGAAAGGTTGAGAGATTTTTACTTGCATCAAAGAAAAAACAGACCAGCAGTAGTGGGTTGGAATCCATGCTTGGTGTGGAGTCTGCATGTTTCTCATTGGAGTCACCATGTTAAGTCACCATGCTAGATGAAGTGGGTGTTGGATCTCCCCTCAAATGACACACCTGCCTGCTCTCTGCGGGTTTTCTCCTTCTGTTTTGGACAGCATGCCATGCTGTGCCCTGAATGGGATGGAGTTGGGACAGTGGAATGGTGCTGCTGTATCAGCTGATAGCCGTCTAAGTTTGGGTGGGTGGGTGGGGGGGGACTGGAAGGCCCCCAGACAAAGGGCTGCTGTATTTTATGCTGTCAGTAAGCCATCATTATGTTAAGCTCATCATTTCTTTTGCTGCCAACCAGCCGCTTTGCCTTTTATTTTCTCGCCTTTCATCTCCCGCTTCATGTCCTGAAAATGGGGGGCCATACATGTATGTTCACTCTGACGTGCAGGCCACCTGCTTGGGCGTCATCTCTGCCCCACAAAGGGAAAGCACCATGACTGCAATTTTTGTCAAAAGTGAGATATGAGCAAAATCGGGTCTGTTAGAGACTGTTTTATTTTGTGACAAAATGTCTTAGTTGAACTATGCCTATTTTTGCAGAAAATAGTGTGAAAATGACAGTAACTACAGAATAGACTACAAAAGAGCGGTATAGTTACTGTGTTTTGCCTTTGTAGGGCAGAGCTATTTAGACAGTAAGGCAGTTGTTATTGCTAATTTGTTTCCCACAAAATAGTTTTACTTGATTAGGAGATTCAGCATGACTGCTGAAATGGCCTGAAGACGTCTGCAAGCCAAGAGAGCGGTCTTATTACCCTCCTACTATTTCTGTTTCCTAGCTACCCCTCGCCCCCACGTGATTTATTCCCCTTTAAAACAGGGACATTTGCTAAGCTAGCTGTGGCTAACAACTGTGGGTGGGATTATCTTGTGCCAAGTTACCCTATTGGACGTATCGATTTAGAAAAGATGTTGATTGGCAGGCACAGTAATCCGGCCCCTGGAGAATCATGGAGCATTATTTCTGTCATTGCTAGGTGTAATGCTACACCTTGGTGATTCCACACAGAGTTTGTTTGAGGTGCCAGAATCCTCAGCCACTTGTCATTTTGCCTTGGTGTCATGTGGGCAATGGCCACCAGGGTTGGGCTGGGGTGACAGCATCAGGCCACCCTGCGAAGCCTGGGCTTGGGGTGTTGGGGGGTGAGGGTGCTGAATGGCTGGGGTCATTGTGCCCAGTGCCTGGCAACTGCTCATTGGAGCTGCGGGGATTTTCCGTTTCAGCTGCTCCCCCATGGTGTATCATGAACTTGGCTGTCTGTATAGAGGGGTGTTCTCAGCTTACTCAAAGTTGAATAGGGCTGTGCCATTTGTCTAAAGTTAGTTATTTTTTCTCTGTTGAATGTGACCCATTTAGATTTCTAAAAAAGGCTGTGGTTATCTAAAAGCTACGTAATTTAATTGAGCTGTCCGCTTTAATTTACTGGTGGTCAGTCCCAGTTCAGGGAGTTGGCCTTTGTTTTCTGGTTTTACTTTTGAATGAGCGTTCTGTTATTTGGGATTAATTCTGCTGTTGATTGAATGAACCCCATCCTGAATGTTCTTAATACCTCTTTACAAAATCATATGTTTATGGGGTTATATTTAAAATATGAAATGTTTCCTTAATACAGTGCTGCGTGAGCAGTCATGGATGATGGATGGCTAGAATGTTTTTAATTCCCTGTTGTTTAAGATTATTTTAGTGATTTTGTGTTTTTAACCATTTCTCTCACCATCCCTTCGTACATGATCAGAAAATGGACACCGGTGGGGTCAAGGTGCTGGAGACAGCTGATGACATCCAGGACCGCCGGCAGCAGGTTCTGGACCGGTACCGGCGCTTCAAGGAGTTGTCGGTGGTTCGCCGCCAGAAGCTGGAGGACTCCTACCATTTCCAGTGCTTCCGGCGAGATGCCGATGAGCTGGAGAAGTGGATCCAGGAAAAGCTGCAGGTTGCCTCCGATGAGAACTACAAGGACCCGACCAACCTACAGGTGGGCGGGGGAAAGACAGGGTCATACCATTTGTTGGTTTTGGGGGTTTTAAGAATTGAAATACTAAAGTTATGTTTTAAGTAAAAAACCAAGTTATTAGAGGGTTTGTTTATCTCCTGTAGGGCAAGCTTCAGAAGCACCAGGCCTTTGAGGCAGAGGTGCAGGCCAACGCAGGCGCCATTGTTAGGCTGGACGAGATGGGCAACCAGATGATTTCCGAGGGCCACTTTGCCTCCGAGACCATCCGTGTAAGCCTCCTGCATGCCCCTCCCAAAGCCTGTCACACTAATATAAACATGCCATGAAGCACGGAGCATTCTCTGGACCGGCGATCTCCAACTGCATACATCTGAAAGCCTTGTTCTTATTGCCCCGACTTTGAGTCAATGTGCTGCTGACATGTTTGACCATATAATCCTGTTCATTGAGTATAGCCACTTAGCCCATCTCTCATATCTTATTGATTCACAGTTCAGATTGCATATCCATACATCACTAAGTTTTAGACCGGACAACTCTGGTTCTTTGGCCACATTTGTGCTGGTTTTCACTTTAAATATAAATTTGTTATGAGAAGTCTTCAGCTTTCCTGGATCCCAGTAGCTTCCTGTAATGTAGTCAGATGTCTAACTTTGAGAAATATATAAAAAAACTACTTGTTGAGCTCAGGTCTATGATGATGTTGCAGAAAACTTTAGTGTAAAAGCAAAGACCTGACCCCCCCCCCCCCCCCGCCTTCTTCTGTTTGGTTCAGTCTTTTACACCCTACCGGACTGCCCAACGACCCATAGTAAAAAGTGTCAATGTTGGTCATTATATACAAGTAGGTGCCTTGGTTGCTGTGAACATGCTGGATTTGTCCTGACGTGGGATCTGTCCTGTGCTCTTCACAGCTCTTTGTTTGCCCTGCTCTGATTTGACAAATGGTCAGCCTGCTCTGATTGCATGCCATTGATCTTTTACAACTTTTTTGAAGCTTCCAGTCTGTGACTGTAATCCAGGACAGTTCAATTGTTAGTTATTGGAGCTATGGATTCAATAATTCTGTTTAAATACAGGTGTGATGCCCGTATGAAATTGTGATCTTTTAAATAAAAAGAAAAGTTCTACTTAGCTTCTCTTTTGCATCTGAATTCCACTGTTTTGGGAGCCCTTTTTAGACCAGTGGTGTTACTTCCGCTGTATTCTTCTGACACCTTGTCCCTTTCCCTATGCCCCACCTCTACTCCCTCATATGCCCCGCCCCTTCAGAGTGTTGCCTACCCCTCTTTGCAGTATCCTCACCTCCATTCCCCTATGTTACCATGTCCCTCCCACAGACCCGCCTGGAGGAGCTGCACCGGCTGTGGGAGCTGCTACTGCTGAAGACCCGGGAGAAGGGCGAGCGGCTGATGCAGGCGCAGAAGCTGGTGCAGTACCTGCGCGAGTGCGACGAGACACTGAGCTGGATCGGCGACAAAGTGAGCATGACCCTTACGCAAGCCGCAGCTGGGGGCAAAAGCCCAGCAATGACTGGTTCCACCACTAACTGGGCTGTGCATCCGTGTATGATTACAGAAGATTAAGTAACCTTAGGAGGGGGTGTGTTAAGGCTGGCGGCCGTCACAGGGGAAGAATTAGGTGGCCATTTGATTGGTTCTCCCATCTCTCACTCTAAAAATATTTATCAGTGTGACAACTGTTTGGAGTGGGAGGGGTGGAAGCTTTTGTGGGTTAGAGACTTACACCTGAAACATTTATTTTTGTGTGCGTATGATGTTCAACGTCAACCCCCTCTCCCATGATAATCGAAAAATATCCTGGTCTAATCCATATGTTACATGGCTCTTAGTGACAGAGGAGCGTGTACTTGGATCTGTGAGATTGAGCTGCATTATTTATTATAGTTCAACTGTGCCTTGGGACATCCTGCCCACAGGAAGCCATCGTGACGTCGGAGGAACTTGGACAGGACCTGGAGCACGTGGAGGTGCTACAAAAGAAGTTTGAGGAATTCCAGGTGGACTTGGCGGCCCATGAGGAGCGGGTGAACGAGGTGAATGGGCTGGCAGCAAAGCTGGAGCAGGAGAGCCACCCGGAGATGGAGCTGATCACGCGCAAGAGGGAGGAGGTCAACGTGGCCTGGCAGCGCCTCAAGGGCCTTGCCCAGCAGCGGCAGGGAAAGCTGTTCGGGGCGTTCGAGGTACAGAGGTTCAACAGGTGAGAAGTGCTCTTCCTCTCTGTAAGGCAAAAAATGTCGGTGCCTTGATAGGTCACATGACTGTCCACTGATTGGTGCACACACAGGATATCTGGAAGAGGAAAGGCTTGTGAGGTTTTCGGGATAAATTATTCAGTTAGCCCATTATATGCTATTTGCTATTATCTTTTACCGTGTTTAATATACGGTAACAAAGATTTAACCTCATTATACGTGTCTGTAAGCCTAAATGAAAAATACCAATGAACCTTAAATGCCAACAATTTTAATATGTTGCATTTATTATTAATACACTGTTATTGGCTAATGTTACTTTTTGAGATTTGGCATGGGACAGTGTAAGTTTTGATCAAGGTGTCACCTGGGAGACTCAGGCATGGTCTGTGAGACACCCTAGTTCTGCACCGCAGGGACGTGGACGAGACAATCAGCTGGATCAGGGAGAAGGAGCAGCTGATGGCGTCGGATGACTTTGGGCGTGCCCTGGCCAGCGTGCAGGCCCTGCTGCGGAAACATGAGGGCCTTGAGAGGGACCTGGCCGCCCTGGAGGACAAGGTGTGCAGTCCCCGTGATGTGCTCACACTTGCCTGGTCAGCCACACACGCTTAATCAGCACATGGGTTACGTCTCCAGAGACTGTCAGACACTCCCAGACAGCACACTGATTTCCAGCAATAAACTGCAGGGTACTGATTCTGCACTGTGCCCCCTCTCAGGTGAACACCCTAGGCGTCGAGGCAGAGCGTCTCCAGGAAACCCATCCCCAGAATGCCACCCAGATCCACCTGAAGAGGGACGAGCTCATCACCAACTGGGAGCAAATTCGCACCCTGGCAGCAGAGCGGCATGCCCGCCTCAATGACTCCTACAGGTACGCCTTTACTTCTCTCTATAACAGAGGAAGTGTTTTTTGTTTTTTTTTTTTTGTCAAACTCAGTGCTTCATGCTGCCCCCTGCAGGCTGCAGCGTTTCATGGCAGACTTCCGCGACCTGACCAGCTGGGTGACTGAGATGAAGGCTCTGATCAATGCCGATGAGCTGGCTAATGATGTCGCCGGTGCTGAGGCTCTTCTGGACCGACATCAGGAGCACAAGGTCGCTGCATAAAACCAAACTCCCTATCCGTGATTTTCACTCACACTCTTTTCAATATAACGATAATCCTGCCGTAACGGAGATGTTTTCTCCTTTTATATACAAAACTTGAAAAATATCATTGAATTTCGAATAGATTTCTGATGTTCATTGTGGTTTTTAAATTGCCACCAACTGGTAGTGTGTGTTTTATGCAAAAGAGAGTAGGAAATTGAGAGGCAAAAGGACCAAATCAGCAGGACATATGTTGGATTTTTTAAGTGGATCATGATATGGAATTAAATCGGAACTGAACTGAATGAGACTGTCATGTGGAACTGATGTCTCCATGTGTCCACAGGGTGAGATTGATGCCCATGAGGACAGCTTCAAAGGCACAGATGAGGCTGGCCAGGCCCTGGTTAACACAGGACACTATGCATCTGAGGAGGTCAAGGAAAAGGTAACGTGTCACGTGTTAGCAGTCGTAATGGGGGTCACGGTAGGGGTTTATGTGTTCTAACTGAATTGCGAGCTTCATTAATGAGCCTGCTGAAAGTCTCCCGAGGGGGGTAAACACAAGCTTATGTTTGCGTGTATGTGTACCTGCAGCTGGCCATCCTGCGTGAGGAGCGTGAAGCCCTGCTGGAGCTGTGGGAGCTGCGCAGGCAGCAGTACGAGCAGTGCATGGACCTGCAACTCTTCTACAGGGACACCGAGCAGGTGGACAACTGGATGAGCAAGCAGGAGGTGGGCTCGGGCTGAGTTCGGGGGGTGATAACAATACGACCAGCCCATTTGAGGCGCAGTATGAAAGGAAGCATGTTGGTTCCGTCTCCCTTATGACGTTTCTGAGGTCTTTCCTCCTGGATGTCAGGCCTTTCTTCTGAACGAGGACCTGGGTGACTCGCTGGACAGCGTGGAAGCTCTGCTGAAGAAGCACGAGGACTTTGAGAAGTCACTCAGTGCCCAGGAGGAGAAGATCACCGTGAGCACCCTCGCTTTCTGCTTCCATCTCTCCAGGTTTAAAGATTCCGTGTTTCTGAGCCGTGATCTTGACCCTCTGTCTCCTCCATCTCTTCCTCCCTTGGAATCTGCAGGCCCTGGACGAATTTGCCACCAAGCTGATCCAGAACAATCACTACTCCAAGAGCGATGTGGCTGCTCGCAGAGATGCGGTAAGGGCACAATGGAGGACTGCATACTCATTAGGACATGGCTGCCCATCAGACGACTCTGGCCCCCTATAGTGGGGACTTAAGTTGCATAAGTTTCACTTATAGCTTAATAGTGTAATACATGGGGTGGGTCAGTAGGTGGCACTGTTGCCCCATACCTCTAGGGTTTGAGGGTGTGAATTCTGCCTCTACTGTGTGTGTCTGTGGTGCTTCCACATTGTCCCCATGCCGCATGGGTTCCCCCGGATCCTCTCTGTACTGCATATCGTATGTTGGAATGAGCGATGTGTGACATGCCTGCATGCCATGTTCAGCTGTTGAGCCGACGCAACGCCCTGCACGAGCGCGCTCAGTCGCGTCGCGCTGCCCTGGAGGATGCCTTCTACCTACATCAGTTCTTCCGCGACTCGGATGAGCTAAAGAGCTGGATCAATGAGAAGATGAAGACGGCCACTGACGAGGCATACAAGGTGAAGGCTTGGCGGGGGGGCTGCCCTTGGCTTCGCTTAGCCGGGAACGGCACGCTCTAGACCGTGTGACCTTTGACCCCATTCACCCCTTTCCCACAGGACCCCTCCAACTTGCAGGGTAAGGTACAGAAACACCAAGCCTTTGAGGCCGAGCTATCGGCCAATCAGAGCCGCGTAGACGCCCTGCAGACATCTGGACAGCAACTGATTGACAGGCAGCACTATGCCTCTGATGAGGTGTCCATCCGCATGGAGGAGGTCAGCACCATGTGGAAGCAGCTACTGGAGGCGGCTGAGCTGAAAGGTGGGGAAGGCTGACGGGCGAATGGATGGGGCTAGCCTTGGGGGGCAGTTTGTGAAGTCCCTTTAGCTTTGGAAAGTTTTTTTTTTTCTTCTCAACTGAACGATCCGATCGGTCTCACAGGCATCAAGCTTCGTGAGGCCAACCAGCAACAGCAGTTCAACCGTAACGTGGAGGACGTGGAGCTCTGGTTGTATGAAGTCGAGGGCCATTTAGCCTCCGACGACTATGGCAAGGACTTGACTGGAGTGCAAAACCTGCAGAAGAGGCATGCGCTGCTGGAGGCTGACGTGGCTGCCCACCAGGTAGCACCAATCCGACACGTTGCCTGACGATGTACTTTTGTACAGGGATACATTTCACATAGTTACATAATTTATACTTCCAGTTTAATTTAATCTTCTGTTTTTCAGATTTGTAATACAGGAATTTTTTTGGCAGAAATTTTTTAATTTCAAGCTTTAACATGACCATAGTTTCAGCTTAATTATGAGATATAAATATGAATAACACCAGGGTTGAAGAGCATATTTTTAACCTGTTCTCCTTTCTCTCTTCTGTGGAACAGGACCGCATTGATGGCATCACTATCCAGGCCCGCCAGTTCCAAGAGGCGGGTCACTTTGACGCAGACAGCATCCGCGAGAAGCAGGGGGCGCTGGTGGCCCGGTACGAGGCACTGAAGGAGCCCATGGCAACACGCAAGCAGAAGCTGGCTGATTCACTGTGGCTGCAGCAGCTGTTCCGTGACATAGAGGATGAGGAGACCTGGATCCGAGAGAAGGAGCCAATTGCTTCCTCCACCAACAGGGGTCAGTGTGGAGCATTGTTGGAGTTCATGTATGCAATTGCTATTGTTGTATGTATGTATGTATATATGTATGCATATTTGTATGTATGTATGTATGTATGTATGTGTCTCACAAAGAGAGCTCCTGAAAAACTAATGTTTTGAGGATATCCTCACAAAGTTTTTTTTTTTTTTTCTTTTTTTAGTGAAAGGGGTCTTAACGGTAGCTCAGTGGGTAGTATTATTACCTCTGTCTCCAGGGATATTGGGTTTCCCCATGTGGGTTTTTGCCTGCAGTTCAAAGAGATGCAGTTAGGCTCACTAGCATCTCTAAATTGCCTTTATTGTATGATTGTATGTCTTCTCTGTGATGGACTGGCATCCCATTCTGGGAGTATTCCCACCTTGCTCTCTTGAATAGACTGCAGGTCCCTCCATGACCCTGACTGTGACAGATGGTTAGAAGAAGATTACATGATGTGACAAGCTTTGATTCCTGATGACATGCCAGACAGATTTGATTTGTCCTTCGCTCGTTATAGATGATTTGTGCTCTTGGGTGCCCATTAGTCTTCTGTTTCCCTCCCACCCAGGTAAGGATCTAATCGGGGTCCAGAACCTGCTGAAGAAGCACAAGGCTCTGCAAGCTGAGATAACTGGACATGAGCCCCGGATCAAGGCTGTCACTCAGAAGGGCCAGACTGTGGTGGAAAATGGTAGGCCGCTGTCCTTTCTCCTGGCCTCGCTTCCCCAATTTTGATAATAGTTGAGGAAAGTGAAATGGGTCATACTGAATGGGTCATACTGATTGGCATGTCCCCAGGTCACTTTGCCAAGGATGAGGTCCTCACACGGCTGGACGAGCTGGGCAGGCGCTGGGAGGCACTGAAGAACAAGGCCGCCCAGCGGTGCCAGGACCTGGAGGACTCACTGCAGGCTCAGCAGTACTTCGCTGACGCCAATGAGGCTGAGTCCTGGATGCGGGAGAAGGAGCCCATTGTAGGAAGCAACGACTATGGCAAGGATGAGGACTCTGCTGAGGTGAGGGGTGGGGGGTCTGTGTGAGGATGGGTTTGAAGGAGACAAGGGGGGGAGACAGGTGGAGGCTGAGTTTTGGCTTCATTCACTCAGCTGCAGTTGGTGTCTGACAGTAATTGAACTGAATTAAATTTATTTTTATATAGCACATTTCCACAATATTACATTGTCCTTGCCCAATCCCCCAGAGAACAACCAGACTCAGAGGCAGAGGAAGTCCAAAATAGCAAAGTTCCAAGTTATAAATTAAAATTGCGTATAGTCCAGGTATAAAAGCGGATGCTCCAGCTGATGTCTGGGCAGACAGGTGAGGAAGCTGCTTCTTTCAGCAGGTTGGAGGGCTGCTGCAGTCCATTAGCAAGCAGGGAGGATGGCAGATGTGTAGTCACGTTGGGTGGGCAGGTAGGGAACTGCCCACCACCAGGAGCTCCAAGACAGAGAACTAAACAGTACATCAATAAAATTGTGTGACAAATAGTTGAAATCATAGGAGGTATTTTTTTAGTGCGGTGTGGAGATAAGGAGGCTCTGGCAGGTCTAATTAACTGTGGCAGCTTAACTAGGCGGGAGAGGTGGGAGAGAACACAGACATGAGATGCCTGGACACCAGCACTCCAACAGCACATGGGACATGTGAAGCCAGAGTGACAGCACTGGACACCCAGTTCATCCAAAATCAGTGACACTGATCCCTAACCATCTCTGCAGATGCAGCAGACCATAACCCTAGCTGGGGGTGAGAATTAGGTATCAGCTCTGTCACCATATGCTAGAATAAACAAGTGAGTTTGCAGCCTTTACTTAATTATCAGGGTCGAGTCTGAATTTCGCATGATTGCTGGTAGGCTTTTCCATAACACTGGAGCCCTGTAACAGAATGCTCTCCAACCAAATGAAGAGCATTCCACTCTAAACACTGTCAGGTAGCCCATCCCTTGAGAGTGAAGCAAATGAGTGGGGTTATATGGAACCAGTAAACTTCTAATATATATACTTTGATGCTAGACCATTCAATACTTTATAGGTAAGCAGTAGGTCCTTGTAGTCAATACGAAACCTAACCGGTAGCCAGTGGAGTAAGGCCAGTACAGGACTGATATTCACATGTTTCCTACTCCTTGTTAGGACATGTGCTGCAGCATTCTGCACCAACTGCAGTTTATTTAATGATGCACTCAACTAATAGGGCCAGTCTAGAAGTTATGACATTATGTACATTATGTAACATTTCTTCATCCTGAAGAGAGAGCATTGTTCTGAGTTTCACAATATTTTTCAGAATGAAGAATGCTGTTTTAATGACATTACTTGTGTGAGGATCCAGAGACAAGGCTGAGTCAATAGTGATACCAAGGCTTTTAACCACTGTGCTTACATTGACTAGGCAGCCATCAAATTTTATGCTATCAGCAACACCCTGGGCTGTCCTAGGGCCCAGTAGTAACTTCTGTTTTGTCAGGATTTAACAAAAGTAAGTTATTGACTATCCAGCTCCTGACTTCAGCCAAGCGTTAGTCAGTCTTTGACAGCTTAGGCAGCTCATCTGTTTTAACATACATGTACAGCTGAGTGTCGTCTGCATAACAACATAAATTCACACCATGTTACCTATTAATATTCCCAAGAGGCAGTATGTATAAGGTGAACAGTATTGGGCCCAGGACATAACCTTGCGGGACACCATACCTCACTCTGGTAGATTCAGAGGGCTCATTGTTCACATAAACAAACTGGTGACTGTCAGTTATATATGAGTGGAAACAGGATAATGTCTGCCCTTTAACACCAAGCAAAGACTCTAGCCTTGCCAATACAATGTCATGGTCCACAGAATTGAATGCTGTACTTATATCCAGTAGAACCAACAATATGCAACCATTATCAGCAGTCATAAGCAAGTCATTCATGACTCTCACTAGTGAAGTTTCAGTGCTGTAATTTGGCCTAAACCTTAACTGGAACAGTTCATTGAAGTCATTCTTTAGCAACAACCTAGACAACTGACTAGCAACTACTTAAAAAATAAATAAATAAATAAAAGGTTAGAAATAGGTCAGTGATTTGCCAAATCTGATCCAGGTTTGGTTTCTTAAGGTTGTATCTGACAACAACCTTGAGTGAATTTGGGACATAAAGTCATAATTAAGACTGCGGTATCATATTAAGTAGTGTGCTACTTATTAGTGCTCCAGTCTCCTTAAACAGCATTGCAGGTATGTTATCTAACAAACAGGTTGTAAGTTTCATTGAAGATGATAATAGTTTTAGTAGAGTAGATCCACTTATTAAAGAGAAGAATTGAAATACCTAATTTATTTTATCAGACGTAACCTGAGCCAGGTGTCTGAACGTCATGAGCAGCCAATGTAACACTCTCTTTCCAATATTGATTGTCATCACAAAATGTGCTAAGTGTCACTGTAACCTGTGGGTCCAATGTTGCATGATTCCTTGTCAAATGTGACCAGGAGGTGGACCTGACCCTAGATAGGGTATGTCTGTGTGAGACACTTTTTTTCCAGGCTATCTGGACCACCTCTAGTATAGTGACGCACCACTTATGTTCAAGCTTATCTGTGGCTCCTGCATTTAGTCTGTATACCAAGGTGCGAGTTTCTTGTCCCTGTAGTTTTAATGGAGCAACACGGTCAAGAATGCTACAAAATGGTTGATCAACCATTTGAAACACAAGTCCCTAGTTCAGCCTCAATAGTGGCCTCTTCTGATGTGTGCAAAGTGTGTGGAAATTTATCAACAAGAGCTGCAGCACTGGAAGGATCATTCAAACAAGTACAGTAGTGCTTAGGAGCAGACAATGTCAAAGTCTTTGTCTGAATCTGAAATGTCACCAGGGCATGGTTGGAATTAACAGAGTTTAGTGGGAAAATTTACACATGTTCTATGGAAACACTACAACTAATAACCAAATCTAGACTGTGGTTAAACAGAGGCCCTACTACCTTCTGTGTAAAACCATCAGAATCAAGTATGGAGATTTAAGGCTTTTCTGAGAGCATCAGTATCATTATCCATATGAATATTAAAATCCCCAACAATAACAACTTTATATGAATGATTAAGCTTGTAAAGAAATTAGTGAATTTCTTTATGAAGTCACTGTAGGAGCCACTAGGCCTATAAACAGTGACCATAGTGACATTTGTGGGAGGGTTCATTATCACTACGGCAGTTACAATTAAAAACCATGAATTCAAATGTGTTGAATTCGTACTCTAATCTCTTTATGATACCTATTTTGCAAACAAAGAGAACAGCAACTTCATCTCAATTTCAATCTGGGTTTGTTTATTAGCATACCCAGGAGGAACAGATTCATTTAGAGGAATGTAGTCATCTTGCTTAAGCTAAGCTTTCGTCAATCACAAATTGTCAAGACTGTGATCAGTAGTGAGATCATTTATAAGCAGTGCCTTAGTAGCTAATGTCCTTACATTCAACAAACCCAACTTTGTTTATATTACCAGTGTCATGTCACAGGCTCCAAGATTATATTTATTGTTTTCAAATCTTATTTTACGGCAAGCTGCGCCTTTATACTTGTTTGTCTATCACAAGTATATGTGACAGCTCTATGCATCTAACACACAGATGGTTAAGCTGGTCTTTCTACACCCTGAACTTGTCTCTGGCGAGTCAGCATTTTGACCTAAGATTTATTTGCTATGTTTGTAGAGAGGATATCAGTACCTGCTAATGAATTGTTGAAGGCCATCTCTCTTTAAAAACCCTGGCCTGTCTCAGAAAGACTGCTAATTGTTTATAAAACCCACATCATTTCCCGGGCACCATTCAGACAGCCGACAATAACTGATGTTAACAAACAGGATGTGCGAATCTAGCAGATGAATGTGTCATAGATTACTGTATCTTTTAAATAAGGAAGAAATGGAGACATTTCATGCAAGGCAGGTCTTATAAGTATGTGGTCTACTTCAAATCACTTGGAAGAGCCAGGCAGAGATTTTCAGTCAAGATGTTTTTGGTCTCTACCTTCAACATCATGTCCTCCCATCCTCCAAACCAGGCCCTCCTGAAAAAGCATGAAGCGCTGGTGTCAGACCTGAGCGCCTACAGGAGCACCATCGAGGCCCTCAGGGAGCAGGCCGAGGCATGCAGGGTGAGTCTGATCCCTCGAACCTGTGTTCTGTAATCTACTCTATAAAGTAATGATGCTGGTGTTTCGAAACCCAATTTGTCCTGAAATGTCCATGTCTTTCCCAAAAGCAACAAGTGGCCCCAACAGATGATGAGACTGGCAAAGAGCTGGTGCTGGCCTTGTATGATTACCAGGAGAAGAGCCCCCGTGAGGTCACCATGAAGAAGGGTGATATCCTCACCCTGCTGAACAGCTCCAACAAGGTAGGCTTTGAGAATATCTCCATGTGTGGTGCTATGGTATGCTCACAACCCAATCATCTGATTTTTAAATTTGAAGTTCTCCAAAGAGCTGCTTGATCTACTGCTTTGGATCAGTTTTAGTGGAGTTAGAAGAAGGAAAAAGGAAGCCAGTAACACTGGACTTGACTGACTTGGCCGGACTGGGCTTCTTACCTCCCTGATCCCCCTCCCTGCAGGACTGGTGGAAGGTGGAGGTGAATGACCGCCAGGGTTTCGTGCCAGCAGCCTACGTAAAGAAGCTGGACCCCACCCAGTCTTCATCCCAGGAGAACCTCCTGGAGGAGCAAGGCA
Source organism: Mormyrus iriodes (assembly GCA_011763525.2). Classification (NCBI taxonomy): domain Eukaryota; kingdom Metazoa; phylum Chordata; class Actinopteri; order Osteoglossiformes; family Mormyridae; genus Mormyrus; species Mormyrus iriodes. The sequence continues at coordinate 24,880,321 of JAAGVU020000113.1, forward strand.
GCATTGGCCTGCGGCAGGAGCAGATTGAGAACCAGTATGACCCCTCTAGGGTGCCCTGAGATCATCAAAAAAACAAAAAAAAAGCCCTACACTCTACTCTGTATGCTGTTTAGCAACTGCTCCGTATAATTCAAACATTATTTATGGGTACCTTGAAGTCAGAGTATGTGCTGTTACACAGAATAGTTAACTCCTAATTTCCTCACCTTATTGCACAAGATATTGAGAGCTCTGCCTCCCTTCAGGTACGGTACTCTACTGGAACTGGGGGAGAAGCGCAAAGACAAACTGATGAAGAGCTGCAAGAAGTTTATGGTGTACCGCGAGGCCAGCGAGCTGCTGCAGTGGATCAGTGATAAGGAGGGCTCCCTCACTGGCCTGGAGGAGGCCTCTGACCTGGAGCAGGTGGAGGTGCTTCAGAAGAAGATTGAGGATTTCCAGAAGGTGCATCCCTCTGTCTGTTGGTCACTGGAAATGTGTGACTCCTGTTGCAGCTGCTAATTTTCATTTATTAATTTAACAGGACCTGAAGGCAAATGAGTCCCGCCTAAAGGACATTAACAATGTGGCTTCAGATTTGGAGGCTGAGGGCCTGATGGTGGAGGAACCACAGCTCTTGCAGGCCCAGGTGAGGGGATGTGGGTACGGTGGTGGAGAAGGGACATGGCTGGATGCCCATGAGAGGTTATGTGTATTACTGTGTACCCCTAAACAAGTGGTGACATCTGAGATCCATCACATTACTTGGCCTTATAGTGATCCTTGTAGTAAATATTTCTATATGGAAATAATAAATAGACTTAAAAAAAGATTAAAAATAAATAGATTAAACAAAGATTAAAAAGACAGTGTGAAAGTAAAATGAGATTCTTAATACAGTTATTTAAAACAGCTTTGATCTGTTTCATTTTTCATTCAGCAACAAGAGCTACTGGGCTCTGCCCCAGGAGCTGGAAATGTAAGTTTTCAGGCCTGCATGCCCACATTTAATGATGCGCATGTGTACCTTTTCTGTGCCCACACCCACATCAAAGCTGTACAGTTCTTACTTTTAATCTGAAGTCTTTTTTGTGTTTTACAGGATGAGCCAGACAGAAAGAGTGCTTCACCTTGGAAGGTAAAACGGTTAACCGTGCCAGTTTAACTGATTTTGCGGCTCCATCCATCCATTTTCTGTAACCGCTTATCCCATTTGGGGTTGCGGGGGGTCCGGAGCCTATCCCGGAGGCTGTGGGCGCAAGGCATGGAACAACCTAGGATGGGGCGCCAACCCATTGCGGGGCAGATTTTGCAGCTCATTTTGTACAAATTGATGGTTAATAAAATTTTTTGTTCCCCTTGTGAAGTATAAAATTAAGTGTTTAATTAAGGATCAAATCAATTGTTTTACACAGGGCCAACATGCTCTAAGAGGGTATTCTGAGATGGGGGGGGCAGTTTGTGGTGGGCCCAAAAGCCCAGGGGGCTTGACTGGACATAGTTTGCCCACTTACCTGTTCTACACCCCACCCAGACATAGTATTTTCAATCAGCGATAAAGTGAGATGTGTCTCCAGGTGACCCATTCGTTAAGTACAGAATGACATTTCCCAAAAACCTTGATGATTCCTTTAACATTTTTTTGAACAGGCCTGGTTTTTCGCCTTCTCGCTTTATGTTTCAATGTTCTGATCCACCCTCCTGCTTCCCATGCCTCATCCGAGAATGGAAAATCCCATCCTCCCTGTTCCCAATCACACATGGCCACTTGCGTGTATATTCACCAGTACATACATGTGCACTGCCCAGAACTTTGTTCTTACATCTCTGTCTTGTACGGTTCATCTTTCATTCCCAGTTTTTTCGGTGGATACTGAATGTTCTTTTGGTGGTTGGGTACCTTGAACTGTCAACAGTTGTGTTAGGGACCCTGCTTGGAGAACAAAAAAATCTACTAGGCGTGTCTTCTGTCTTCTCCCTTTCCTCACATTTCCTTCTGTAATTTTTCTTTTATTTGTTGTAGTCTGTACGGTTGGCTGTGCAGACAGTGGCAAACTTTAATGATCTCAAGGTAAATTTTACCTCCCCTGTTTCCCCATCACCCCTTCCATCCTGGTCCCTGACTCTCCATCCTTCTTCATGTGAGACATGTCCCTCACTTGCATTCAGGTCGCTGTGTGGAGCACACTAACCTTCCCCCAGCACCGCCTGTTTGGTGTCCCTCCACCATCCTGCTATGGCAGTTGTTGTCATACTCTTCCGGGAGTTTTGGTTCTCACACGCTGCTTTGTGACGTGTGGATCCTGTTATTACGATTTCCTCCTGTTGGAGTTTGGATTTAAGTCTCATAACCCTGCTATTGTTGGCCAGTGAGATGTCTTATCACACCTGCATGATTCACCTTCATCCCAAAAACCTGCATCTCCATCTCTGCTTTGACCCTCATCCTTCTCATTGGATCATGCCATCACAAACCCCTTGTGTCAAAATGAAAAATACTCCTTAGTATTCTGTTTTTTTTTAAGGGCATGAGTGTCTTAATTTACTACCTAAATGCTTATAAATATCAAACTGTTTAGTTAAAAAATGTCCAATTGTATTTTGCCAAATAGTGGTTTTGTGACATCTCACAGTGCCAGTGCTGGCTGATTGCCAGTGTGTCTGAAGTGCTGCCTGATTGGCTGCCGGCACAGCGATGTAGGTCTCTAATTGGTGACTGATATGTGGTGCTTGCCAGGACATGAATGACCGCTGGAGATCCCTTCAGCAGCTGGTGGAGGACAGGGCCAACCTGTTGGGTAGCGCCCATGAGGTGCAGAGGTTCCACAGGTGCGTTTGCTGGTCCCACCACATCCAAAAGCTTGGGTCTCAAACCTCATAACCATGATTACAGAGTCGGGGGTTTCTGCCTCACTACAGGGACGCCGATGAGACCAAGGAGTGGATTGAGGAGAAGGACCAGGCTCTGAACACGGACAATTATGGGCATGACCTGGCTAGTGTGCAGGCGCTTCAGCGGAAACATGAGGGCTTTGAGAGAGACCTAGCAGCTCTAGGAGACAAGGTGGCCGCTGTGACCTCTGACCTGTGAAAGCACTGACCCCTGTTCTTTTAAACCACAGTGTGTAAAGACCCTTTTGTCCCAAAAAAGTCCCTATTGTACACTAATCACTTAATTCCACAACAGAAAGCACAATATTGCAAAGTATCTGAAGATACACTTCCTATAAATGTAAAAGCAACAAGATGTATTCCAGGCATTATCTATGTGGCTGGATTTCTTGTTTCAGCATAGAGAAAGTATAATTTGATTTCTTGACAAAAGTTCTTCTTCCTTCATACTCTGGCCCAGAGGAATAAGACTTTCACCTGATTGCTGTAAATTATCAATAAAAAATCAGAATCTAGTGATATTAATGTACACCAAGGTGACAGGACAGCAGACATAGTTTCCCAATCCCTATAAATACCCTTTATGGTTTATGCTGGCGTATGGGTGCCTGTGGCCTGGGTCTCATTCTAGCCGACACTTCCTGCTGCTGGCAGGTAAACTCCCTGGACGAGACGGCGGAACGACTCATCCAGGTGCACCCGGAGTCTGTGGACGACATCCGTGAGAAGTGTGCCGAGCTGAACACGGCCTGGGGCAGCCTGGTGGACCGGGCCGATCGGCGCAAGGAGAAGCTGGGCAGCTCCCACGATCTGCAGCGCTTCCTGAGCGACTTCAGGTGTGGAGGGATTGTGTTCTGGTAGCAATGCATGTGTGGATGCACCTGATTAGCTGTAGGGTAGCTAGACAATTATGTGCTACTAAGCCTCCTCCGAAGAACAAAAATTTAAATGGGATGATGTACGTTTTGCTTTTCTATTTTTCTCTCCACATCTTTAGAGCGCCCCATGTGTGAGTTGCCAAGTTAAAATGGCTGATGCGGGTAGGCATGAGAAGGTCAGCTTAGTATAGGGAGGAAATGGTTAGCACTGGGTGTATGGAAGTTGGAAAGGACATTTTCATGAGGTGATTGGGAACAGGGCTCGTGTGTCTCAGTCACCTTGTACGAAAGGTGCTTATCACTGACATACACAGGGATCTCCAGTCCTGGATCAACGGCATCCGTGGACTGGTGTCATCGGAGGAGCTGGCCAAGGATGTGACTGGAGCTGAGGCCCTGCTGGAGAGACATCAGGTACTATTCATGACACACCTGAGGCTTGCCTCACCTCGGGGACACACAGACAGTCACAATTTTTGCTGCCTCCGAGCTCAAGGAGCTAGGGGAGAGCAAAAATGTAGACTATCTGGCAGGGAGCTCAGAGGGAACAAAAACATGAACATGACTGTGGATCCCCAAGGACCGGATTGAAAAACACTGCCTAATGGGTACCATTTTCTTGGTACACACCTAAAGCTTATCCAGGTTCTCCAGGAGCTCCAGGTGATTGGAGCTTGTTTGTTAGTACACTAGGTAAGCTCCCAGGTACAGCACACATACTGCTTGAACTTATTGTAGGGTGAATTATACAGACTCTCAGTTCTTGTGGTGTTTAATTTGTAGGTGCTTTGTTATTGTACCAAGCTTAGTTACACATGCCTACCTTCTCTAGTTTAGTATTATTTGGGATGTACTCATTCCTGGAAAGTCTGGACATTGGCATCTGCTCCAGTTCGTTGCTTGGTTGTTTCAGAAGCTGTGTCCTCTTCTAGTCTGTGATGTCATCTACCCTCTGCTACCCGCAGGAGCACCGTACGGAGATCGATGCTCGTGCTGGGACTTTCCAAGCCTTCGAGCAGTTCGGGAAACAGCTGCTAGAGCGTGGCCACTATGCCAGCCCCGAGATCCAGGAGAAGATGGCGACACTGGAGCGTGAGCGGGCTGACCTGGAGAAGGCCTGGGTGCAGAGGCGTATGATGCTCGACCAATGCCTAGAGCTGCAGGTGGGCCCAGGGGTCATGGTAACGCATCTGTGTAGCATTAGCCCTGTTGCTACACACATGCTTCTGCTGTAACCTAATTCCATAAAGAAAATAGACAACACCAATTAAATGGGAGCAGATAATTGTACAGTAAACCCCAACTCCTATTGTCCACTTGCCCACCTTCTCGTGGTCCAGTTTGTTTAGTCAGAATTGGACCCTGCATCGCACATCTGTACACTCAACCCCCCTTCACCTCCCACAGCTCTTCAACCGTGACTGCGAGCAGGCAGAGACATGGATGGCTGCAAGGGAGGCCTTCTTGGCCGGTGACGACAAAAGCGACTCTCTGGACAGTGTGGAGGCGCTCATCAAGAAGCACGAGGACTTCGACAAGGCCATCAACATGCAGGTCTGCCCTCTCCCTGTTCCTCCTCTGTCTCCAGCACTTCTCCTTACCTGTGATGTCCAGCTAAACCATGAATTAAACATGTAAGGCAGTGTGGAGCTTCGCAAATTAGGGGATCTGTGCCCATGTCCGGAAGGTCACAGGTTCAAATCCCATGGCTGGCATATCATGAGTCCTTGAGCAAAGCCCTTATCCCCAGTTGCCCCAGGGACTGGTATCCCTGTTCTAATGTCCTCACCTGTATGACACTTTGAAGATAAGTATCAACTAAATCATGGCTTATGCAACTCATGGTCCTTGAGGTCTGAGCCCTGGTGATTTTTCCAGCCTTCCTTCACCTTCACAAATAAATAAAGTAAATGTAATAATCTTGTCCTCTTCTGTTCAGAGTAGATATACTTAGGCCCCTTCACCTGTTGACTGTTGTGTGCCTGTCCTGAGCTCTCCTCTGCCTTACTGCCATCCCACAGGAGGAAAAGATTGCCGCCCTACAATCTTTTGCCGAGCAGCTCATTGTGGCGGACCACTATGCCAAGCCGGAGATCTCCAAACGTCGTGACGGTGTCCTGGACCGGTGAGCGGCCTCCCCACCCCCCTTTTATGAGGCTGTGGTCTCTCTGGTGGTGTCCTGGCTCCGCTGACGTGTCTGTTGTCGCCCATCGCGGCAGGTGGCTCCGTTTGAAGGCCCAGATGATCGAAAAGCGCTCCAAGCTGGGCGAGTCGCAGACCCTGCAGCAGTTCAGCCGCGACGTGGATGAGATCGAGGCCTGGATCAGTGAGAAGCTGCAGACCGCCATGGACGAGTCCTACAAGGACCCCACCAACATCCAGGTCCGGCAGCCCGAGTACCCTGCAGGGCTGTTCTCATTCTGTTTTTAAATAATGTACATTTTATTATATGTTCTTTAATGTTTTTTATTATTCGTTTACTAATTTCAAACTTAACCTGTGGAATATAAATTACCTGCATTTGTGGCATATATGTGGTTTTCTGGTGTTTTTTTATAAAAGTTATTTATTTTAATAAAAACTACAAAGGTTCCTTTTTTCCCCTATTTTTATATTAATACACTCCAGTTTCCATCTTGTGCTGCTCTACCCAATTAAAAACTAAATTTCTTCTTTGTTTCTGTTGGTTTTAGCTGTCCAAATTGCTGGTAAGTCGAGTAGTGTGACAGTGCTGACTAACCTGTGTAGGATTCCTGTCGCGTCTCCGTGTCCCTGACCAGCTTGTAGAGGTGCTGCTCCACTGGGGTTCCACCCGGGCGCCCCATATGCACCTACAGTCGGATGCTTGCTTGCTATTTGCCCCCTCTATCCATTTGATTCCTTAATATTAATTAGGGACACCTTTGTGTTTAGAGGTTGTGTGCCCATACCATGTATCATATGTGCCCATACCATTACAGCTCTCCCTGTGTGTTTTTATGTGCAAGATTGAACTCATTCCACACATTGGCTTAATTTAATTTTTTTTAATAACCATGACTTTGGTGGAAATATAAGCAAGCTGAGAGGAAATTGCAACATTTCGCTTTGCATTTTTCTGTGGCTCTCTGCTAGTAATGTCTGCTAAATCCTGATACTCTACAACTCTGAAGATCTAAGTAGCAGGCTATGCCAGTCGATAACTGAGCCAGTCTTCCTTTCTGTCCTTTTTCCTCTTGTGCTCCATTATAATGTGTGGAATGATGTTATCAGAAAACCTAAGTGTTGTTTGCTCTCCAAAAGCACCCCTCCCCCCCAAAAAATGTCTTGCTGGTCCATCATCTGTGGTCCATCTTTGTGTGCAGAGACCGCATTGCTGCCTCTGTCAGTGATGTCTGTCAGCTTCCCCCTTGCCCTTCAGTTTACTGCATGTTGGTCCTGCACCGAGAGCAGATGCTTTTCAATCTCATTTACAGAGAGGCAGGAAGTTTCACATATTGGGGAGAAATATTCTGTCCTCTAGCAACTGACTACGGTACAGAACCATAAATGCTGATAGACCTAGAATGCCGGTGTGGAAGAATTCAGACCTGCAAGGTGGCCGCTAGAGGCTGAGTTATCTGTTGTGCTCTGAAGCTGTGATTCTCTGAGGCTCTGACTCTGTTGCTGTCTCTCTGCCTCGTCTCGTCGCAACTTCCAGAGCAAACACCAGAAGCACCAGGCCTTTGAGGCGGAGCTGCACGCCAACGCTGACCGCATCCGCGGTGTGATCGACACGGGCAACTCGCTCATCAACCGGGGCGCCTGCGCTGGGAGCGAGGATGCTGTCAAGGTAGTGGCCTGCACTGCTTTTAACATATGCACAATAAAGGCTTTTTCTGGGCTTAGACCAAGTATGGTCAAAGGCTGTTTGTTCTTGTCCCTGTGTTTGCCTTGTTTTCCCTTCATTTCCTCCCACTGTCCACAGATACAGCTGTGAGAAAATTTGCATGAATTGGGTTAGTCATTAATCATATCAGTGAGTCCACACAAAGGTACAAATGCAAATGCACTGTGTAGATGTGCTAAAGAGTGAGACCCACATTGCCATTGTAATTAAGAATTAGACCTTAACCCTCCTGATTTTAAAATCAGGGTAAAGCCTCAGCATGCGTGAAGTTTGTTTGAAGGTCATCGAATTCACGTTGGGTGACAATGCTGAGATCTTGTCTCTGCCGTGGTATAAGCTGTGTATGGTACTGTCAGGCCCGCCTCAACACCCTGGATGACCAGTGGAAATTCCTGGTGAGCAAATCGTCGGAGAAGAGCCAGAAGCTGAAGGAGGCCAACAAGCAGCAGAACTTCAATACAGGCATCAAAGATTTTGACTTCTGGCTGTCTGAGGTAAAAAGCCAACAGCTCAAGCAACTTCCACTGGAGTTCTCCAATATCTCACCTCGTTACCCAATGAGATGTTTCTGTTGCAATGAGAATGACAATGAGAATTTTTCAGAAATAATCCACTCTCTGCCCTTTCTTCCCGGTTCTCTTGTTTCTCTGCTCTCAGGTCGAGGCTCTACTTGCCTCTGAGGATTATGGGAAAGACCTGGCCTCTGTGAACAACCTGCTGAAGAAGCACCAGCTTCTGGAAGCTGACATCTCTGCCCATGAGGTGACAAGACTTTGAATTCAGTTCAAACTAATTTTCAGTTTTTGGATGTGATTTAGAAACATACGACACTGGGGGCTATATTTGAAATCAGGGGGCAAACATTATTATGCATCGATGATGTTGTCAGGACTGACCTTAACCAGGGACCAACACTGTCACTCCTGTCTTCTCCATAGGACCGTCTGAAGGACCTGAACAGCCAGGCTGATGGCCTGATGTCCAGCCAGGCCTTTGACACCTCGCAGGTCCGGGACAAGCGAGATGCTATCAATGGCCGATTCACCAAGATTAAGAGCATGGCGGCCGGGCGCCGCGCTAAGCTCAACGAGTCACACCGCCTACACCAGTTCTTCAGGGACCTGGATGATGAAGAGTCTTGGATTAAGTGAGTGTGAACAATGAGGCTTTACAGCATTCTTCATTTTGACTTCAAAGCTCCTTATGTATAGTTCAGGGGTGGTTAATCTTAACCGAAAAGGGCCGTTGTGTATGTGGGTTTTTGCTGCAACTCCTAATTTGATTACTAATTAGAGGACTGACTGGCAGGAGAGTTATCCCAAAAACCTCCATATGCACCATTTCTTTGCAGATAATACTGGCCACCCCTGGTTTAGTTGATGCCCCCCATCCTGGGTTTAACTTAAACTTTGAGACACCAAGACACCCCCCCCCACTCCTATATTTGATAAGGGCGACTTTTATTCCTCCAGCATAATGTCAAAGTTTTATCTCAGCCACAAATTAATGAAGCCCAAGAAGCCTAAGTCTGAGAGCAGCCATATTTTACAAAAAAGAAACTCTTAAAGACGACAAAGTCTCATTCACTTGCCTGGATTCAGATCCCACACCTAGTCACCACTGTCCTTACAAACCTCCATTCATTCACACACAGAGAGAAGAAGCTACTAGTGAGTTCGGAGGGTTATGGACGTGACTTGACAGGAGTGCAGAATTTGAGAAAGAAGCACAAAAGGCTGGAGGCTGAGTTGGCGGCCCACGATCCAGCAATACAGGTACGGGACTCCTAACAGGACAGAGCATTAGCATGATGTTAGCACGATGTTAGCATGACTAGCACCTCATATATTTTTCTCACTTACTGCTCAAACTTTGCTGTACATGCAACCTTGTTTGGCCCATACCCCCCCCCCCAACCTCTTCCTGGACCTCCCAATGATGTGTCCTTCTCTTTTGCTTCTGCCTTCTCCTGAAAGTCTGTGCTGGAGACCGGGAAGAAGCTTTCTGATGATGATACCATGGGACTGGAGGAGATCCAGCAGAGGCTGGCCCAGTTTGTGGAGCACTGGAGGGAACTGAAGGAGCTGACTGCAGCACGGTACAGCCTACGCATCTTCTTTTATTAAATGCTCCTTTTCACACCATTAAGCCTCAGCTACAGACCGCCATGAACATCTGATGATTTGTGAAGCTGGGACCTTAGGTTGGTTGTTTGGTCACTCCCTCCCCACACAGAAACCCTGAATCAGTGTATCTGTTAAAGTGGACAGATGTTCTGGGGCATACATTTACAACTATAGGGGTGTTTACAGGGGCTTTTGGAACCTACAGCGAGAACCAATAAGAGGCGATTTTAAAGAGCCAATGAAAAGTGCAGTGGGCCAAGTGCTCATGGACAGCCCTCTGTAATCCCACGCAGTAGCAGTTGGTTCCCAGTAAGAGAGAGTGTTTCCAGGGATCGCTGTGATAAGCGTGTCTGTGTCCTCAGAGGGCAGAGGCTAGAGGAGTCGCTGGAGTACCAGCAGTTTGCGGCGAATGTGGAAGAAGAGGAGGCCTGGATTAATGAGAAATTGAACTTAGTGGCGAGTGACGACTACGGAGACACGCTGGCAGCAGTGCAGGTAAGTGTGGGGGGATGGTGCTTCTGTTTGTCCTGCTATTTCCTCAAGTAATTTTTATTCAAACTGTGTACATTTCAGCCCCAGGATGCTGCTACTTTGAACTTGCTAGTCGTAATTTCAGACGAGAGGTCCGGGAGGTTGACGTTTTGTGAAACATCTTGGCATTCTCCTTATGCAGGGATTATTGAAGAAGCACGAGGCGTTTGAGACAGACTTCACGGTACACAGGGACCGGGTGAATGATGTGTGTTTGAACGGCGAGGAGCTCATTAAGAAGGTATGTAATGTATGGACACAAGTACTCCGGTTCAGCATAAGTTCCAGAAAGTGCTCTGAGATGAAAACCAAAGCTGTCATTTAACCAGCTATGAACAAATCTGTACAAGTGCTGTCTCTAAGAACTCAGTTATGAAAATCAGTGCATTTTGAGGCTTTCGTGTCCTTCAGAACAACCACCATGCTGAAAACATCAGCACGAAGGTGAAGGCGCTGCAGGAGAAGGTGTCTGAGCTGGAGAGAGCAGCCGCACAGAGAAAGGCCAAGCTGGATGAGAACTCGGCTTTCCTGCAGTTCAACTGGAAGGCCGACGTGGTGGAATCCTGGATCGGTGTGTAGGGCGTCTCAGGACACATTGGATTCCTGCTAATTGCTCTGTGTGGAAGGCTTGACGGACAGAACCACATGAGATGTGGACTTCCTAACCGAACAGGGGCCTGTATCACGAAGCTGTTTCAGCAATGTCAGACTTCAGTTCAGTTCAATTCTATTCAATTCAATTCAATTTGTATAGCACATGTTCGTAACATTACACTGTCTCAAAATGCTTTACATTATCCCGGCTCAATGCCTCCAGTAAGCAAGCCAGACGAAACAGTGGCAAGGAAAAACTCCCTAGAAGGAAGAAATGAGGGGAGCCCATCGTCATTGAGCTAGCAGAGGAAGTCAAATTAAACAATGGCCTGATTTATACACTCTATTTTGTTAAGTCCAGGTATTAATGCAGACTCACTGGCAACAGGACAGGCAGGAGAGACATTACAGGCAGGAGAGACATTACAGGCAGGAGGGCGAACAGGCAGGAGAGACATTACAGGCAGGAGGGCGAACAGGCAGGAGGGCGAACAGGCAGGACATCACAGGTAGTTGGGGGCGTCGTAGGCAGCAGGGTAGGCTGGATATCTTGGTTTTTGTTGGGTCTCCGGACAGCACACCCCAGGCGGGGTGGGGAGCATAAAAGGTACATTAGCCAAAGTAGGGGAGACTAGAGGCTGTACAAACAGTTAGGTGAGTGTAATATGTAAGCTCCGGCAGGTATGGCTATGGCAGCATATGTAGGAGGGAGAGGCAAGTGGGAACACAGACATGGGGAGTCCCTGAATGTCAGCACTCCAATTCCACAAGGGAGTGTGAAGCTAGAGTGACAGCACTGACTGTACAATTCATCCAAAGCCAATGGCATCGATCCCCACCCAGCTCTGCACCTCAAAGTGTAGGCCTAGCTGGGGGTGAGCGGTTAGCTAGAGTTAGAACAGGTGTCACTATAAGCTGCACTAAAGTATGGTTTAAACAATGGACTATGAGCTCCACCATTTGATTTTTAGATTATGTATTTATTGTATCTGTATTAGTAATTGCAGTGACCATTCATAACTAGTTATTGAATGTGAAGTGCACATGCAAACATTCAAATATTAAATAAAATTTGTCTGTAAGGTAATCCGGACTACCAGGGAGTGTGCAAGGGTCGCTATCAACTGCAAATGCTGAACCAGTATATCATTACAGCAGAGATTGCCTCTTTTCATAGATGTTAGTACGATTTAGCACACATAGTGAAAGGGCTCGAAACACCAAAATGATAAATGATGTGTCCATCTCTGCTTGTAGACATCAAAGGTTTGTAAAACTTCCTGGCTTGCTTGTTGAAATATATTACAGCCTGAAAACTGAATATTGAACATACATCTAACTTTACTGCAGTCACAGGATTCTCATGGACAAGCCATTTCAAGAGCTTAGAAAAGCTAATTTGTTACGTTGGGTAATATACCAACAACTTCTCTTTGATTGGTCCAAGCACTGAGATCCGTGATCCTGAAGGCAAACCTGCTCCAGAGCAATTTTGCTCTGTAGTATGAGTTACCGTAGTGATATATCCCCCAAAGAAGAGATTATGGTTATGATATCGAAAAGCCGGAGTTACCACTACTTATCCGCAAAGTTATCCGGCTAAGCAAGGAATCTGGCTTTGTGATACAGGCCCCTGCTCCAGAGCAGGTTTGCCCTGTAGCATGAATTACCATAGTGATGTATCCCACTAAGAAGAGAACCAGCTTATGATATTGAAAAGCCAGAATTACTGCTACTTATCCTCAAAGCTAAGCAGGGAAGGGAATCCAGTTTCATGATACCGGCCCTGGGGCTCTAAGGAATCTCTTTTTGAGGACAAATGGAGTTAGCAGAGCAGAACAATCAGGGAGAAAACTACCAGATTTGGTGGGATAAGAGGGGAGAAATACATAAGACACTGAATCATGATTCCACATTCTGCGCAATGCTGTACATGCAGATTGATGTGGATTCGGGTTAAAACAACATGCTGGACAGTCTACTGCAATTATTAGACCTAAATACTTTTCCTAAACATTCTTAAAAAGTTATATTAGGGAAAAACAGCCACTAGAACCACAAGAAAACATGGCCCTGATGTTCTTTTAGGTGAGAAAGAGAAGAGCCTGAAGACAGACGATTATGGCCGTGATCTCTCCTCGGTGCAGACCCTCCTCACTAAGCAGGTGGGGCTTGTTTTTCTGACCGTCTCTGTTATTTAGGAAGAACCCTCAGTCATCTCTGAAGGTCTTGTCATTTTATTGTTAAGATGGTCTGTTGTTTAGATTATAATTATGGGTGTAACCAAAATCTGATTTGAAACAGAAATATGGTCCATGACTATGATTCAGCTGGAATGATTCAAAACCCAAAATCCTGGCTCAAATGTAGAAGGAAATCTGCCAAAAACCCATAACCACCTCAATTCACCAGACCCATTGCATCAATATAACTGCAAATTACTGTAATGCTTGTTATGTTAAGACTTCACGATCAGCTTTAGTTACTTAGAGTCTCTGGTGGTTGTTGTAGCCAATATCATCCATCTGCAGATCTGCAGAACCATGATGTCACTAAAGTTTTAGGCCAATAGTTTTATGCCTGCAGTTTTAGTACAAGCTGTTTTTAAATTTCTATCTAGTGCTTTGGAGTGTGCTGGACCATGAGGTTGCCACATTTTCAGGACAACAGGTCTAAGCAAACTGTTCTGATATCATCCATCTGCAGAGCCGCAGAACCAGGACGTCACCACAGTTTTAGGCCAACAGTTTTACACCCGCAGTTTTAGGATGAATTTATGTGATCAGGGGTTAAGGTTAGGATTAGGGTTAAGGTTATGGTTACAAGATGTAAAGATGGTGGATGGCACAGCGAGTATTAGTTGTTGTTTAGATTATTTCAAAATATGTTTTTGTTAAAATTTATTATAGGCCGGGCAGTTGTAATGTTTTAAATACTTCCTCATAATTTAAGTAGTAACGTTAAAGTGTATGTTTTCCTCAGAAAATGACTTTCTTTTCTTTTATTCTATGTCAGTGAATGAAAGTGACGTTTATGTGTTTCTACACTGATGTGTTCTGCTTATATGCCCATAAAGGCATGCGCAGTGTTTGTAGACATTCTGTTAGTTGAACAGGTAAACGCTAAGATTCCTCAGCTCTTAATTGCCGTGACACAATAGTCTGAACAACAACATATATGCACCGTGCCATCTTTACATCTTGTAACTCCTGCTAATCACGTAAGTTCCATCCTGAAACTGCGGGCGTAAAATGGTTGGCCTAAAATGGTGGTGACATCACGGTTCTGTGGCTCTGCAGATGGATCCACCTCATTGTAACACAAAATCAATACAGTGATTTAAAATAAAATGTTGAAAAGTACAACACTTCAATACATATTAAATTGATGTAAATCACATCCAATTAAATCACTGCAGAATTTTTTGGTATCATAAGTTATGTATCTAAATGCATATTGAATTGTTTTGGAGGGAGGAATACATATCCCTATTTATAATAATCTTACTGTAGTTTGGGCCATCCAGGATGCTCTTCTGTTCTGGTAGTGTTTACTGTGTCCCTCGTGCACAGTCTCTCTGCTCTTAATATATTCTCTGATCCCACCTTTGCAGGAGACATTTGACGCCGGCCTACAGGCCTTCCAGCAGGAGGGCATCACTAACATCACCATGCTGAAGGACCAGCTGCTGGCGGCCAAACATGTGCAGTCTCGTGCCATCGAGGCTCGTCACGCCGCACTCATGAAGCGCTGGAACCAGCTGCTGGCCGACTCTGGTGACCGTAATAAGAGGCTGTTGGACACCCAGGAGCACTTCCGAAGGGTAGGGGTCCTCCTCGTCTGCCAGCTTCGTGAGGCTTTCATGGGAAATGCACCATTTCAGAGTTGCCTGCTTGACTTATCGTTTCACTCACTTCAGGGATTAGGGTGAATAAACTGGGTTTTGATATCTCGTTCTGAAGAATAGTTATAGATGCCCTGGTCCACGGTATAGCCTATCTGTTGAATTGTTTTACATTAATTGTACAGCACTGGCTTGTCTTCCAGTCTTGCAATCCATAGACTTACAAGCTTCCCCATCCCAGGTTGAAGACCTCTTCCTCACCTTCGCCAAGAAGGCGTCGGCCTTTAACAGTTGGTTTGAGAATGCAGAGGAGGACCTGACTGACCCGGTGCGCTGCAACTCTCTGGAGGAGATCCGGGCTCTGCGTGATGCCCATGAGGCCTTCCGATCCTCGCTCAGCTCTGCCGAGGCTGACTTCAACCAGCTGGCCGAACTGGACAGGCAGATCAAGAGCTACCAGGTGGTGTCCAACCCCTACACCTGGTTTACCATGGAGGCCCTGGAGGAGACCTGGAGGAACCTGCAGAAGATTATCAAGGTCAGGGGGTCTGGTCAAACAGTTATCTATGGCTTACATTGAGTCCTTTGACACTCTTCGGTTTTATGGAAAAAATAACAGGCAATGTCCATGTAGCCCATTGATTAACTCACTGTGGTTTACCCCAGCAACACATGTAGAGGAGTATCAGATGATATGTTAAATGATCTCAAATGAGGGACACGTTTTTTGCTAATAATTTTATAAACCAGTAATCGTTTATTTCCATCTCCTTCTAGGAGCGGGAGTTGGAGCTGCAGAAGGAGCAGCGGCGGCAGGAGGAAAATGACAAACTGCGACAGGAGTTTGCACAGCATGCCAATGCCTTTCACCAGTGGCTGCAGGAGACGCGGTAATGCCCCCCTACTGCTGTACTTACTGTAGCGTTGCTTGTGAGGTGTGTGTGTGTGTGTGTGTGTGTGTGTGTGTGTGTGTG